>PVJL010000417.1:0-320237 GCA_004026885.1 Lyroderma lyra
TGGGAGAGGAGGGGGGGAAGCTAAATATAAGGTGATGGAAAGAGAAGTCACATTAGGTGGTGAACTTATTATACATCAAGTTGACAATGCACTGTAGAATTGTATGCCTGAAACCTATGTAATCCTTGCTAACAGATGTCACCCCAATAAGTCTAACAATGAATTTAAAAAAAAATGTATAAGGAAGACTAAAGCTATGGGTTCAAAAAATTAAAATACATCAAAGAGAAAAAAGGTGCATCAAAGAGTAATGTGATTACTTTTTTAGATGGTTGAAATATTTCCCATATTCACATAATTTCATATTTGATTCATTGATGAGTAACATTATTCATTATCTTCCTAATACATAAAGGGATTGTTGTAGAAAAGAGCATTTTGATGTTTAAGTGTTTATTGTTTTATATTGTTTACTGTTTCAGTTAAAGTTTTGGGGTATCTTAAGGGAAAATCTTCCTATTTTAACATGACAGAAGTTACTTATGGATTTGTTTATTACTTGATATTTACATTCTCATCACATTTGAATTATAAAGTTCCAATTAGGGTTTATTTGATCCTTCATTCTTTGTCTCATATAAACCAGATTCATATTTTAAATTCTCAAATGTTAATTCTTTGTGTAGTAAAATGTAATATTATTGCTCTTTTTACTTTTTAAAATAGAAAACATCATACCTACTAAACATCATACTCTCATTCAGCCCTATGACCACAAATCTTCAAAGGAAAATGAATGTAAACAATTATTGAGACAAAATCAAAATGATGCTGTTGAGAGGTGTAACATAAAAGAGATTTGATTTGACAGTTAACTTGTCTCAGAATTGAAACTATGTGGGTAGACTTCTTCCAGTTCTCTACCCAAATTGACTTCTCTTTCTCTTGGACAGCAGTTACGTATACATATACAGACCTCTTGACACCATTCCACAAGTTATTGAGTCTCTGTTGTTGTTATTATTTTTATTTACCTATTGTCAAGTTGACTGATATTTTCTTCTATAGTGTCCAATTTTCTGTGAAATCCATACTATGAATTATTTTATTAAGAGTAGTGTGTTTTATTTTAAATTTTACATTTAGTTTTCTTAGAAGTTTTTATATTCTTCTTGATATTCTTTTATTATGTGTGTGTATGTATACACACACATATATATATACTTATGGTATTAATTTTGAAATCTGCATTGTATATGTGTTATATAGCTACTAATTTTTATTGTGTATTGGACATTGTATTTAGTACATTTTAGAGACTCTGGATTTTGAAGAATATTTTATTTAGCAGACAGTCAAATTACTGAAGGATCACCTAAAGCCTATGGAAGATATGTTGGGCAGTTCTATTTTTATGCTTACTATAGTTCTAAGGCATAGTCCTTAGTATGCCCCGGGTTCTTATTTTTAAAGTGTGAACTTTCTAGGCAAGTTCAAGTTGTTGACCACAATCCTATAATACAATGGGACTTAAACTTCATACCCTGTATCCTGTGCATCAGGAAGTTGCTGGAATCTCCTTTTAGGCTTTCAGCTATGGCTTTCTTTTGGGTTTCTTGTTTTTCCCTCTGCAGTTTACAATTCATGCAAATATGTGAGAGGCCATTGTGTGTGAGTTCTGGTTCCCCTTCTTTTCTGACTCCCGTCTTTCCAGGATTTCCCCCACAATTCTACTCTGACAACTCTGAAATCTGATCTTTGGTACCTGAGCCTTGTAAGACTGAGGCTATTTGCTATAGCTATAACTTTTCTGCAGAGCATCAAATTGGTTGGGTAGTTAGAGGAACAACTGGTTAAAATACATGCTTTCCTTATTTCAAGGGTCATATCACCAATTTCTGCCTATGCTTGTTTGTTCTCTGATATCTTTAAACAGTTTTTTATTAAAATATTTTGTCCAGAATTAATCATTATTACAAGTAGGAGAGTTAGTCCAATATAAGCTGATTTATCATTCTTAGAATCAGAACCCAACCTTTTAAAGTAAACTTTTTACTGAAGTATACATCATACAGAAATATATATATACCTGGGTGAATTTTCACAAAGTAACCATACCATTTATATAAGTAACACCCATATCAAGACATATAACATCACCAGCATCCTACCAGCTCTCTTGCTCTCTTTCAATAATTATTCCCCTTTGCCACGGTCACAATATCTGACTTCAAATACCACAGAATAGTTTTGGTTATTATTTAGCTTAATATAAATGGAATATTCACACACATATGAGAATTTTTCAGAAATGAGATTACATAATATATTACTCTTTCACATCTGGTTCTTTGTCTTTACCAGTACGTCTGTGCGATTTATCAATATTGTTATGTATAATTGCAATTTACTGTCATTGCTTTATACAGTTTCTTTTATAAATATACCACATTTTTTCCCTATTTTTGGGTAAGTTATGAAAACTATTTGTCTAAGTTAACTTTTATGCCTTGTTTGAAGGTAGAAACTATACAAAGGAGTTGATTATCTTAGATTTCAAGTCTGAACTAAACCATTTACAAATTCTGACATAATGTTGTTTATTAGCAGCCTCCTAGGAAGGTTCTCATGTTTAAGTAGCTAAAATCACGACCTTTGGTAATTTAATTGTTTAATTAATTTTTTAAAAAGTGTACAGTTGACTGATAGTTTGCTTTTAGATTTTGGCTATTTCTAAGAATACTTCTCTGAACATTCTTGTACATGTCCTTTTGGTAATCATATGGTTCATTTTGCTGAATGTATCTAATAGAACTGATAGGTAATAGGTTTTGCATATATTCAGTTACACTGGGTATTGTTACATAGTTTCCCACAACTGTACCAATTTATACTTCCTGCAGCAGTGAATGAAGGTTTGAGTTTCTCTACATACTTAATTTTACATTTGTTATTTGTAGTGCTTTTCTTCCACCCATTCAGGTGGATGTGCAGTATTATCTCATATGGCTTTAATTTTTATTTCTCTAATAATCTTTTCATAAGTTCATTGACCATTTACATATTCTCTTTTATGAAGAACTTAGCCAAATTTCTTGCCTGTTTTTCTTTTGGGTTCTTTTAAATTGATTTATGAGTATATTTTTAAATTTTTAAATTCTTGATAGGATAAATGTATTACAAATATATTCTGTTCTAGGGCTTGTGTTTTCATTCATTAGTGGGATCTTTTTATCAACAGAATTTTTAAATGTTAATTTTTTGGTTTAAATTTTTCTTTAGTCTTACTGATTTTTTTGGTGTAATCTGAAAAAAAAAACTTTTATCTTCTTGGAGGTCATAACGATAATGTTCCTATGTTTTCTTCTAGAATAGTTCTTTGCTCTTCTTATTAAATCTATAATCCACATTGTGTGAGGCAGGGATCAAAACTCATTCTTAATTTTATGGATATCCATTGATCATCACATTTATTAAAAAGACTATGCACATGTAGTTAAGTTTCTGAATTCTATTCCTTCCCTTTAGACAAATTTCCTCTTCTTTTGCCAATACTAATTTGTCTTAATTACTTTAGCTGTATAATAAACGGTGATATCTGATAATGTAATTAACCCAGCTTCGTTCTTCATCTTCAAGATGTTCAAGAATAGTATCTTAATCTTTTGCACTTACAAATAAATTGGGTATCACATGATGACTTTCTACAAATACCCTTCTGGGTTTTGATTCAGATCGCATTGTTAAATTTGGAGAGAGCCAAAATCTCTTTCTGGAATGGGGAGAATTCCACTCCATAAATCTGGTATACTTCTAAATGATATTTTAATAGATGTTGATGTAAAGTTGTTTATTAGTCCTATAACTAGGAATTTGATTTAAATTGATGCTAGTTTACAGAAGTAAAATTACTGTTTGTATTAAATAAATCCTAACATTTCCATATACTATTTTGAATTTTGATTTGCAATTATGTCTTCTGTGAATTATGACAGTTTTTTCTCTTTCAAATTTCTATACCATGCTTTACTTTTCTTAACACTTCAGCTAGGTGCCATAATAAAATACTGAGAGGAGGTGATATTGTTGATTAGTAATTGGCATTTATGTTTTGTTTCTCATTCCTTGGGAAAAGCTTTAAATTTTTCCCTATTTTATTTGATATTGGCTATAAAATTTTTGTGCTACTCTAGGAGATTCAGGAAGGTTTATTTTATTCTTTATTTGATGAAAGTTTTTAATCATGGATGGACATTAAATTGTACCAGGTTTTTTCTATATATATATATATGGATTGAACTATATAATGTTCATCTTTTAGTCTATTAATGTGGTAAATTATATTGATATTTAAATGTTAAAATTGTCTGGCATTCCTCTAATACATTCAGGTACCTGATGATGCATTTTTTAATTCAGTTTGCTAATATGTATAAAATTTTTGCATTTTTATTCATGAGCGATAGTTTTATCTATCTATCTCTATCTATCTATCTATATCTATTTTTGTGACATCCTTAGCTTTTTTATCAGTGCTCTACTTGCTTCATAAAAAAGAATTAGGAATTCTCCCTCATTTTTCATTTGATGTCTTGTATTTTCCTTTCTTATAATACTTTGTCATGTTTTGGTTTCAGTGTTATGCTGACCTCATAAAAAGTGTTTGGAAGTATACACTAATTTTTTATTTGAAAGAATATGTGCATTATTGGTATTATTTTTTCTTTGCATGTTTAGAAGTATTCACCATTTAAGTCATCAGGGTTGATATATTTTGTGTGTGTAGGTTTTAAATTAAAATTTCAGTTTCTCTACTAAATTTGGAATCCAGAATTTTATGCTTTCTTGTGTCACATTTGTTAATTTGGATTGTTCTTGGAATCTGAACATTTATTCTAATTTAAAAAAATTATTCACATAAAAATTTCCATACATTATTTCTATTTATAGTAACACCTTATAATCTATTATCCAGTGTCTATTGGTATCTAGTGATGTCTTCTTTTCCCCAATATTGGTAATTTGTTCCTTCTCATTTTTTTGTTCTAGGTCAGGCTTGCTAATGATCTATCAATTTTCCAGGTTTTTGCAAAGAGTAAACTTTTATTTTGTTTACTTTCTAGTTTGTATGTTTGTTTTCTATTCCCTAATTTTTTTTTTAGTTTTATTATTTCTCTTTTACTTTCTGTAGGACTAATTTGTTTCTCACTTATTCAGAAGGTTACTTAGTTAATATTTAATATGATGCTTTCATTTACCTGTGAATTACTTAGGAGTGTATTATTAAATTTACAAACTCTAGGGATATTTTATCTGTTTTTTTCTAATTGATGTCTAGCATAATTTCCCTTTTGCTGCCAGACTATATATACTCTAAATAATTTGGTATCTTTAAAATTAGTTATTTGCTTTACATTGCTGTAGGTATTCAATTTGGTAAATGTTTTCTAAAAATATATTTTGTTGGGTACATGTTGTATGAGTACATATGTCAAGTTAGTCAGGCTGACTAATTTTGTTCAAATCTGTTTTTTCTGATTTTTTGTCTCATGATACTGTTAGTTTTTGAGAGAGGTATTTTAAAATCTCTATGATTGTGGACTT
This sequence comes from Lyroderma lyra, assembly GCA_004026885.1. Taxonomy (NCBI): domain Eukaryota; kingdom Metazoa; phylum Chordata; class Mammalia; order Chiroptera; family Megadermatidae; genus Lyroderma; species Lyroderma lyra. Next base: position 5,545 of record PVJL010000417.1, read on the forward strand.
AACTTCCTTTTAATTTTGGTACTGTTTGCTTTATATATTTTGAAGTTATGTTATTAGGTGTATACAGATATAGAATTGTTACAATTTTCCTAATAGGCTGGTAATTTTATTATTACATAATATCTTTATATCTAGGCATACTTTTTCCTTAAGACATACTTTGTTTGATGTTACTACTGCTGCAACTGCTTTTGTTGATGAATGTTTTTTGTATGGCATAGCTTTCTCAATCCTTTTACTTTCTTTTTATTTATTAAATTTATTGGGGTGACATTGATTAGTTAAATTATATAGGTTTCAAGTGTACATTTTTATATTATCTTTATATTACATTGTGTGTTCACTATCCAAGGTCATTTTCCTTTAGTCACCATATATTTGACCCCTAATTTTGCTTTCTACCTGTCTGTGTCCTTATATTTAAAGTTTGTCTTTTGAAAGCAATGTCAAGTTGCTCTTAAGTCCATTCTGACAAGATTTATATTTTATTGCGATAATTCATACATTTACATTTTATGTAATTTCTTGTAAATTTTGCCTGATATTTTACATAATATTATGTAGTTTTGGTTTATCTTTTTTTCTCCTTTCTTTCTTTTGAAATCCACATATTTTAAATACCTCAACTGATATTTGGTTACCTGTTATGTTTATGGCTTTGATATTGTGATTGATCCAAACATACTTTATAATTAAATAGCAGGTAAAACTTTAATTCACAAACTTGCATGTGAAGTATACTCTTTTTTTCCCCCCAAATCATATTTAATGTGACTCTTATGTACCTTTGTTCCCAATCACATATCAGTCATTATTCCTACTAATTGCCTGCTCCCACCTCTTGACAGAGTTTCTAGGAAACTCTAAAAAAGGACAACATTCAAGAAAAAAAAGTCATTAATTTTTAATTTTTATAGAGCTTTACTAACATATCCAAGTGAACAATGGTTACTGGGAAGCCAACTCTACTGAAAGCAATTTTTCCTAATGCTGGTTGTTTTCAATCTTAAAATTATGACTGGACTCTGGAGCAGTCCTAGTGGCTGGGTTCCTATTATTAGACAAGGCTATCTATCCATTGTCTCCTTGCTAATTCTGAGTAATCTTGACTATAAGTGAGGGTTATCTTCTCTTTCTACCTTCTCTACACTCCCCTTTTCTATTATCTCTTTTATAAGCCTAGCGTATGGAAATTAAAGTATCTACATTTCACTTTGCTTTTAATCCTGAAATATAATATTTCCTAATTAAAAAAACAAACAAACAAACAAAAAACAATTTGATCCCCGCTCAGGGAACCAACTAAAAACAAAACAAAACAAAAACAACAACAAAAAAACAAAAACATCACTACTACCCCTTTAAAATAAGAGAAGTAAAATATAAGGGCTATAATACATAATTTATATCACAGTACACAACCATGCCATACTTAGTCTTTGACTTTGTACAATTTTTAAAAATGATATTTAGGAAGGGAAGTTGTAGAAACTGAAATTGTAATCTTAAGTGGAATGCTATTGTAATTTAGAAGGTATGAGAGAATAGTTTAGTGAGCATTTTAACTAGACCTGTAAACAATAAATAGGATTTCAATAACTGGAGGTGAGAACTAAATCGTAAATTTGGGAGGATAGAGAGATAACATTTAATAGTATGGTGGAACATTAAACAAAGCCTTGAGCACCTGGGTAAGGTTTAGGAGATTTATCATTTTTAAATAGGATCTGAGGGTAGAAGTGTGAAAGAAATAGCACAATAACATCTCAACATAATTTATTACTTCTTAATGTACAACCTAAGCAAAAAAATATGCTTTGAAGAGATGGGTTGGTTTCTCTTCATTATACAATATAAATAAATGCCTACCTTGCTTATAAATGATACCTTGATACTTTGGAATTGGAGGAAGGTAAATATAATAAACATTAAAGAAAGCAGCAAACTCCAGTGGAATAGTTGGGGGATGGCTTTTCTCTAATTATCTATCTACTTGCATTTAGATTATAAGTTCTTATTAGGCAGCATAATAATTTCTAATTGGTAAATGTTACAATATGTAAATAATTCTCTACCTCCCCTTAATAAAATCCCTTTAAAAAATCTTCAACATCACAGCTTAGACCAAAATATGTACATTGGTTCCCACAATTTTTGCTGCATACTTAGTGATCACCTCTATATATGACAATTTTGTGGTATCAATTATTTACTTGTGTGCTCTATTGATTGTTAAAGTGTTTTCCTTTATAATTACTTTTATCTTCTTTGGTTTTTTTTCCCCTAGTTTAGAAGGATTGTTGTAACTTTGTATCTACTCTGGTTATTTTTCATTGTCTTTATTTTTTGGATAATGAGATTCTTTATTATTGTTGCTCTCAGCTTTCTTTTACTTTGTGATACATGTATAATAATAGTTTTTGATATTTTGAAGCATCATTAGTCTTTTCACTTTGAGTTTATCTTTGTAACTGATTAGAATCATTAGTTACTATTATAGTATATTTTAATTTTAGTATAAGTATAGACAATAATTTATCTGATTGGTATGATGGAGCTAGACATTGGTAGCTCAAATTGGTTAGATGGGAGTATTTTCCTTACGGAAATTGGCAAATGTTATAAATTAAAGCTCCCTGCGCCCCAGAGAGTTGTTAAACCTTTACTGGAATACCACTGTCTGATATAGTATGCCAAAATTAATTTTAGATGTAACAAAATTTAAATGTAAAAAGTTAAAATGTTAAATGGCTAGAAAATGAAAGCAATAAAAGGAAACTCAGAGAAGAGTATCAGTAGATTCTTAAAATACATAGTGAGTTATGAAATCTCTTTTAAATGAAAATGTAAGGTAATTGAAGCCTGATAATTAGTATAGTAAATGTTGATTGAATGAATTTGAGTTTGGGCTGATTTTTTTTTTAAATCCTGGTTTTATCGAGTTGATTCAGTTTTTCTTTAATTTATGAAAATATGTTCTGGATAAAATGTTACAACACTTTTAAAATTATTTATCTCAACTATTTTTTTAAATTTCTGCAATTTTATACTTATGTTCTTATGAAATTTTTATATAATGATCAGAATAAACTTGTTTTTTTTCCTCTCAAAATTTCGTAACTGTGTAGAAAACCAATGGGACAGATCAATTATGTAAAATAATGACAAACATGCTACTTCTCTATTTGTTAAGTTCAGAGTCTTGTCATTAAAATATTAAAGATTTTAATTGAACATTAGGAACTAGCATCTGTATAATTTGTAATCCTACTTTATTTGCCTGTGATTTATTATCTTTTGGTAGACAATTTATGTATCAGGATATTTTCATTTTTACAAGTATTATGGCATCTTATCACTACTCTAGTATTTTTGCTATATGCTGGCTTATACTTTCCTTTAAATTTCCAATGTATATTCAGCTGATAATTTACTAATCTTTTAATGTAAAAACAATTTATTAACATTTGGATATGTTTTGAATTTTGTACAAATTTATACATAGAAAACTCTAATTTGTATTCTGGCAGCTTACTTGTGATGATTTCTACATATATATTTCTTATCAAGTAAGAATATTAAAATAAGCTGTTCCTAATAAATTTTTAATATATTTATCTTCCAAGAAGAAATTAATTTTAAACTGTACTTTTCCAAAATTAGTATTGGTTTTCTAAGATTCCTTTTATTTAATTCAATAGTTGCTTTTTGCATGCTAAATTTCTGTGTGTAACAGTGATCTCTTACATTACATGGTATGTTATATAACCATATACTATAGAATTAATAACGATTAGTCTCCAGGATGGTTTTATTATTAATTTTTTATTTCATGTATCCTTCTTACTAATTTGTGCTTCTCTATTATACTATAATGATTTCATTTAATCACAGTTTCTGCTAACAATTTGTAATTTTAACTTTTTACTAATTTAGATATGACTTATCTTTCTTATTTTATTCTGAATTAGTATAGTCATTTTTACTTTAAAGTAAAAATGTTAAATTATAGTCTGTACTGTAAAGCAGATATTAGATTTCAGTATCCCTCCTAAATGTAAAGATTTTTATATGTATTTTTGACATAATTTTAACCTTTTTTCCAGATAAAGCCATATGTTTATATAATTCAGGTAAATTTTAGCATGATTAATGCATGTATTCATATGCACAGTTTAATTGGTTTTGTTGTTTTGTGCTTTGTCTGGCTATTGTGCATATGTTAAATTCTTAATACAATGTCAGTAGCTTCCCTTTTCTGCCTATAGAACTTTTTCAGTATCTCCATATTTATAGCTTAATTATTTCAGTATTAAAAATCTTTTGTTGAAATAAAGTGACATGATTTCAGTTTATCTAATATAGTATTTTTAGTATGCTATTATTTCATCAATGAAATATTAGGATACATTGTGTTATTATGTTAACTCTGTTCATAAAATTTGATTTGTGTGAATACAATTTGCAATGTTTTTGACTTATGGAGGGGTAGTGTTAAAATTTTTAAATATGTTGAATTAAAAAACAATTACAATGTTTGCTATTGTTTTCATCATTTTAGCAATTTTACTATATCTTTGAAGGAAAGCAAATTGATGTGGTTTAATTACTCTAGGGAATTATGATTTATAAATTTACTAATGCAGAGTATATGTCAAGATATTTTAAATTGATGTTAAATTTGTTAACTCATCAAGGAACTTTCTTTGGCTTTACCAACTTTAATTGGAAAATGTCTTAAAATATATTTTGTCTAATGAACTTTTATATTTTTAAAAATTGTCTTTTTGAATAAGATTAGGAAGTAATTTTAAAAAGCCTTAGGAATGGCACACTAAAGTTTCAGATCTATTGTGGAAGGCTACTACTTACAACCAAGGTGGAGTAAGAGAGACTGAACTTCATACTTCATATCTCAAACAACAAAAATGGACAAATGAATGAATGTTCTAAATAACACTGGATATCATGCAACCAAGGACAGTAATTAGTAACAGAAGGGAAACAAATGAGTTGAGCCCTAACATTGCTCTCTTTAAGAGAATTTTCTGTAAATAGCCTAGGGGGAGAGAAGAAATCAGATAGAGCCTATGTGGAATCCCTGAGTTTAGGAGATAGACTTGTGTGTTCATGGAGATCAAAGTGGTTAGAATTTACAGAACAGACTGCTGGAAAGGAAAGAAGTATACAGAGAGAATACAGCAAATACCTGCAAAGGATCCTTCTTGAGTGTTGAGCTGAGTATTGATCATTGCCTGAATGGAGTAGTCTACTGAAGTCTGGAAAAAGAACTACCCAAAAGGATTAGAGGTTATAGTGCCTAAGAATAGTGATTTTTTAAAAATGAGACTAGAAAACATTAAGTTTCTAGGAATATTATATTGAATACACAGAATTTTCTGGTCTCAGTAGTGGAGAATAATCAGCCTTTTAATAAAAATGATATCACATTAGAAAGTCTTAAAGGCAAGATGTGAAAGGGTCAAATGTATCTAAGTGAGACAATTACATGCAGAAGAAATCTCAAGAAAGAATACTTATAGGGATACAAAAATATTCCACACATCAATGTAAAATTCACAGTGGCTGGCATTGAATAAAGAATACCAGGTGTGCAAAAAGGAAAATATGACCCATAAAAGGTATAAATTAATCAAAACAAAACAAGAACTGGCAAAGATGTTGTAATTAGTAGACATAGACATTAAACAGTTATAGAAGTATATTCTGTATGTTCAAAATGTTAGGTAGACATGGAAGATATAAATGGATCTAAATCAAACATTCAGAAATGAAAACTACAACATCAGAAATGCAAAAATATTGAATGGGATTAACTACATTTAATATTGTAGAGAAAAACATTCATGAACTTGAAGATATAGTAATAGCAACTATCCAAAATAAAGCACAAATAGAAAGCAGAATTTAAAAATATGACAGTTATCTGTGAGCTTTGGACAACTCAAAGTGCCTACTACACACAATTTAAGTCCCTGTGACAGAGGAGAGAAAAAAGAACAATAATATTTGAAGAGATAATGGCTGAAAATTACCCAAATTACATATCCAGGAAGCTCAATGAACTCCAAGCACAAGAAACATGAATAAGAATATACCAAGTCACATTATAATTAAATTATTGAAAAACAGTAATAAATAACAAATCTTAGAGCATATAGAGAAAGCAGATTCAAATGCAACTGAGAAATAAAGATCAGGGTGTCTGCAAACTTTTCATTGCAAACAATGCAAGTATGCAAAAATATGTCAATCTGGAATTCTAAATCCATTCATATTTCTTTTAAAAAATGAAGGTGAAATAAACTTTTCTTCAAATATACAATTGGCAAATATACCATTGCCAGAGATCACGCACTACAAAAATGTTAAAGGAAATCCTTCAAGTAGAAGAATAATAATAAAAGATCTAGACTGGCAACAAAATGGTGGCATGAGCAGGACCTCTAAAAAACTCCTCTGGAAATTACAACTAATAAAACACCTATACATCAACTAAGGAACCTCTACACAACTCACAACCTTAGCTAAGAAACCCACTCATCGTGTTATGTTTCCTGCAGGCAGACAGAGGGTTAAACAAAGGAGAAATAGAAGAGCCAGGAGGAGGTCACGTGTGTCCCTGCTTGGAACTCTATCACTGGGGTAGGGAAGAGGAAGAAGGCAGTAGGAGAGTGCTCCAGACCTCACTGGGTCTGCAGGACAGAGAAAAGGGGGCCCACAGGCGGGGTGTGAGATACCATATCCACCTCACTTTGGGTCCAGAAGGTGCACATCAGTCTGCAAAACGTAGCAGCTGGACTTCACTCTGGTTACCAGAGGAGGGGGAGCAGCTGGGTGGTGAGGAGCCACAGTGCAAATACTCCTGCAAGGAAGGATAGAGAGGGCTGCATGCACAGGCTTCTTGGTCCACAACCAGGAGGATCTGAAAGATCAGCATACAGGACAGCTGACCCCAAGACTCAGGGCAGAATCCAAGCTCCGGTCAAATTGAGAACAGAAAAGCGCAATCATGCCCAAACTCCCTGCACAACCCTGGAGCCACAGGAAGAAAACAAAGCCACAAATACCCCTTCCCCACAGACCTCTGTTCAGTATCAGCAGTGAACACCAAAGAAACTGCAGCAGTAAGACTCCAGAAAGGCTGCCAAAATGAGAAATCAGAGAATAGGAACTCAAATTAAAGAGATAAGGACGGATGACCCATCAGAAGCAGAGCTCAAAGCAATGATTATAAAAATGCTTAAGGAACTGAATGATAATTTCAACAGAGAGAAAGCAAGTATTAAAGAAGATTTATAAACTATTATAATGGGCCAGAGAGAGAGACAATGACTACATTAACTGAAATGAAGAACAGAAAAAAAAGTCACTAAACTACATAAAAATAGAAGCACAAAGGAATGATTTGCAGGGAAAACCATCAGAAAACACCCTGTATGAAGGAAATAGACATACAAGTCCAGGATGTACAGAGAATCCCAAACAAGATGGTCCCAAACAAGAACACACCGAGACACATCATAATTAAAATGGCAAAAGTTAAAGAACAAGAGAAAATTCTAAAAACACCAAGAAAAATGTAAGTGGTAAGTTATAAACACCTATTCAACTCTCAGCTAATTTCTCACCAGGAACTTTACAAGCCAGAAGGGATTGGCAGAAAATGCTCAACATGATGAAAACAAAGGATCTACAACCAAGAATAATGTATACAGCAAGGCTAGCATTCAAAATTGAAAGACACACGAGATTCTCAGATAAGAAAAAGCTAAAGAATTTTATCACCACCAAACCAGTTCTACAAAGAATGTTAGAGGGACTTCTTTAAGATGGGAGGAGGGATGGGAGAGTGGGTAAAATAAGGGGAAAGGATAGAGAAATTTAGTTTGATTGTTAACATAAAATAGAAAGCAACGAAGAAAGAAAACTCATGGACACAGTCAATAATTTAGTGGTTACCTGAGGGTAAGGGGGAGGGAGGTGGGAGAAAAGGGACAAGGACACAAATATATGGTGATGGAAGGAGAATTGACTCTGTGTCATGAACACATAATACAACATATAGAAGATGTAATGTAGAATTGTACACCCGGGACCTATATAATTTTTGCTAATCAATGTCACCCCAATAAATTAAAATATAAAATATAGATGTATTAAAGGAATGAAGAACATCAGAAATGGTAATTACATGGTTAAATATATATTTTTATTGTTTTAATATCTCTTAATATAATTGACTATTAAAACAAATAGCAATGTAATACAGGTTTACAACATATGTGAAAGTAAAATATATGACAATAGCAACACAAATGTTGGGAGAGCTAAAAAAAGTTTATAATTATAGTGTTTACACTATACTATATTACTTATATAATATCACACAAAAGGAGATTTTAATAAGTTAAATTAGTCTAAACCCTAAAACCGTAAAACAAAGGGTTATAACTAATAAACCAACATTAAAGATAAAATGCAACCATAAAAATATTTCATCCAAAAGACAGAGAAAAGGAGAAATAAAATGAAACAAAGAACAGATGGGACAAATAGAATATGAACAGCAAGTTAATAGTGTAAACCAACCAAATCAATCATGACGTTAAATGTAAATAGTTAACATGCCCCCAACTAATTGTCAGATTAAATTTTTTAAATGGCAAAACCAACTATATACTGTCTATCAGAAATCCATTTTAAATGCAAAAACACAAAGAGGTTTAATGTAAAAGGATGGGAAAGATATACCACATTTAATACTAATTATAACAAATAAGGAGTACCTATATTAATATCAGACAAATTAGATATTAAAGCAAAGAATATTACCAAGGATAAAGGAGGTGATTTTTTAATAATAAATAAATTAATCAAGAGAACATATTAATGCTAAATGTTTAACCGTAATAATAGGAATTCAAATTACATAGAGAAAAAATTATGAGAAATTGTCAGACTGCATTAATAAAGATAAAAGATCCAACTGTGGTGTTTTGAAAAGCTCAACAAATTTGAGAACACATTTAATTAGTCTGACCAAAATAAAAGACACCAATTCCTGAAATCAGTAATGCATTGGAAATCACTATCAATTCATTAGAAATGAAAAAGATTACTATGGGAAGAGTTTGGGGAATCACATGAGAATATAATGAACATGCCAAGAAACTAAGCAACATAAATGAAATGAGCTAATTTAGAGAGCCACAGATTATTGAAACTGCTGCAGAAAAAAATAAAAAGTCAAAATAAACTTACAACACATGAAGAACTTGATTTAATAATGAAAATCTTCCAACAAGGAAAATCCTAAGTCCTGTGGCTTCACTGTTGAATTTTATCAAACATATAAAAAGTAATACTAATCCTTCTCAACATTTTTGAGAAAAAAAAAGAAGAAAATAACCTCCAGTTTATTTTATGAGGCCAATATTATCCTGGTACCAAAGGCTGAAATACATATCACAAGAAAACTACAGACCAATATCACTCATGAGTATAAGCACAGAAATCCACAACAAAATATGAGTAAATTTAATCCAGCAATATGTGAAAAGAACACCATTAAGAAGGTAAAAAGATGAGTCACAGACTGGGAGAAAATATTTGCAAATCATTATTTGACAAAAAACTTGGACCTATAATGTATAAAGAACTCTTAAAACTCAACAATAAGAAGAAAAATAGTGCAATTGAAATGTGGGGAAAATTTGAAGTCATTTCACTGAAGAAGATATACAATGGCAAAATAAGCACATGAAAAAGATGCCCAGCATCGTGAAATTCACATTATAGCCACAATGAGATTACCACTTCACACCCATTATGAATATAATGATTTTAAAAAGACAGACAATAACCAACTTTGTCAAGGATGTTGAGAAGTTGGAATGATTATGTATTTTTTTATGGAAATATGAAATTAATAACCCTTTAAAAAACAGTTGAGAGGTTAGTTAAAATTTACCCCAGGGCTCAGCAATTTCCTCATAGGTATTTACCCAAGTAAAATGAAAGTGAGTATCTGCTCAAAGACTTGTACATGAACGTTCACAGGAGCATTGTTTATAATGGTCAAATGTAGATATAGTCTAAATATCAAATAGGTAAGTAAAATGTAATATCCACGGAGTAGCTTAATATAAATAACGGGGAACAAAGTGTTGACATATTACAACAGTTGAACCTCAAAAATATTTTACTAAAAAAATACCAGATACAAAAGCCATATTTTTTATGATTTCATTTGTATACCATATATAGAAAAGACAAATCTGTAGAAAGAGATTAGATTAGTAGTTGTCTAGTTGGGGTTAGGAGTAGGGAGAGACTGCAAATTGATGTGAGAAATCTTTTTAGGATGATTGAAATGTTCTAAAATTGGATTGAGGTGATGTTTACACACCTCTTAAAGTTGCTGAAAATTATTGAATTGTATTCTCAAATACAGCGATAAAACTACAGAAGAAATAGATAGAACCTCAATTACACAGATTTTAATTCTCTCTTAAATATTCACAGAACAAACAGGATATCAATAATATTGTAGAAGACTTGAATAACATTAGCAACCAACTTGACCTAGCTAACATGTATAAAACATTACACACAACAGCAGCAAAATGTACATTATTTTCAAGTGCATTCAGAACATGAACCAAGGTAGACTATATCCTAGCACAATAGTCTCAAATTTAAAAGTATTCAAGTTATACAAAGTTTGTTATCTGATCACAATAGAATTAAATTAGAAATCAATAGCAGAAACATCTTCAAGTATTTTGAAACTAAATAACACATTTCTAAATAACCATAAGTCAAAGAAGTCAAAAGTAAAATTAAAATTTATTTTGAACTGAAGGAAATGAAAACACAAAACACAAAATATCAAAAGCCATGGGATGCAACTAAAGTAGAAGTTAGGAGGAAACTAATAACACTGAACACATATGAGGGTTGTCCAGAAAGTATCCAGCCATGTTATATGAAAAATACTCATTTATGGCTGGATTTTTTTCAGACAGCCCTCTTATATTTAAAAAAAAGTCTCAAATTGGTGACCTATTTTCAACATCATATTAAAAAGAGAACCAATTAAAGCTAATTTAAATAAAGGAAGAGGAATAATAAAAGTCATAATAGAAATCAATGCAATAAAAACAGAAAAGCAGTCAATAAAATTAATGAAACCAAAGACTGAATCTGAGATCAATAGAACTTAATAAACTCTTAGAAATAATGATCAGCAAAAAAGAGAAGATAGGAATTACCAATATCAGGAAATGGACAGCTGATATCATTACACATTCTACAAATATTAAAAGGATAGTAAGGAAATATTATGAATATGTTCATGCTGATACATTTAACAACCTAAATGAAATAGAAAATTTCCTTAAATTACAGAAACTAGAGGCTCACTAAAGGAAAAATAACATGAATAGCCCAATATCCATTTAAGAAATTGAACATGTGGTTGAAAAGATCTCCATGAAGAAAATTCAAGACTCAAATGATTCCACCAGTGAAGTCTAACAAACAGTAAGGAAGATGTAATAACTATATAATGACCACACACTCTTCAAGAAAATTGTAAAGTTGAGTAAATTTCCTAAATCATTTTATGACACAGCCATTATCCTGATACCACCTCCTGACAAAGCTAGTAAAAGAAAAAATCTATAGACTTTATAAAAATTTTAGCCAAAATTGAATTTAGAATGATTTTTGCAAGTCAAATTCTACAACATTAAAAGGATAAGTGTAACCAATTGGTGTTTATCCCAGGAATGGAATGTTTTTTGTTTGTTTGTTGTTTTTGGTGGTTCCCTGGCTGTGAGTCGAACCCAGGCTGCAGCATTGACAGAAAGGCAATGTTTAACATTTGAAAATTAATGTTTCAATATATTAAACTAAAATGAAAAAATATCATTATGTCAAGAGATTTAGAAAAAGCATTTGGCAAAACCCAGGTAAAACTAAATAAATTCTGAATGAACAAAATGATATTCTATGCATACATGACTATGTATATAGATAATTCTTCCTTTCTAACATGTCATATTATACTATCATTATTCTCTGTACTGTGCTTTTTAATTTTATCTTTATCCTTTAATAGTTACTATTGGAATTACAATATGCACACTTAATAAAATAACATTTATTAACATCTCTACCTTTTTTCCAAACCATGTAAGTTATTTAAAATTTGACTCACATCCTCACCCCTACCATTTCACATGTTACTACCAGAAGTTTACCTCTACCTCCAAATTAGTAATTGTTATAATTATTGTCATTTTGTTCATTTCTGATGGAAAGTTTAGCTATATATAAAATTCTAGAATGATTTTCATTTTCCCTCAGCACTCTGACCATGTTATTCTAATGTCTGGCTTCCCACTTTGCAGAAAAATCTCTCATTTATTTAAATTTTCTTTAGTTTGTTAGCAGTTGTAATGAGTTAAATTGTGTCCCCACCAAAAAAAAATGTATATTGAAGTTCTAACTCCCTGTACCTTGGGACGTGACCTTATTTAGAAATAGAGTCTTTACGGAGGTAATCAAGTTTTTACTTTTGAGGTCATTAGGATAGACCTTAACCCAATATGACTGGTGCCCTATAAAGTGGAAATTTGGACACAGATAGGCATGCACAGAGGGAAGATAATATGAAGAAATTCAAGGAGAAGATAGTAATATGGCTGGAATGATGCATCTACAAGTGAAAGAATGGCAAGGACTGCTAGCAAACACCAGGAGCTAGGAGAGACAAGGAAGGATTCTTCACTGGAGTCATTAGAAAGAGTATGGCACTTCTGACACATTGATTTTCAACATCTGCCCAGAATGTGACAATAAATGTCTGTTGTTCTAAGCTATCTAGTTTTTGATACTCAGTTACAGTAGCTCTAGGAAACTAATTCAGAAGTGTTTTATGGTTTTTATTTTACACATTTTTAAATATGTACTCCTAAGTATTTTCTGTGTTTGGATGTTCTTGTAAATGATACTAGTTTTGAAATTAATTTTTCTATTATTCATTTCTGTTCTCTAAGAAATAGAATTCCTTTTTGTATGTTGACTATGTAGCCTGCAGCTTGCTAAATTCACTTGCTAGTCTTAAGTTTTTTATGTTTCCTTAGAATTTTTAATTTAATAGTCATGTTACTTCTTATTTTCTAATCTGTATACCTTTCATTTATTTCCCTCGCTGTACTTTCTGTCATGTAAATACATTGTTGAATGCAAGTAGTTGGAGTAGACAAACTTGGCTTATTCTTTGTCAAAGGGGGAATGCATTCTGTATGTTAGAATTCAGTATATTACTAGCTATAAATTTTTGTAGATCCCCTTTATAAATTTGAGGAAGTTTATTCATTACTGAACTTTATCATGACACTTTATCATGAATGGGTGTTAAACTTTTTCAAATGATTTTTCTACATCTATTGAAATAATTTTAAAGTTGCTTGCATAAATGAAATTACTTTGATATACATAAAATAAAACTAGAGAGAATAATCAACAAGTTTACCACCAGTGAAGGTGATCCCAATATAATTCTTTCTCAGTCATTGCTAGGTCAAACAAACAAAACTTTAGGGAGGATAGAAAAGAATCACACTATACAATTAACAAGTTTTAATCTCATAGTCAAAGAACTCTACAGCTACTAACTCATATTCTACTGTTATATCCATGAAACATTTGTAAGAATTATTAATATATATTCAATAACTCATTTTGGCAAATTTCAAAGAATTGACAAAATATAGGTTATTTTCTTCAACTAGTGTATTACTGTGTCAATTTTAAAAAGAGATAAATTACACCCATATATTTGATAATTAAAAAAGACACTTCTACTCTAATAAACATTTTTTTTGAAAGATCTATTATCTCTGCAGTTGTCATACATTATTCATTCAGTGGTGTTTAGAGTTAATGATGTGTGATAAATAGTTTATAAAACCAAGGAGAAAAAATAAAAATATCTAGGACTGAAATTTAATGAGTATACTACATGTAAATATTTGAGTAATGCAAGGAAGTACTCATTGAGAAGATGCTTATGTTAGTAAAGTTTAAAAGGCTGAAAATTATGATACATTCATCCAGTATAAGAGTTTAGGAAAACAATAATGAAATAAATTCAAAGTAGAAGAAAGACATCATAAAAATAAGAGCAAAAGTCAATAAAAGTGAAAAATTAAACTTTAAATGATAGGTTTATGAAGCTCAAAAGTTAATTCTTTGAAGAGAGTAACAAAATAAACCTTTAGAGAAATTCATAGATGGAGTAAGAAGAAGGGATAGTATTCAAATGGAGATGTAATCAATATATCAGAAAATAAACACGTAATATAAAATTCTGATGGTTGTACTAAACATTTCAAAAATTTAAACAAAGTGAAATATTCTTATAAAAATAACTTAATAAACCTTGAATCAGTATGTCGTTCTACACATACTGAAAATGGAATAAGTAAATTATAACATTCCCATCAAGGAAACACAGACCTTGATAGTTTTGGACAGGTTTCATCAAAATGTCAGAGAAAGGTATTTTTACAATCTTATAGAAATTCTTCTAGGGAATAATAAATAAGTAAGGTTTTGGGCCCATGTAACCTGGATTTTAAACCAAAAGTTTGTATAAGAAAGGGAATTTAACAGGCCAGAAATCACTTTTATATAAAAATGCAAAATTCTTACTAACATATCACTGACTTTACTGAGACATTTTATTGTGAATGGGTATTAGCATACCTTCCCCAACTGGATAAAATGTAACTTCAGCAGATAAAATTTTTAATGAGGAAAGATTAGGAAAATTCTATTTAAAATCATAATTTAAAAAGGAATGTAAGTTTTCTCTGCTCATTTCTAGCATTGTGTTTTTCAGCATAGACAAAGAAGAAAAATATAAAAGACAGTAAGATTAGGAAGAAAGATCATCTATGTGGAAAAATCCCAAATCAAACCACAATAACTTTATTAGAAACAAAGTGAAAGAGAAACAGACTTTAATAAGGTGGAAGGTTAACAGTATTTTACAATAAAATTATATTTCTGTATGTGAGCAGTTATGTTAGAAAGCAATTTTCTAACAGTATAAAAATGCTATTATGAAAAAATAAAATATTTTTTATAGAAATGGAAATTATAAAACACAAGGTTAAATCCAGCAAAAGTGAAAAATTTGAGTGCCTAAAATTAAAACTTTTTAGAAATTTAAGAGGCAAGAATGCCACGTTCGTGGCTAATAAAACAAATGCTATCAGACATGCCAAATTTTCCTGAATCGATGTATTGATTCAAAACAGTTCAAATCAAAATCCCAATAAAATGGTTTTTTTTTTTTGCAATCTGATAACCTAATCAAAAATTGATATGGAAGACCAAAAGGGAAAGATCCAGGAAATGATGGATTTGCTTTTCAATTTGCGATGTTTTAATAATAAAGACAGTGAATTATTGGCTTATGGATAGACAGCTTATACAAGAAAAAAGCTCTAAAGAGATGCTAGCAGATAGGACACATTTATGATAGAGGTTGCATTGCAGATCATTGGGGAAAGGTAGAAATATTTAATAAAGAATACTGAGATGTGTTGTCCATATGAAAAAAGCAAATTTGCATCATTTCTCATACCAATTGTAAACTCGTTTTCAAGATGGATGAGGATGTAAATGCTAAAAGCAAAACATAAATTTTCAGAAAAGATATAAGAGACTATCTCTCTGTTCATGAGCTCAGGAAAATTTCTTAAACAAGACACTGATAACATTACTTTTAAAAGAGAAGATCAGTACATTCAATGACATTAAACTTAAGTTTTTGAATTTATCAGAATATGAAGAAGCTAGATCCAAATAGAAAATAATTGCATTATATTTACCCTCTATAGAATTAATAACAAAATAGATAAAGACTTTTATCAGAAGAGTAATCAATAAGATTTGGAAGGAAGAAACTTTTACAAACCACATATACTCCCTCCTCCCAACCCCTATGCACACACACACACACACACACACACACACACAAGACCACTCACCAAGGCTAATAACATGAACTTCATTTTTTGCTGGCATCATTATCTTACACCAAAGGCAGATCTCGTTCTTGATCAGTACCAAAAGCGTGTAATCTATGTTTCGTATATGACCTAGCATATTAAATTAATCATTACCATGTTCATGTGCATTTGCAAGGTGAAACCTTTTTACACGCTAAGTAACGATTCTTAAATCTCTCAAAAACCTCATTGGTTTACCCCTGCTCTTTCCCCGGTCTGTTTGGAATATGGGTCCTAAATCTATAAACTTTTATAAACCCAGTCTAGTGGTATGCTGTCAGACAATTATAGTTTCCATATCAATTGGGGTTATAAGAGCCTTAGATTTGATTGGGTCTAAAATTTTGACATAAGGGTTTTAGAAAGAAAATAGTTCATTCAGTAGGACTACCTGATCAAAACAGGTAGGTTTCTTCTACTTACTAAAAGAGGAAAAATAAGAACATAGTTCCAGATAACAAAGACTTTCCCTGTCCTAAAAGAGCAGAGATTAAAGCAAATAAATAAAAATAGAAAAAGTATATAGGGTATTGCTATTATTGGAGGGCACTCCTAGAATATTTAAATTGTGACTTTAGACACCTTATACAATGTGAGTTCTCATATTTTATAAATCTACAGGAAAGCATTTATTTTCTGATAAATGTATTTAGTCTGTTTAATGAATAACATGTAGTGTGAGTAGACAAAGCAAATCATTATGTATTTGCTGATACTAAGGAAGGGAAAATGCTTTAATCCAGGATTCTAGTGTGTAAGGTATGCTTATTGCTGAAACACATGTAGAAAAATTAAAAAACAAATTATAACATGTGTATTTATATATGCGATATGTTTCATAATTAAATATGAAGACGTAATCTGCTTTAGCCGTCAAAGTTCTACTTAATTCAGTTCAATGCTTTTTCTGATAGCATGATTAACATTTAAAGTTTTGTTAGAGATTTATTTTGCAATGAAAACTTACATATGGAACTCTTGAATTATAATTTTTACTATTCTGTGTTAGTCTATTTCTTAGAAAACAACACAATTTTATGGTTAGATATATTTGTCAATTTGTGGATGATTTATTTCTCATTTTCTTCAAAAAGCAATAAACAGCTAAACTAATAGTAAAAGAACATTCAAGATGTCTTAAATAATGCTTCCTTTCCACAGGTATAAAAAATAAAAAATTGATTATACTTAATTTATTAGTCATGTGTATTAGAAAAAGACACATGAATGTTTTGAAATAGTGTGTTTGTGTTTTGAAATTTACCTAGACTTAAGTGCTTTGGTCTAAAAGCATCTAAAACTGACTTGACTTAGCTATTTTGACATAGCTTTTTGGCTAATAGATTTTATCAGTTAGCATCAAATCATTTACGTAAATTATTTCAAGCTTTAAACCACTTAGGAATCTTTATTATACATTTCAAGAATAGTATCCCTACATCATGAAATATGTATGAAAATGTGTTTGTAAGCTCATGACTTTTCTTCTATGTTTTTTATTCTCGAGTATTCCATTAAAAATCTTTTCATTTGTTTTTCAGGTTGGTGAGGTGTTTTTTCCCCTTAGTAGTCAGCAATTTTAATTATTGTGTCATTTGCTTCATAGGGTCAAAGAGAATAAGTGATAGTGAAGTCTCTGACTATGATTGTGATGATGGAATTGGTGTAGTCTCAGGTAAGAATTTCGTAATTATTTTATAGTAATAAGAAAGAAATGTAATTTATTATTTACCAGTAAGTAGATAAATAAATAAATCAAATGAGATAATAACAACTTGCCTCCTTATGTTAGATTGTTAGATTGAATATTCCTATTGAATAATAAGTTTTTCTGTTTTAAAACATTACATAAGGATTTCATTATAATTTGAGGAATTATTGTATAATTGGAACTTCTTTATATGCTGTGCTAGCTGTATAAAAAAATCCTTTTGATATCACCAACATACCCAAATATATCAAATATTTGAATGAGCTTTATGAAATGTTTTTCATTGTTGTTATGTTGATTAAGTATCAGGTACAGCTACATTTTGAAATTATGGTTCTGTAGTTTAAAATAGTTGCTAATTTATAGTTACAAATTACTTAAAGTTTTAAAACTTAGGTAAGTAGCCATTTTAAAAATAAATTCTGGATAAAAGATTTATATGTATATATACGTTATACTCTTAATATTATAAAAAATGTCACTCTTCTTCTTGAAATTAAATAGCTTAACAATTTTCAAGTGTATGACAAGGTAATTTTACCTTGAACAAAATATGTTCTATTGTATGTAAAACATGCTACAGTTGCATCAGTGACTGGTAAGAATTTTTGTTTAACAGTTTTTGTTAGAGTTGGGTCAGTTAGCATGCATCAGGGTGCTACTTTTTAAAAACTCAATGACTGTCTTTTACACTTTGTTTTTTGTACTAAGGGTGAACAATGTATTAATTTACTAAGACTTCAAAAACTAATTTCCATGTTTTATGGTTTATGAATTGAACCTCAATAAAATAGTTTTGAAAAATATTTTCCCTGGTCTTTTATTTGGGGATCATTACAATACTTTTTTTCTGTTTGTATTCTTTTCCTTTGATAATTGACTTTTCCACTTTTTCTCTTTATTATATATCTAGGGACCTCAGGCTTTTTTCATCTAAAATATTTTCCTTCAGATCATTAAAGTTCTTCATCTTGATGACATTTCTGGCACATCTCAATTCTTTCATTTCTCTTTT
Source organism: Lyroderma lyra (assembly GCA_004026885.1). Classification (NCBI taxonomy): domain Eukaryota; kingdom Metazoa; phylum Chordata; class Mammalia; order Chiroptera; family Megadermatidae; genus Lyroderma; species Lyroderma lyra. Next base: position 24,386 of record PVJL010000417.1, read on the forward strand.
CAGGTTAGCAAAAAATGATCATTTTATTACCTTCCACTCTTTTAAAGGAATTGTATTTTGTGAAGAAAAACTTTTTAAGAATCTTTAATTATTTGGATTAATACTGCCTGAAAAAAATTGTTTGTTTGTTTGTTTTGCTATTACAGATTAGTGTTTAGAAAGCTTGCATAATTCAGTATTTATCCTGCGTTCACTATTTTTCAACATCACAGAAGATCATCCTTTCTTGTTTCAACATTATTCTTTTTGCCTATGTAGAGACTACATAGTGAATCATTTGATAGTCTATTGAGGAGAAAAAAATGCCATGTAATATTCTATATTTTGCTATTTTGAATTGCAGTGTTATTTTGAGACAGGTTTTTCATCCTATATTATACTTTAGTAATATATTTGAAAGATAACATTGCAGAAAATACCATAATCTTGACTTTGTTGTTCATAAAACGTATACAGAGATGACTTCAAATTTGGGGATTCTGTCACTTTTAGAAATTTGAAACCATCTCTGTATTCTTTCTATGAATATCAAAATCAGGATTATGGTATTGTTGTCTCTGAAATGTTATCTTTGCATAGGCTCATAACTAATAAATGAAGTACCAATTACATTTACATAAGTATCATTAAAATAAGACATATCTGTTGTTTCTATTATAAAGTTTTACATTTTCTTATATGTCCTTTTTGTTTAAAATTTCATCATTAAAACTAGTTTCAATAGAGGATAAATGCTTCAATCAATAGTTTATAAAATAATTTGACTATAAGATCAAGCATATAATCTTATATTCTCTGTGAAATTGTTCTTTTTTTTTTAATTCATTTTTATTGTTAGACTTATTGGGGTGACATCTGTTAGCAAGGATTACATAGGTTTCAGGCATACAAGTCTACAGTGCATTGTCAACTTATGTATAATAAGTTCACCACCTAATGTGACTTCTCTTTCCATCACCTTATATTTAGCTTCCCCCTTAAGGCATTTTAAATGCAAATTGCCTGTATACATGTGCACATCACCACTTACCCTCCTCCCCAGTGTTAACTAGCATTTTAAGTAAATAGTAAAAGTCATATACTAGCAAATATGTTAATACTTTGTTGCCCATATGCAGAGATTTGTTTCCAATTGCAGACTGCATATCTCAAGTTTAGAGTATCAGTTATCACCATTCATAACCTCTTTTAACCTAAGCTGTCAGTCTTTCCTCAGTAATGAACAGTGTTGGCTGCCTTATTTTATTTGCCCAAGTTTGAAGGCAGATGTCTTGAAAATTATATATTCCAGAGGTAAATTTTTTGTGTGCTTTTTATTTTGTTCCTTCTGATTAACTGAAGTCAGAGGTAATTTTGACGTTTGCATTGCTAATATTATTCTTCAACATAAATTGAAATTTTGATCCATTCTAAAATTTATACTGAAAATTGATATTCAGATTTCTCAGGGAAGCAATCTCAGGCATGAATTTTATCCCCTTCCTCATGGTATATGGAGTAAAGTGAATGGAAATAGTTATAAACCAACTATTTTTGAACCAGTTAACTCACCTTACTATGTGAATAAATGGAATACATATATAATATTAATCATAGCCACATAAAATTTTGGTAGTATATTTCAGTCAAAGCTGAAACAATATACAAACATAAATAATTTATTTTCCATTAGGAAGGTAGAGAATTGTTTTGATAATTAGCTCTTTGATGAAATTCATTTATAATCTTCTGACTTCCTAAGTCAATTATGATATCTAGCTCCTGTACTCATATTTTATCACTCCTGAGTAGTACTTTACATTATTAATCATGAATATTATCTTAAAACTCTTATTTTTAATGTCCGTGTGACTGCATTATTTGTATTTTCTTGTAGTAACTCTCCTTTTCTCAATAATCTCACTTAAACTCGGTAGTCAGATCTATTTTCTGTGTATGTATATTCTATATATATTATAAATGACTCCTGAATTTTCATCAACAGTCCTAACGCCTTTTCCAAGATTCTTTTCCACATATGTAATTGTGTGCCTGCCTGTATGCCTGAAATACTGTATCTCCCCTTCTCCGAACTGGTACACCTTGCAATAATACGAGCATGTCTCTTACTCTTTGTGGTATACTTTTAAGTTTCTGATGAATTTATCAGAAGTTAAGACTCATTTATTTCTTCCATTTTTCTACTCCAGTATGTAATTATAAAATGTTATTGATTCTTATTAGAGTGCCCCCAAAGTCCATCTTTGGACTTACTCTCCATCTACACCCTAGTGATCTCATCTATTTAAAATCCCATGTTTTTAAATAACTTCTGTATGCTAACACTCCAATTGTCTGATTAAGACCACTTATTTGTACTCTTCATTCATATTTTCTACTGTTCACTTGACACCTCCACTTAGAAGTAGTAGATATCTTTAACTAATATGTCCAAACTGAACTCCTGATCTTTCCTACCAAACCATGTCTTTTGATGGCTATTCCATTCTTTTGTTCACTTGAATTAAAAATTTTAGGTTTGTTCTTGTCCTTTTCTCTTCCTCTTATGTCTAACATCTAACCGTTTACAAAAATCATCCTGATAGCTCTAACCTTCAAAATATATGCAGAATCTGTCTACTTTCCATCCTCTCCACTTGCTATTATCCTGGTTCAAACCCTGTCATCTCTTGCCTGGTTTACTGCCTTGTCAACTTTCAGTCTATTCTCCACATAGCAATCAAAGTAATCCTGTTCAAGGAAAAGATAGATCATGTCAAAGTTCTGCTCAAAGAGGGTTAAAATCACTCAAATTTAATGCCAATGACAATAAAATACAAGCCCCTACATTATCTTTCTCTTTGCTTCAAATCTCTCTGATTTGTTCTCTTCATCACTAGTTCCATTCCAAGCATCCTGTTCCTCTTGCTGTTTTGTGAACATGTCATATCCACTCCTCCTTTGGGGCCTTTCTACTTGTCTTGGAACCCTCCTTTCTGTATACGCACTGGGCAAAATATCTCATCTTTCAAGTCTTGCTGAAATGTCAGTTTCTCAATGAGTCATGTATTTATATGTATAGACATATGAGTATATAACTACTCTGACCACCCTATATAAAGTAGCAAAATGCCCCCCATTCTAATATTATTAATCTCCCTTTACCCTGTTTTATTTTTCTCATAGCACTTAATTACCTTCAAACATACATAATTATTTATTGAGCTTTTAATCTTCTCTGTCACTCTTCAACTAAAATTGAAGCTCCACAGGGCAAGGCTTTATGTTTGTTTTGCTCACTGCAGCACATGGAATAACATCTGCCATGCACATACACTCATAAATATTTGTTGAATAAATGAATGTATTAATTCTCTCTGTGTAGTTTGTTGCCATTGATAATTATAATATTCCAAAGTTTTGTCACTAGCTATATGTGGCTTTTAAAATTAAAATTGATTTAAAATAAATGCATTACAAATTTGGTCCTTTATCCAGATTTCAGGTGCTCAATAGTCATGTATATCTAGTGGCTACCATATTGGACAGTGCTGTTAGAAAACGTGTCTGTCATTTCAGAGAGTTCTGTTGGACAATGCAGTTCTAAGTTTTATAAGAGCATTAAATCTTGCTGCAATCTCTCTAACCTTTAGTTTGAATTGTATACTGCTGTCATTTTTATCTTTCTAAATTATTACTTAGATCATGAGTATTTAGAACAGTGAGAGCATTAGAGATCATTAGTTCTTGTTTTCAATCCTAGCCCTAGTATTTGATACTTACTTTAAATTTCTTAATGTAAAGTTCCATCTCTTCAAATATAAAATGGGGATAATAGCTTGTTTTCAAAATTGTTTCTATTGCATACTCTATGTTTTCCTTAAAGAAAACCTGCTTTGTGAAGTCATGGACTGAAAACAACAGGATGTCTGGGAAAATAAGTTTAGATAAGACCATTCAAAAGACCATTTTAGTGTAATCAACACACTAAAAATAAAAACAAAAGCACAATTTAAAAGTCATGTTAAGTTTTAAGTAACAAAGATTTTAAAATAAAATGAAAGTGGAAGAAATACAAAGTCTGGCTGGATTTCTTCTGGACAGCACTCATGTATCTAGATGGAAAGGAGGATAAGTCTGCAAAGCCATGGTGTCAAGGGAAATATTCACAAACACCAGGGAGAACAGCGATAAGTACCTCTAAGACAGAGCTTATGACCAAAGGGAGCCACAAGGAAGAACATGGGATGCGTGAGCATCACACACGGTTCTGTATTTCTCTGGCTTGCTGCATCCAGCAGTGTCAGTATGCTTTTTATTCAGCTGCTATTATTTGTTGTAGTGAGCACTGTGGTACCCCACCCATATCCCCTGTACCTCATCTGGTTTATTTGTCTCCAGCTACTGTGAATGTTGGTTGATAATAACTCACAACTGCCCTCTTCTCCAGAGAATTGGCCCTAGACAAATGTCACGTAGGAGGTTAAGCACCTCACCTACTTCCCACTCACAGTCTTCAGCCAGTAATTGGCTCACTTAGGAGCACAGAAGTCCAGGACCCTTGCCTCAAAGTCGGAGCAGCTCGGGTGCAATTCATGAGCCACCGGTGGGAACAGGCTGTTTTTGCTTAGTTTCTTCTCATACCCTCTTCTGTTTTTCTACTTCCTTTATCCCGAGAGTCCTCATGTAATTATTCACATGTGCCTGAATCTTGAGCTCTTGCTCTGTTTCTAGGGAATCTAACCTAAAATAATACTGAAAAATGTTAACATGTTGGGAAAAATCACTTATGAACCAAATAGTTTTTCTGAGTTTATTTCTGAAACAAGTGTTGAAGTAGAACACTTTGTAATGTGCCTGGCAGAATTCCTAGTGCATTCTATTAAGTTCAGTTAATAGTAGGCATGATGAGCATGATGAAGATAATGGTGGTGGTAATAACACTTTCTGCTTAGAAATTTTTAGGCTCTTTCCATTCCAAACCTTATGATATTTCAGATATATACAACTTGGATTAAACTTACCTTTGCTATTGATTTCTCCACTGCTTCCCTACATTGAACTACTATATATTTTTTTTTTACCAACTTAGAATTCTTTCTACTTTTCTCCTTCTCTGTCAAATATCAGATGCTTTCTAAGACTCATTTGAGTAATAGCACATCTAATACACTTTGTCTAAGTATATCAACTCATTGGGCTATTTCTCTCCTCCAATTTGTTTTATTTTCAAGCTTCTAATGTATCTCAGACGTGTCAAATACTATAAAATATTTGCATAGGTACTTCAAATAGTATTCAGACAAAGTACTTTCTAATACTATTTATCTCTTAAATAAGTACAGACTTTTGTGAAGTAAATAAGTTTAAATATTTACAGTTGTTGAGAAGTATTTCAAGCTTTCCTAGTTCATTGAAGAGATGAAAATGTTTTCAGAATAAACTCAAGTATTTTATTGAAGATAATTAATTGTCTACAAAAATATTATTCTGCCTACCACAGTGCCTTGGACATAGTAGCTACCTAAATATTGGAGTATTTGTCATTCCTTTTTAAGTGTGTGCAAAATATTATTTTGCTTAGTATTATGCTTTATTCATTATGTTTACATTTAATATATGCAAAGCCTTTCAACTTCATCAACATTTTATGTTTTAAATATAATAGGACTTACTATATAAATATATAAAAGGACTTACTGCTCAGATAATTATAGCTTTAATCTTTTCACCTTTAGATTATCGACACAATGGTCGAGATCTTCAAAGCTCAACATTATCAGTGCCAGAACAAGTCATGTCATCAAACCATTGTTCACCATCAGGTTCTCCTCATCGAGTAGATGTTATAGGAAGGACTAGATCCTGGTCACCCAGTGTCCCTCCTCCACAAAGGTAAGATAACATGAACATTTTATATATAGGATGTTATCACAAGCCTATTTATCATAAAGGATCACTAATAACCTCTAAAGATAATAATTCTTGTGGAAAAAGTTACTTAAGGAAAAACAAAGCTGCTACTCAATAAGTATATAATGAGTGTAATATGAAATATAGTCTAATTTATAACTTTGGGTGAAAGTTCAAAATTACAAAGATCCAATTTTCAATCACATGAATATTGAGCAGATTTAGTTAGAACCAACTTACATCATTCATGATATTAATTCTGATAATTTAAGAAATAGGAAAACTAAACATCTGATGGAGCTTAAAATTAGGAATAATCATGCAGGGAATAAAATCATGCAGGGAATAAAAAGGAATGCACAGAGACAGCGGGAAGAAGGGCTCAGAAAGTCTGTAGTTCCAGGTCTTATACACAGAGGAAAAACCTAATCAATCCAGTTAAGTACAGAACAGTTTAATGGAGTGAGAGCCATGGAAATAGTATGTTTGCCATAGGAAATATTACCTAATTCACATTTTATATACTTGAAATATTTAAGAAATTTGAACTCTTAGAATTTAAATGACTAATTGAGTTAATTTTAGACTTAGAATTTTTAATTGTAATCTTAGTTTACGCATGATATTGGATCATCTGAGAACACTTGAGATTTATTCTATTTATAAATTTAACTTATTCAATTTATAAGGATATTAAGCACTTACAAAGTATTTACTTAATTTAGACAATTGAAGAAATTAAAAAGGAAATATAATATATTAAGTTTACAAACATGGTTTAAAATACTTGAAGATGTTGAGTTAACTAAGTTTGTAAATGCAACTAAATATTAAGAATTTTCTGGAAAGTAATTACTTAAGTGTGGTAGATCTATCAAGAGAAGAATAATATTTGTAATCTGAAATGTAAAGTTTCAGAAAGAACTAGATTTTGAATTTGTAACTTTAATGAATTAAGTCTAACACCATTAAATATTTTGTTTGACTTTTACTGGAGAAAGAATATTTGAACATGACAATAGAAAAAGGCTTAGGTTTTAGATTAGATTCAGCCACACATACTATAACAGAAAACATAGGAACTTAAAAGGTTTATTCTATCTTGAAAAGGAATGTAGGTAGACAATCAAGACCAAGAATGGTGGCTTAAAAAACCATCATTGATCAAGTCTAAAGACTTCAGTTTAGATTTAAAAAAAAAAACATGATTCCTAGACAAGGATCTACCAATATATTGTCTATAAACAACCTGTAGAACTCATGTTTTTCTAAATAAATGTATTCCTCCTGCTGTATTTCATATATCATTGAGTACTACTGCTAAAGGCCTGGAAATCATCTATTAGAAGTTTTGATAATCCTTATCTCTATCACCATTTATATGAGCTTAATTTTATGTCACATCTCTTTTATAATCTCCTAACTTCACTGTCAACCCCCAATGGATATTTGTACCATCTGCCAGAGGTGCAGTTAGTTGAACAAAACATGAAACGTGAGCTTGACATAATAGTGATTTTTGTCTTTTTCTAATATCTTTATTAATAAACCTCTTTTCTTAGTAAAGTATATGATTATGGTTTATTAAGATATTTAATAGATCTTTCTATTTCAGTCGGAATGTGGAACAGGGACTTCGAGGGATACGCTCTACTACTGGACATTATAATACAATTAGCCGAATGGATAGACATCGTGTCATGGATGACCATTATTCTCCAGATAGAGACAGGTAAACATGATTAAATCCTATTAGACCTTATTATAATCACTGCCTTCAGGAAAAAGGTGTTACCATAAATGTTTTTATCCTGAACTTGGGTATTTTTTATCTTCGTTCTAAAACCCTATATTTCCTTTACATTCATACATTCATTCTTATGACCACCACATCATTTAAAAAATAAAAATAAAACAAAGCAAAAACAACATTTTCTTTGGTAAGAAAAAGAAATCATCTTGCTCTGGATATTTTGATCTTTTGTTAAATCAAACAGTAAAGTTAGTGATTTTGCACATGAGGTTATAATGATAGCCACAATGAAAATACGATATTTTATTACTTTTTACCTTAATATAACCAATTATTATATATGAAAATATTTTGATGAGACAGTAGATTTTTACATTCATCAGGGCAGTTAGTGTGACTGCATACACACACACACACACACACACACACACACACACGTAGTGAGACAGATCTGGTTTGTTTAGGAAACAAACACAAAAACTGATTCATGAAGAGGTTTTTCCTCATGGCTTTCAGTAAACCTTTTAAGCATCTTAAAGAACCATGCTGTTGATTGCTGTATTTGGAAGAATTCTCTGAATTTGTCCATTAAATGTGACATACTTAGAAATAACATGGTATGCTTCAATACATACATTAATTACTACTAATCTTTAAACAAATTAACACTCTAATTTATGGTTTGAATGTACACATATAAAATGAAAAATGCTATGATATTTTCCCCAAATTATCAAATGGGTTCGAGATCAGGATTAGGAAAGAAAATTTAATTTACTATTGAGAGAATGCTAGTAATATAATGAAATAAGAGAACTGAGAAGTCTCTTTGTTTGGATCCTAAACTAATTTTAGTAAAAATACTTGGGGGTTTTTAAATGAACTGATATGAGGTGTTGCTGTCAATATTTCTAAATTTAATTGTTTTGTCTAAATATAGAGTTATACTCAATTCATGCTTATAATTTCATTGTACTATGACACATTTTTTTCAAAAGAAAAAGAGGGACTATCTTAATCTTTAATAGTGTCAAACAAATATTGTCTTTTGTGTCTGAGATCTAAGAAGAATTTTAGCAAGTTATGAAATTAATATCTGTTAATGTTGAATAAAAGTTAATATAGTATTTTGTTTATTTTTAATTTGTTTGACTTTTTCATAGTTATTTATGTTTTTTGGGATAATTATAGGCATGCGCCTCTAGAAATTTATGCTTACCAAGTACAATAATAGTGAAAGAAAATAGAAAACTATCTTAGCATAATTATGAGTTGGAAGGAGTCATATTAGGTATGAGAATGAGGAAATTTATTAATAGAATTTTAACAAGTTTAATCATTTCTGGAAATTTTTTATATAGTGATTAATAAACTTCTTGTTTATTGAAGGTTTGTTAAGGAAATGATGAAACAGAAAAGTTTTAAACGATTTTAAATCCTTCAAGTTTATGTAGTTTTTCTTTTAATGAAAAATGGCCTTAACATTTTCTCTGAAGACAATATAGTCTAAATCTTACAGAGAAGAATAAAATAAAAATAATCTCTAGAATTGTACTCACAAACAAAAATTGTCACTATCATATCAAATACACAGTATTTTATAAATATTTTAAGGCAAATGGCCCCAGAGTTAATGACAAAAAGTTTGCTGTTAAATGCTTGGTGACCAATCAATAATTGGTATTACCTGATATAGTCATAATTGAAATGTCATTATATTTTTTCTTGTTTACTTTTAACTTCATGAATCTTTTAGCAAAATTTTTCAGGTAATTCAGAAATTTGGAGGAAATTAACCCATGTGGTTTCATTGCTCTTTTAGACAGGCTAACAAGATGTTATGTTTTAAATGGGACAGAAAACAACAGTACTACTCCATTTCAAACAGTACATACGGTCAGCTTACTAACACCGTGAATTTATTCAGCCCAGTGAGACTAGTCTGACCATATGTATCTTTTGAAACTGGACAGTACCGTTGTTTTCTGTCTCACTGAAAATGGGACGTCTGGTCAGCCTATTTAGCATATAGACAGCATATAGATTACTGGATCATAATTGTGAACTGTTTTAAAACCTTTTTAAAATAAGTAAAATAGAATTTCATTTAAATAAGACTATACCAATTTCCAATATATTATTTTGAGATATCTGTATAATCATTACTAATATGAGGAATCAAAAACAAAAAGTGAGGTATTATCCATGTAGATAATTACATTAAACAATAAGTTCTTAATTATTATTTTATTCTGATATTCTAAAAGATTTTCAATACTAGAATGCCTGTGAGGGTATTATAATTTTTATGTATTATTTAGGTGGTAAGAATACTCTAGAACTCTTACAGTAACTTTTTAGGAACAACATTTTATAGTCAATCAATAATAATGATTATAAAGTCTAAAGAAACTCTCCTTGAAACAGTAAGCAAAATTCAGGTATTTTGAATGGTGTATTAACCTTTCTTGTGAGTAAGAATTAATGCCCTAGACTAGAACATAATTTTATTAAATGTACTCTTTTTCATAGGATTTGAATTACCATGTATCTTTGGGAAAATTAACCTCTTTGGCACTTGATTTTCTTATCCATAAAATTGTAATATTGATACCAACATTATAGCACTGTTGGTGTAAAGACACAGTCCCTTCATTTGCATAATATGTACTCAAAAAATGTGCCTTACCCTTAACATTTTAAAAGGATCTTTCACTTTGCAAATAATTTAAATTTTAATGTACTTAATAATTAAGCAGATTAAAGAGAAATCAGATGTGTTTAAAAAGCTTTTTAGAGACTGTAGGACATGAGTTGGACCTTGAAAAATGAGCATTTCTATTCAGGCAAGAACAAGGGAAAAGATATAGAGGTAGAACACACATACAAGGGCTGGTCAGAAAGTATTCAGCCATGTTCTATGAAAAATAGTGCATTTATGACTGGATATTTTCTGGGCAGCCCTCATATACATCCGAAAATTCCAGTACAAAGGATGGCCTGGGGACATATTGGAAAGTTATGCTTGAAGATAATGGGTTTTACATTGGCCATATTGGGTAAGAAATGATGCTATTTGACATGAACTTATCCTGGTTAAACTTAAGTGATGTAAGGAGATACAGTATTCTTATCTTTTTTTTTAAGATAATATAAAAATAATTATATATCAAAATTGATTGTGTTTCAGTGAAATGGCGATTTTTCCTCGGTTCTTGTCTTCTTGAAGGAAAGAATTCAGTCAATAGATAGAGTTTGTGAAAGCACAAGATAGTTAAGAGTTTATTAGTAAAGAAAGTACACTCTGAGGTGTGGAGTGGGCTGAACCAAGAGAGGGAAACAGCCCTGCCTTACATTGTTTGAGAGTTTTTTATTCCTGTGTGTGAAATTTCTCCCCTTTTCCTTCTTCTGTGATCTTTTTGAAAGAACCAAAGCTACATAATAATATGGTTTTGGGAAGCAGGACTTTGTCTTGCATTTCTCTGATCACCTTATCTTTTTAATTGAAGATAGCTGATAATAGGCCAAAGCTAATTCCTTATTCTGCATTTCTTTCCTGAGGACTTTGACTCTATTTGAGGGATATTTAATCAGGCCCCCCAACACCCTAGTTCCTTTCTTTATATTCCTTTCCTCTTTAATTTAGGGATATCTGTTAATGGACCTCCTAACAGACAAGTCCCTTCCTTTGGATTCCTTTTCTGATTACTTATCTTTTTAATTTAGAGGCACTTGATGGACCAACTTCTCCTTTCCTGCTCATATCTACCTTTTCTGCCTGCTCTATTAATTGGATCTTATTTCTCTGTACATCTCACTTTATTATAATTAGGAAAAATTCTGTTTTGTTTGAAAGAAAATAGGCTCTTTACAATAATATAGAAACTTGGGTGCAGGAATATTAGCTAAAATGATGAATTGCAAAGGGTATCTTTCATCTTCCTCTCCATCCCCTCTGCTTTTGTGTCATTGTTCTGGTAACTAGTATAACTAGCAACATAATTTTCAAGGGGCAAACTATGTGCCTTTAATATTAGGAATCATTTCAAGAGCTTATTCATTTATATAATTTAATTTGCTATTATTTAAGTATCGAGTACTAGATAATGTTCCTGTAAAATGTCAGAGATATTTTGCAGTAAGAATTTTTATTTGTATCTTAGAGGCCAAAATACACTGGATGCATGCAGAGTATACTGTTAAACAAAAATACTTTTCACAGCTAAAAGCTTTTCTAAAAGGAAGGCTTTATTTGACCAAATGCTAGCCAGGAAGGGCCTGGTCATGAAGCCTGAACCACGAGCAGCATGTTTAGGTCGAAAACCCAAACATGTTTGCTGTCCTGGAGTTGACGGGCACTTTCATACGTTATGTTTTAGGGAAGAAAGATGTAAGTTGTTTTGAAAGAACTTAGATTGGCTACAGATAAGGAGGGCAAGAAAAAGTGAAGAGGGGCTGTTCTAGGATAGGTGCACAGTCAGTAAGAAAGAAATGTTTACTACTTTTGATTGGGTGTGGGGAACATTTATGCATAGGCAGAATGTTGTGTCTGGTGGTCATTGCTGAAATTGATTCAAAGCCCCAACGTACATTCAGGAATATGAGTGGTCTATTGTTAGTTAGCCCACAGCTATTAACTGGTTAAATACTCTTGTCTCTTTCACTCCCCAACCTCCTGTAATTTAATGTAGGCCATCTCAGAGTTTTATTATTTTTGTCAATTCTTTTAGCATAATAAGAAACAATGTAATTATATTGACAGAAGATATATTCATAAATATTCTTCTTCTGTGCATTTATATTCTAAAAAGAGAAATACCCATTATAGAGCTCCCTAAGATACTTCATATATTTATACCATTTCTCTATTTTTTTATTATGCATCCAGCTAGCAGACAATCTAATATATACCCATAACTGTTTATAGTCTTTTTAGTTGTCAGTTATGAGGGGGAATACATCTCTGAAAGTTTGAAAATAGAAAGTAAAGAAGAGAATTCACTGTACAAAAATAATGCATTTTATTTATTATATGAGGTTGGACAATTAATTTCACGAACTCATCCTAGAAAAAGTGCTCCGTACCTCATTGCTGAATATCACTACAGTCACCTTTGAAGTACTCCCCTTAGGAAGTTATGCACCAACACTAGCGCCTAAGTTATGACACCTTATTGAGTTGTTTGTACAGTGCTGCCAATATAAGTGCGCAGTGGCAAGTTTGCAAACTTAATTGTCAAATTTTGGTGATGACAACAGCTCTGATGGCCATTCCAGAAAAAGAGTTCCAAAATTGCTTTGAAGGGTGGAATAGGTGCTGGCATCAGTGCTTAGCTTCCCAAGGGGAGTACTTCGAAGGTGGCAATAGTGATATTCAGCAATGAGGTATGTAGCACTTTTTCTAGGATAAGTTTGTGAAATTAATTGTCCAACCTCATATTGCAGGAATATATTTTAACATAGTTAAATCATAACTGAGTATCTTTTAGGAATTATAAAGTGGCAAAACATTAATGATATTAAAGACAGCAGACAATTTTGTATTAAGTTGATACTGTTGAAAACAGCTTTCAAAACTTGGTTACTTAAGGGTATGATATTTTATCTTCTCTTGCAGTTCTTCCTTTGTATCTGGTGATTTCTAAAAAGGGACATTCAGGCAAATTTAATATAAGGAAAGAATAATTATAAGTTAATTATAATTAAGCAAAGCATGATATTGAAACAGATTGGAAAGAAAATTACTAGCTTAGGCTTATTGGAAAAGTTTTTAAAAATTAGCTTTAATGTTTGAGTAGAATTTTGAAAGTTAATGAAGTGCAGAGAAGGCAGGACAATGGGCATTCTTGGCAGAGTGATGAGCATGAGCAAAGTCTTGGAATTAGGAAAGTATAGAATATATTTAGAGAATCTTAGATAGTCTGGTGTACTTAAATAAAAAGTCATGGTATTAGAGATAGGAAGTAATAAGAGATGATAATTCTAAGTAGTTTTGAACTCAATTTGCATGCCATTGAAGGGAGCATGTACTTGTTTTTTTCCATATGGGAAGCCATTAAAGGATTTTGAGCTAGGTACCTACATGATCAGAAACATAATTGCAAATATACTTCTTTAGACATAGTGCAAAGTGAATTAGTTCAGGAGAGAGTTGGGGTCTGAAGAAAGAGAGACCTAACCTAAGAAGTTTATTTCAATAGACACCATAAGCCTGATTTACAATAGTGGCAGAAAAAAGGAAAAGAAGCGATAAATCTGATTTACTTAGGCATTAGAATCAGCAAGGTTTATAAATCACTGAATGTCAAAAATAAGGAAAACGAAGGAGTTAAACTCTGAAATTTAAAAACTTGATTTATTAAGTAAGTTTTTAAAACCTTAGATAAAACTGGGATTACAAGAAGAGGAATAGCTGAATTATTATATTAAGTTCCAAAGAGGGGTTAAAGAATTATATTTGAAACTAAAAGGGCCTTTAGAGATCATGGACTTCTAGCTGCTTTATTTTATTTTATTATTTTTAAATTTTTATTATTAGACTTATTGGGGTGACATTTGTTAACAAGAATTACATAAGTTCCAGGTGTACAATTCTACAGTGCATCGTCAACTTGTAGTATAAGTTTACCACCGAGTGTGAGTTCTCTTTCCATCACCATATATTTAGCTTCCCCCCCTCCTCTCCCACCCACTCCTCCTTCTCTTCTCCCCTCCCCACTTGTCACCAAATAAACATTAAACTATTGATTGTGTCCATGGGTTATTTGTTTGTTTGTTCAGTTTTTTTCCGTTGGTGCTCTCCATTATATATTCCACATATAGCTTCTGAAGAGGTACCTGAAGGACTGCTGTTGTAGATAAGGATGAAACCAAATGCATAGGGTCTAGTCTTCTCATATTTCTTTACCCAGAGTCATTCTGGTTTTATTGCATTTGTATATATTGGTTTGGCATAAAATTTTGTTTGAAAAGCAAGTGGTCTTCTGCTCAGAAAGAAAATTTGAACACTATTACTGCAGCCCCCTCATTCCACAAATGCAGAACCAGATACCTCACTATTAACATGTTTTTCTGAAGTGCCTACATGGCACTCAAGTAGCCATGGGAAACCCAGAAAACAGCTGGAAATGTGCTGTGAAACCCAAAGAAAAATCAGGGCTAAAGCAACGTGGGAGTTTACATTATAAAACAAATAGTATTATCCAGAAAGAATGTGTTAGAATATAAGGAAGATCAAGGAACAAATCCTGGGAAATGACTGCCTCTAAGGAATACAGAGAACAGGGAATCCAGTAGAGGAAATAGATAAAGAAGCAGTTAGGTACTCAGATCCTGAATTTAGGATTAAGAAAACCCTGAGTTTAAAACCCAGTGCTGGGAGTTCCCTGATGGTGTAGTGGCTTAGGGCTTCGGCACTGGTGCTGTCAGCGCTGCGGCCTGGGTTTGATTCCCGGTCAGGGAGCTACCCACATACCAAAAAGCAAAAAAAAAAAAAAAAAAACCAAAAAAACCACAAAAAACCCCCCAAACAAAACAAACAAAACCCAGTGCTGCTACTTACTATAATATGTGGCTATTGTCCAGCACTTAGAGCCTCGATGTCTTTGTCTAGAACCTACTTCAAGAATTCTAAGAAGTAAAATGAGATGAAGTAGATTAAGCTTCAATGGAGTACTTAGCACATAGTTATGTATTAAACAAATACTATTTTTGTAGCCAGAATAAAATAGTGTTTCAGAAACCAAGAGAGGTGAGTGTCAAGAAATAGAGATTGAAAATCAGTGTCTCTCTAATACCATGGATTAATGTAATATGATGAAGATCAAATGGAGATTAAAGGATTTTTTAGGATTTCACAGATAACATTCACAGGAGAGCTCAAGAGAATGGTAGGGGAAGAAATCAAATTGCAATAAGCTTCAAGCATGAATGAGAAGTGAAAAAGTATTGACAAGAATTATAGATATGTCTTTTAAGATGTTTTATGGTGAAAGGAAAGTCAGAGATTCAATAGCTTGAGAGGAAGGGAAGTTTAGTGAAGCTTTTATTTTTAGCATTAAGCATACTTGAGGGAAGTTAAGCAGGGGACAATAATGAATGAAGCAAGGTCATGTGGGAAGTAGAATTACAAGTAGAGGAATTTGTTTGGTGAAGAGAAGTACAAGTGAAGATATAAATGTACAATTACTCTATATAGAATGGAAGTTGAGAGAGTTCAAGGCTGATTTTCATTTTTTAATGAAAGAAACATAATGGTCATCTGCCAAGATTAAGTGTTTTGACAATTAAAGGTTTTAAGAAAATAGAAAAATTTTAAATTAGTGCTATGCAAAGGAGAGAATCAACTACAGATTGGCAAAAAGATCAGTCTACTGCTTTAGTCAGGTTTATGGTAGTCATGAGGCATGAAATGCAGCAGAACCAATAGCATATAATAAAAATAATAACTGTAATGAATGGAAAAATGTATAGTGTCTAATAAATTTAATAAATAAAAGTAGTAATCAAATAATTTGAACCAGTTTGTTCCTTGCTAACAGGAATTTATAAAGCCCTTTTAGTTATTTTTAATTATTAATGATTGAAGAAAAATTAAGTACATTATAAAATCTGCTAAGTATGATAAAAATTAGAAATTACCTCTATTATTATTTTTTCTTATACTTTCCCATTAATTATTTTTTTCTTCTCAGCTTTTCTCCTAAAAAAATAAGAAAGCATCTGTATTGTATAACATTTTATATAGATGATGCTAAAGATGTTTGAATGATAATAGCTAAGAAATCATTTTGGAATATTATTTGTTTAAATCCCAATTTGTTGTATTTTTGTTGTGTTTTCTTTAGAGTACTTAGAATATTTTAACCTTTAATACTGACATTATTATGGACCTTGGGAAGAAGGACCAAGCTTTCCAGTAACAATTTTCATTTGTTTTGCTTACTATCTACTTATCTACTTATCTTTTTTGAATCTCACTTTTTAAAACTAAACTATTCCTTTTCATTTCTTTCCTGAGTCTCATTTCTATTCTTGTTTCTGCCATGCTTGCAGTCACTTTCTTACTCTACCTCGCTCCAGATACAGTCAGACCATTGAACAGCATCACAGGGATGGCAGGTATATTTTTCTTACACTTGAATCTGTTTGTAGAATTGCATGTGCTGTCTATTGATATGATATAATTCACTTCTACTTCTGTTTTATATATATATACATATATGGTTATTAATGAAATATAGGAACATCCTTATAAAGTAGTAGCAATTAAAGCATATATAAACACTTTAATTGTGGTATAATGTCAAAAACAGCTTCCTTAAAGAGGATCATGTCTTTTATGATTCTAAAAATTTAATTCTCTAGGAATTACAGTTAACTCTTGATTAACCAGAAAAGTAAAATGAAATTATTTTTAAAAATTAATTGCAGTTAACTACCTACCTTCCTCAGCAGAGTTTCTAATTTGATATTTATATGGCACAGGTAGATTTGTACGTATCTTTACAGCCTGCTTCCCCACTTCCCTCCACAGTCAAGGAGTCAGGCATTGCAGTACTTAGATTGAACTACTCGGCTTGTGATTACCTTGTCAAAGGCAGCTGTGATCTACTTCTTGGTCATCATAGTAGATGATTTTGAATACTGGATCTGTGAGAAAATCCTTGTTTATTTCTACTCTACCACAATTCCCCCTTATATTGAAGGGACATATCAATTACCTGGCATTTAACAGAAAGGAGGAATAACTAGAAAAAAGAGAATGAAGGAGCACGTAGCTTTAAGGATTTGAGCCACTTCCATGACAACTTTTGAAACACTGTAAGCAGCAAAGAGAATGGTAGTGATAATGTGGTGGGTTCAGCCAGTATAGATGAGGAATTAGATGCTATACTCACTCTCACTATGTTTCAAAGTGATTTGGGTTATGTGTGATCACTTTTAGTCTATTAATTTAGTTAATTAACTGTTAATAATAAAACAGTTTAGAAAAAATAGTTGGAAACAATGAGTAAATTCCTAAGGATTAAATTGATGTAGGTAAATGTGGAAGGAAACATAAGAGATAAGATCAACAATAAATTCATGTAAGTCAAGTTTTGTGATGTTTTTTGTTGAATGTAATTAAAATTTAGTATCTTTCAGTTTATTATCTGATACTGCTTATTACTATATTTAATTTTCCTTTGTATTTTCCCAGTCTCTTTTGTTATTTTGCTTCGATACTAAACATTTATTACTTTTTGTTGTTATATCTTTTATTTTTTCTATTGCTGTATATGACATTTAGATTATTTTTTGGCAGCACTGATTACACATTTACCTTACAAAAAATATGAAGTAGTAGTTATATAACTGCCCTTGTAATTGGCCAAGACTTTCTTAAGATGGATGACATGAATGAGACATTACGGATTACAAGAGTATTCTACATACTCTGGTATCTCTTCATTTCAATGCAATTTAAAAATCATGCACCACATTTGTTTTTTATAATCTATAATTTTATAGTTTTAATTATTAATAAGTAGATTGTCTGCCTCATATTATTTATTCTCTTAATAAACCAACATGAATAGAATCAGTTCTTGATCTCTTCAAACTTGATTATTAATTTCATAATACCAAATTCTCAATCTCAGCCTAGCTGGCCTACTTTGAAGGATATATTTCTGAATTGTCTTTTGTGCCATGATTTGGTCTGTGACCAGGAAATACAATATTGTTAATATTTGCATTAAAGTAAAACACACTTAAGAAAATCAGTTTTAGAAAATAAATGGTCAAATATCTTACTGTAAGATTTGCTCTCACTTAAGTGATTCAAATTTGTGAGTCTGTTGTATACCTACTCCTAGACAAATTGGATAGATTTTATAAAAATGAAGTTCTTTCATTGGTTTTTAAAATATTATCTTTTATTATTATCAATTTGATACATAGAAGAGAATGTATATACATTTCAAAGTATAGTGATAAAATGAACATCCATGAATCTACTACCCAAACTGAGAACCAGAATATATTTATATCCCTTGCATCTACCTGTACGGTCCTTGCCTATTGTATCCATGTTTTTCTTCCACAGAAGTAGTAAATGCTATACTGAATTTTCATTTTAACATTCCCTTTATTTGCTTTTTATAAAAATTACTTTAATCAATTGTTTTTACTCTGCTAATTTCCTCAGTAACTCAATCCCTCTGACCCCCATCTCAATCCACTATGAAATTCTGGGATTGGTGAAGGTACAAAAACTTATCTAGTCATCTATCCATTCTCCTATATTCATTGGCATTATGATAACATTCTATGCTGCTTGTCTTTCACCCCTGTACCTTTGTATGTAATGTGACTGCGCAAAACCACTCATTACCCTTCCGTGTTATCACCTGTTGACATCTTACTTATGCCATTTTATTCACTGAAAATTGTAGTACCTGGCTCTAGTCGTCCTATTCCTCACAGTTTCTGCCATCAGCCTGAGTAATATTAGCATTTACCTGATCTGTTTAGCACCCACTTACTTCTTGATTGTCTCAAATTGGAGGCAGTGAACTTTTACCCCAATTTACATCATTCTGACACTCCCATGGCTTTAGTCTGAAGTCTTACCATCACTAGAAATTTTTCTACCTTTGAAATCTTAATTCATATACTCCATGCACTCTTGGACCAGTACTCCAAGTGGTTCTTTCTTGTTCTTTCAAGTTACTTCTACCCCATGAGTTCTCTTGTCTGCGAATGTTGAAATCTTTTAGCGTTAACATAGGAATTAGGGTTAAAGAAGATGACTAACAACCTATTCCCGAAATTACCAGTAACTAAGGGATAGTGATTGGAAGTTGAATAGCTATTAACAACCTGAATTAACAGTGGATGTTACAGCTAGTGGTGTGCTTAATAGAAATAAAGACATGTACATTATGGTGAGAGAGTGTGGCCCGTATATCTCCAGGAAGCCACCCTCTCCTGGATCCATGTATTATGAAATGTGAATGACTAAGTAGCTTTGCAGACGAGAGCTACTGGAAGCAGAGTCTGCAATCTTGAGCTAAATGTTATTTAAGGTAAGGATTTGCACAAACCTCTGCAAAATGTTGATGATGTAAGGAAGTTTGTTAACAATGCATAAAGATTCTTGAAAATACATCTAAAAAAATTAAAGGCGATTAAAAGAATGTACAGGAGATGAAGGACTAAGATAGAAGATATGAGGGGACAAATTAGCCTTACCCTTTCCTGGGAACTAAGAATTGCAGAGATAAGATGTTTAAATAGAAATGATTTACCTCAAATAACCTTAGTTTTTCATAAGTTATTTTGGTGCCAGAACTTGGAATTGTTTTGGTGCTAGACCTGAGTAAGGTTCTGGGAAGGTTCAAGGTCTAGGGTAGCGCTGAGAGATGCTGTGAATTTTAAAAAGAGGCAGTGAATGGTATCTCAAGGTATTTGGGGCCGTGACTAGGATCCTAATTAGAGAAAAAGATTCTGACAAAATTAAATGGAGTCACAGGAGAATGAGAGTCCTGTGTGGAATGTAGACATTGTCTTACAGATGCCCTATGTGGGAAGTAGTACTGAGAGCCTTTAATGAATGTGATCAGATTCAAGTAACTGACACTGTCTGAGCTACCCTCTTTTTTGCCTTATTTCATTGCATTATTACCCATCTTCTTTTCTCCTAAAGTATTTTCTTTTCCATCACAGCTAGTCTTCTATTTGTGTGTCTGACTGTAACCTCTCTTAATTTCTCTGAAATTATTCTCATTTAATTATTTCTTCTCTTACATTTCAATCTCTATTACTTTAATGATTTTGTTTCTCCTCAAATTATTGTTGAAGTCTCCTTAATAATACCTTCTTTCTATTCTGCTGCACCTTCAGTTACCTTGAGAATGATCCATTTCTCTCTGTCTCTCTCTCACACACACACACACACACACACACACACACACGGCTTATGTTTCTTCAGTATGTATTTTTACATATGCCTCCTTTATGTCAGTTCCTATGCTTTAACCCTTACAGTTTGACTTTTGCCTTTAGCATTTTATTTTAAATGATTTTCTCCATGGTTATTATTTATCAGGCTCTCTCTGTCTCTGTGTGTGTGTATATAAATTTATATATATATATAAATTTATAGTGGCCTGTTTAATAGAAATGAAGATATTAAATATATAAATTTATATATTTTTTAGGGTAAAGAAGATGACTATACATATATATTTATATATTTTATATGTATTTACATGTATATTTATGTATTTATATATTTTTTCCTTGTTGCTGCATTGCATCTGCCATTATTAATCACTTTTTTTAGCTTCTCTAATATAGTACTATTCTGATTCTCATTCTACTCTTTGATACTTTTCTGTCCCATTAACTTCTTCACTATTTCTCATGTCCTCAACTTTTGACCATATGTTTGACCAAAACTTCTAATACTTAGTATAGTGCCTGGCACATAATGTGAACACAATAAATAGTATTGAAAAAGTTAGTGAATCATTGGCTAATGAAATATTAATACTATACAGTGACTTTTCATGCTGTTTGATTTCTGATTGACGTCTATACAAGAATATTCACATTACTGTCATTCCCTGTTAAGAATTCTTCTATTTCTATTAATAGATCATCATTTTATTTTAGAGGCTAGACATTTCAGTTTATTTCTTTGGTGTATTCATTTCTACATTTAATTCATATGGTGATTTTTCAGACATTATTGAGAGGCAAAAAAATTATTTTTTGCTAATAAAGAAGTTGACAGGTTTTAGAATCAAGAAAGCTCAGTTCAAGTTCCAACTCAGAAAATATCTAATTATGTGACTTTGTCCAAGTTTCTGTGAGCCTTAATTTGCTTATTTCTAAAATGAAAGAGACTTTGTATGATTTCTGAGATTTCTCTAACCCTAACATTCTGTTTGTATAATTTTGTATGTTGTGTAAATTTTAATACTGTATATTGTATATTTTGTACATTGTGATTTTGTACATTCATACCTTCTCTGTTTCCATCCCTCTTACTACGTCAGCCTTTTCCTACTTAAATTCATCCTATATGCTACTGCTGAGTTCATTTTCTTAACTCATTACTTAAAAATTACCTTTGTTCAGAAGCTTTTGGTCACTCGAAAAGTAAATGGATTTGATTTTCATTTAGTTAAGTGAAACGTTTAAACCTTTTAACTAGGAAAAAAAATAAAAAACAAACAAAAAGAAAACTTCTTATCTTATGATCTTAAGATCTCCATAAAATGACTCCAAGCTAATTTTCTAACTAACGTTTTGCCATATTCTATTTTCTGTTATTTCTAGCATTTCCATTTGATTTTTCCCCACTCCAGTCAGATTTATTGAATGTAACAAAGTTCTGTATAAAAAGTGACCAGGCTCTTGAGCCACTTTCTTTGCTTGAGCCCACTCCTACCTCTTTGGAGTGTACTTTCTTTTCAATAATATCTTTGTTTTACCTTTTTAAAAAATACAAAGTAACCAGAACTTGCTGCTTCAAAACATGACCTTTCATGCTAATATTTTGATAAATCAGTCTACAAAGTGTCGAAAGCAGCTTATTCTAAAATTAAGAGGAAAGTGCCCAATGCACATTAAATGAATGGCCTAACTATTCCAATTTTAATAGCTCTTTAATATAATTACCATAGATAGAATCAAGTCCTTATGCCAGACTTCTGGAGAACTAATATGAGACATCAAGAGGCCATTCTGTGCACTGCTACTGTGATGCCACTGTGTTTCTGGATAATAATATTTACATTATCTGATTCTAGTCACACCACGGGAATATCAGTGGGGTCAGAGGTTAGCTTGTTTGCTTGCTAGGCTAGACCAGATGTCACCCCAACATGCTCATCTGACAGGATCCCACAGAAGCCCAGATCAAGTCCTTATGACTGTGCACAAAACATAGTACTCCAACAATGGACAGATTCTTCATTGTGTCCTCCAAGTGCTGCTCCAAAGCCACCTCCATCCGCCGCACTGTCCGCTCCAACCCAGTACCCTTCAGCACATTGTGTCCTCTCTACCGCAGGTTTCCTATTTAGTTCTTTCTGTTGTCTCCATCTATCTGCTGAAATATCTCCAGTTTTTCATGCATTGTTGTCTATCTCCTCTACTATAGTCTTTAACATATCAATTATACTTACTTTGTTCCCTATCTGATAGTTACAGAATCCATGTCACCCTGAGTCAGACTCTGTTGTTTGCTTTGCCTCTTGACAGTGTGCCCTATTTTTCTTGCTTTTTGGTATTTTTTATTAACTGTTAGACATTATATAATCAGTAGAGACTGAAGTAGATAGTATTTATGTCTGAAAATGTACACACTTCTTGGTTTTGGTTGTGTGTGTGTGTGTGTGTGTGTGTGTGTGTTTTGGGGAGATTAATCAGTCTTCAGACTGTTACCTCTGACTATGTAATTTGGACTGATAACGCAAAGTGACAGTTAAGGGTAGCAGGCAGAGTGTATATGACAAATTTGCACTGTATACCCATTCCACTATATGTAAAAGTAACAAAACAAAAGGAAAGCTAGTGAATTGTTCAAAGTTTATCAGTGAAGTTGTTGAAAATAGCACTCAAATATTCTAGTGTGGAGACCATGCCTCATCACATTTTCTCATATAATACACTAGCAATGCATAATTTGGTCCTTTAGAAGACAGATCTTTAAAGTGTTTGTTATTTTATGAAATCTTTGAGGGCCTGGGAAGGGCCCAATACCTTGATGGAATAACGTGAATTTCTTACAATTGACAAAACTTCATTTAAAATTCACTGAAAATGGGAAGTTTTTACTTAGTTAAATAAAAATTTTATAGCTAGAAGGTGGTAATTATGTAACCTTGAAAACATAAATTTTAAAGATGCAGTAACACTGCATGTTAATTATTACTAGGTAAATAACCCTGCTTGTGGTTTTGTTTCTGTTATTTTTTTAAGTAAAAATTAAATAACAATTAACATGATAAATATGGAATAAAATACTTAAAATATTCTCAAAACATTTACATCTTACATGTTTCCATGTGTATATTTAATAATACAATTTATCTTTATTGTTCAGTATTGTATTTGTCCCTAATTTTCTTAAGAAAATGAGAGTATTTAATAATTTCTTCTTGCTGTTTCCAATAATGCCTATTTTTATAAAAAAATACTTCTCTAGATAAGAGAACATTTTACTTCTCTTTTTGATGATAAAATTGGCTTATGGGTAATAGTAATATTTTTTTCTACATTAAAGCTGACTTGCTTTCTCTCATCAATATATGTTTTATTACCATTTTCACATTTTATTTTGTTAGAAATTTGGCTGAATCTAGATATTGCTGTTATTTTTGAATAACCTTATTTACTTTTAACCAACACACAGAATTTATGTATAACTGAACACAAATATTCTAAAGAAAAATATTATCATTCCCAAAGATAATTAATCTATATTCCACCAAAATAATAAAATATTTTTACTTATACACAGTGTGTGTTTGCAATGATTTCCATGGTGAGTATTCTGTGTCTTGCAATTCTTTGAACTTTGGAAGCAGTGCTAAACTAATACAAAGTTGAGTTTTTAAAAACTCAAATTTGTACCTTATGTGTTATGATGAAACATGAAAATTATGTAGCTGAGTCATATAATTACTTTAAATTATTTGTTATATTATATAAATATGTTATACTAATTACTCTAAAATGTCTCATTTTAAAATTTTATTATATATTTATTTCTTCTATTATGCAGCTAATGCTCAAAAATTCTCTAGATATTAAAGATAGTTTATCAAGAGCGTCTGCTGTTAATCACCTTACTATATTACACAGTATGGATACATGGAAGACATTTCTCACTCCAAACCTGAGATTATACTTCTTGTCCTTCAGATAGATATACGTATAATGTTTTAAATTTAAGATTTTTGCTTTATAAAGGAATAATTTCTTTATGGAAAGAAAAATAATAACTAATCCCTAAACAGATTTTCTTTTTGCAAATTTGTTTTTCAAGAAAACCTATTAAATTTACTTGTGTCATTTTTACAATATAAACATAAAATAAGACTTTCTGATTTAATATAGACTGTAAGATCTGAGTTAAATTCTAGGACAATTTTCATTAATGTATCTGAATATTACATTAAAATTTTGCAATGTGCTGGTTATTTTAAATGTTGGTTTGTTTTTTTTTTTTCAGTATTCTTAGTATTTTATTATATCTAGAGAGACAGTGTACATTGAGCTGTAGTGATCTGGAATTGTGTCATTGCAATAGTTGAATATAAGTTGTTATGGAAAATAATGTATATTGGCCTATTCTTCCCTGTTATACTGGATAACTTCCTTGTACTTCAATTGAAAACAAAGTAGCAAAAATGATAAATAAGCAAGAAGCTGTACTAGATACTTAGAAAATTAAACATTTTTAAAGAGCAGCTATCGTGAGAGAAAATGACTCAAAATGAATTTCACTTGATGATTATAAAATTATTTTTCCCTTAGAAATCCTCATCTCAAAGTCTACATAGCTTTTATATGCTTTTAAAGCTGAGTGTGACAAATACTGGCTCTTGTTATTATACTGTCAGTCAATATGAATTAACTTTATTTGTGGAGGGTCAATTTAACAGTACTTCTCCAAATGCTTGCTGTTTGGAATATCTGCCACTAAATATGACAGAGCAGTAATCTATATCTAACCATGTAAATGACACACATGAAAAGTGAACTATTTAAAATATATATCAGAAAATATAAGCTATTTATTAAAATAGAACTATGACAAATATTAATTCACTTTCTAAAAGACAACCAAACTACCTAAGAAAAATTTGAATATATAGGTTAGTGGTTTCTAACCATTTAAGTGGCTTACTCTTTGGCAATCTTTTAAAACCTATAGGTACCCTTTTTGGATAATGTTTTAAAGTGCATAAAGTAAATAAGTAAGGTTACAAAGGAAACCATATTGAAATACAGACCCTAAGCTAAGAACCTCAGGTAAGCACTAAAATATTTTATGTCTTTCAAATGGTTACCTATTATTTTTCACATCTCAGTTGCTACTATTCAAAATTAATTGTAAGTTCTTAACTTAAAATTAAAATTCACTAAAAATTTAGGTGAAAGTTGTCAAGTTTTATATCTCAATCATTTAAAGAACCTGTTCTGAGAGTGGGTATTACATATGAGACATAGGCTTTGCTACTTTCAATTTTCTTAACAATTATCTTAGTTCTTACATAGTAAGACCTATCCTTAAACAATGGTGGGAGCAGGAGCTGTCTTGATCTTCTTTTGTTTTAACGAAGTTTAAAATATGGTAGCTTTCTATTCCCCTTGACTACAGTGGAGCATTTCAGGAAATTTTTACCTTCTTCTGTTCTTTTCATGTTTTACTTATTGACAGATTTTTCATTTCACACTACGGAAATCATATAATTTATATTTTATGATATGGAGAGGAAAATATAAGTAAAATTTAAAACTCACTATAGTCTTCAAACACCATGTTTACTAAAGAGATATAATTTTTAAAGGGATATATATCTATATATATATCTATATCTCTCTCTATATATATTTAGACTTAATTGGGTTGACATTGGTTAACAAGAATTACATAGGGATATTTTCTAAGGAGTGACCTGTTTGCTTTATAAATAATAGTACCCTTTTAAAAGGACATAGAGCACAGCTACACATTTGATTCTCTGGATTTCACTCACAATTATGCTTTTCAAATTATTAAAAATATACTGTCAAAGAAGTGAAAGTACATATTCTAACATTTCACTTTACACTTGGAAAAATTGCTTAATGGAATCAGAATAAATCGGAATTTGCATTAAGTGAAATACTAACATACTTTTCTGTTTGGGTAGTCATAGATGTTCCACAAAGTTTTGTTACTACATATTATATAATAAGATAAGTTTATTATTAACTTAAGATAATAGGAAATATGAAAATAATGTAAATAGTGATTGATACTCTCCCAAAAAGTAGATTTTAAGGAATCTAAGATATGTATATTCCTTTGATTCTTGTTATCTATTTTGAAGAAGAGATACAAAGGTATGTATACTAAGAACATTTAACAAATTATTGAACATATTTATTTCTAAAGAGAAGTTTTCTCTCTTAAATAGTTTTTCAGAAACAAACAGAATTATGTTTTTTTAAAACTATCAGGTTGCAATTTTCCCTTCTCTTTGGCAAATAATTGAATATTACATGTATTTGCATTTAATATTAGCTTTTTGACATATTCTGGATCCACTTATATAAAAATACTAAAGTTATCTTAGGAAATCAATCATATTGGTACATGGACTTAAAATATTTAAAATATCATTTAATTTATATGTTACCCCATGAATTTAAAGTGTAAGATAATTAGAAGATATATTGTAGAATAAACCCAGTATTCACTTCTTAAGTCATCCAATGTCTACTTGTCCAAAATGGTATGCCATATAATTAATTACATATGGGGAATAATGTCTTTTATTTATTTTTCTTTAATTATTTGCATTTTTATTATCAAAAATGAGATTTAGAGAATTTGCAGAGAAAGTGGAAGTCCTTTATGCACTAGTCTAGAGGAAAACTATGCTTGCTTTACTGTTTATAATAGATAAGCACTTCCACATCTGTGATTACAACTCTGTGGGGAGGTAATAGTTTGATCTGAAGTGTGCTTTGAAGTGTGTATTATATTACTCTGGAGTTCTAGAGTCAAAGCTAGTATTTTTAGGGTTGTCTCACAGATAAATGGAGTTGGTGTCAGAAAACATGTATTGACCCCATGTTAAGTATTGAAAGCATTGTATTAGACTCCATGGGTAATAAAATCAATAATAATAGTTTACTTAAATTTAAGTATACTTCTTTCAACAAGGATTAAGATTAATAGTAGTTTATTTGTGGTCAAAGGGAGATATCGCATTGTTTTAGAACCACTATTATTTCAACCAATTAATACCTACTTGGACTTCTACTGGTTGGCATCACAAAAGTTCACTGAGATAGATGGCATAGGTTGGCTGATTAACCCGTTTCCTAAACAGTGGTTTTTCTGGTGGACTATGTTTAAATATGGCTACAGACTGCAAAGTAGCACTGTTTTCTCATAACATTTTTCTTCTTCTCTTTGAATGTTCAGGTGTGTTAGTATACTATGGTGGTGTTGAAGCCTTTTCTATCTTAGTTGGTATAGTAAACAGCCTTAAGGGTTTGAGAATAGTGCTTATATGATTTTCTTTACTCTTTTGAAAATATTAGGAAAAGTCATTGAATTCTTTTAAAATAGAATATACTTCACATATTTCATATGTTTCAAAGGGAATTCACTTTGGAAAGCAGGCAGTTTTGTTTGCCATTGATTATAACTGAGCAACTCCTGTTATCTTCACTGGTAATTGCTGTAAAAGGCAGATTTGGGTTCCTTAAACATTCTTAAAAGTTTAGTGAAATTTTTCTCAGTATATTGGGGAAGAGAAATTTTTTTGCATACTCAATAATTTTAAACTATTTACCTCTTTCAAAATCAGTTTGATGCATCATAACCAAATAGCAGAAAGGCACTAAAGATCAACTGAGCTGCTTTTTGAATAACGTTTCAGGGTTTGTGAAGCAGCAGATAGACAGCCATATCACAGATCCCGATCAACAGAACAACGGCCTCTCCCAGAGCGGACCACCACCCGCTCCAGATCCACTGAACGTCCTGACACAAACCTCATGAGGTCGATGCCTTCATTAATGACCGGAAGATCTGCCCCTCCTTCACCTGCCTTATCGAGGTGAAAGATAAATCAATCAGACTAACTTCCCCTTTGCCCCACCAGCACACCATTTTATTTTCCCAGCAGCTAAACGGTCTCTTCTATCATCCTTTGCTGATCACTAATAACAGTTGATACTAACCTTTTCAGTGTAAGCACACTATTTATATTCAGTGGATATAATAGTGTGTGGCTACCATTGTAATTTGTTTCTCAAGTGTCCTGACTGCATTTGTTTTGTGATTTCTCATTTATCAGGAGTCCTGGGTAAATCCCCACATAATGCACCTCATAACTGTCATGTTCTTCTCCTACAGAATGAGAAATTCTTTGTGTTCATTAGACATCACTTTTGGATCAATCATCATAACAACAATAAATAAGACTAGACTTTTAGTTTCTTTCTATCAATACTAATACCATGTATTGATCAATATCTTTGTTAACTGAATTTTGAATTGTTTAGGGTTTTATTTGTAGTTTCATGACATATTTTCTAATAAAGGGATATCTAATATAAGCCTGAGTAAAAAATCTCTTTGGATCAAAGTGAAGAGGTTAGAGCTAAGGGTTTGAATGTGGTAGAAAGAAATGTAAAGCATTTTATTTTTGAGCTACAGAATTATCTTGCTTTCATGTAGATAGAATATTAACCTACATTAACAATTACATGGATTTTACTATAGAGTTTTCTGTGCATGTATCTGTGTATGTATGCATATTACACAAAGTAGAAACATCGTTGGCTACTTAGATAAGTATTCAAATATCCATATTGTATCCTACTTTCCTAACCTTTGAATCAACAGCTAAACCTCTTTTAAAATTGCATTTGTACAGCTGTTATATGAACCAAAAGTAGGAAAGTATGTAACTCATTCTATTGAAAATGAATATTAATGGTGTATCTTGTAGGTCTCATCCTCGTACTGGGTCTGTTCAAACAAGCCCATCAAGTACTCCAGTGGCAGGACGAAGGGGCCGACAACTTCCACAACTTCCACCAAAGGGAACATTGGAGAGAAGTAAGTTTTATTTCTAATCATGTCATGTAGGAAATACACAAGGAAGCAAAGGTGAATCAAGATTTTTTTTTTACTATCTTTGTGTTAGTTTTCTTCTTTTGTTAATTGAATGCCTTAGCTGTATTTGCTAATAGTTAAATAATATGATTTGCATTTAAAATTTGTAATATTTGGAGGTAAAATAACCTACTATTATTACTCTTGCACATTCTTCGAATTTGAATTAATGCATTTTAAAAAGTAAACTTAATGCTCTTAAATAAGCAGTTGGATAATATTTCTTTGCTGCAACTAAGTTTATGTAATTGTTGATAGTTACATAAAGTTTATTAGTAACTAGCCAAATCAATTTTCACACACTGCAAAGGACTGGTTAGCTGATGCACAACAATGGTGATCCTTCTCAAAACTGGAGTACCAGAAAAAGGTAATCACGAATATACAAAGAAAGATGCATGTTGTACTGATATTTCTAATACTTTCAATTTTTGCATAAGAAGCATTATTTGCTTATACACAGATGAATATGCTCCTCAAACATCTATAAATCTTTGGATAAAAAAACCTCTAAAAGCATGGGATGATAGAATATAATAATTTTTAAGTCATTTTGTAAATAGTCCCTTATTATGGTAACTGGATGTGCTCTGCCAAAAAAAATTTTTTTTAAATCGCCATTTAACTTTTCTTTAATAGATGATACATTCTGTGCCTTTGGAAATTTCTGTTGTTTTTAACCCCTGTGCTTTGGTTCCCTCTTTTGTTTTGTTTTTATTTTGTTTTTCCTAGACAATGGAGTCAAGGAGATAGAACCTTATGAAGGTCTGTACATAAAGGAGGGTTTGTTTTGTGCTGACAGCCTTTGTGGGGGGCTCTGTAAGCAAAAATAAACCCAACTGCAATCGATGTCCCTCCATGTATAGGCTTCTATACCCAGAGAACTTATTTTGTTTTATGATTTCTTGTAAAGTATTTGACTACTGTTATCCTTGGAAATTATACAAAGGAGTTAAATTTCTCTGATTCAGTCAAGTAAGAGTGCAGAGTTTAACTTCTTTTGAATGACAAGATAAAATTTCCTCTTTTGAAAAAATTTAATTTTCCTTTTAAGCAGAATTCCATGTTTTGTGTAAGAGTTTAACCAAAGATATCAATTGCAGTCTGTGTTTATGTCATTGAGGATGTACACCTAGTCTAGTTGTAGTTATCATCATATATTTCATTTTGTTTTTATGATCTTTTAAATATTAAATTTGGCATTCTAGAAGAGAAAGTTGTTGAATTAGTGTTGTGGTCTGTATTTTCTACATCATTTTTCATGTTGTAGCAAGACTACTTACAGTATATCAAAGTTAATTACATACATTTATTGTTAAATGTGATATATGGAGTGGCATACATTTACTAGAATAAAAATGTTTCTGCTGCTTATAGAATTCTGAAATTGACTTTGTAACTTTAAAGAATTAACTGTTTTATTTACTGAATAATCTCCAGCATATAGAATAATGCCTAGCATATTATAAGCCCTCAATAAATATTTGTTGAATGAATGCATGAAATAGTTATTTAAAAACTGAAAAACTACTTTAAATAGTATATGAAGTACCCCTAAGATAATCTTGTCATTCTCTATATATTTATTAAAATTCATAACTTGTTACAGATTTTTGACTGCATTGCATTGAGCCACAATACTTTTACTTGTAACACATTTTCAATTGCATTGCATTTGGGCAGCAGGACTTTTATTGCCTTGTATAACTTGGAACACGTTTTGTTCTTGTTAGTGTAATTGGATGATTTACCGGCTTCTATTTTGTGGTCTTTCCTAGTTACTATGTACTGCGACTTTAAACAACTCAGTGCTACTGTGACTAATGGTGTGCTATGCTGCCTCCATAAAAACATTTCAGTAGCACTTCTATACTTCTCAATGAGTTACTGAAAAATGGATATATAATTTTAAAAGTATATCCCATTAGTACAGTTCTGTACTACATATGGATCTTTTTGCCTTTGGTAGAATGTGGATGCCATTTGTGGGCATCTGAAGTCATTATGTTACAATATTTTAAAAATTAAATTTTAACTACTTTATAGCAATAATCTATTGAGATATGAATAGCTCCATTCTTTTTAACAATAAATTTACCAGAAAACTGACATAGAGCTGATAAAGAAAGTGAGGGTTGAGGAAGTTTTTAATGGGTTTGTCAACATACTATTTACCATTTTTTGTCTGGTGGAATCTATTAAAATCACAGTTTTCCTTTAATATCCCCAATAGTGACTCTTTCATTTTTATAAATAAAAGAGACAAGAGCCAAAAACTTTCCTTATGCTTTCCAGTATAAAATAAAAAGATTTTTTTGGGGGGCTGTTTGTTTTCTTCTTTTTTAAGTATGAATGATTTTAACAGTTTACTTTTTAATTTTTAATATGAAGACTTCAGTAGATATATGGTTGTGTAATTTTCTTTGACTTTAATGTAGATATGTAATATATCTTTTAGAAGTTTTCAACGTCTAATTTAACTTAAGTACCTGAAGTTAAAGACATATAACCCAAATGGAGTATCATTTGATAGTCTGAATCAAATTATGTTTCGATTATCTCTAAAAAGTTGTCAAAAGTTGTAATTTAATGGCATTTTTTTGGAGTAAAAATAATGACATGTTTATTTTCTAATTATGTTCAATACCTAAGAAATGAGCAAGTCTTAATTTAATTACTCCTCGTTTTGGTTATATTTTCTGTTGATTAAATTAGTTTAAAACCTCATGTATATTGGCCTAGATGGTGCTTCAGCCTTAGTCATCTTCTCTTTGTCTGAGATCCAGAGAAATTAGGAGTAATATAATATACTAAACAACTGTATGATATTATTAAATTTTTTGTCTGTTTTTTTTCTAACTTTGATGTACTATCATTTTGTAAAGATAAATGATAGTTTATAATATCATTTTTGCTTCTCCAGAAGAAAAGTTACATAATATTATTTTAAAAAAACATACCAAGTTTATAAGCGAAGTATTTTGTATTTTGCCTACTTTACACAGTTATCACATATTACAAATATTTTAGGGACCACAATTTCTATTTTATAAATCAGTCATAATAAAAGGAGAAAATGTGATCATTTATTACCAGTACACTTATTTGCTTTTATAACATGTCATAAACTTTGTTAAAAAATACTTGTCTTTTTATAATAATTATTATATCTTGAATAATTTGAAATTTTTGTTTTGTTTATTTAAGAGTGAGAAATATACATATCTGGTCTTACTTTTGTTTTTCACTTTTACTTGTGCAAATACAGAAGTTAATGAAGAAACTGGGCATGTGGAAGAGCAGGGGGGAGAAAAGCAGGGTGAAGAGGTCAAGGCAGGTCTGTCTGTGTGTCTAAACAACTGAATGGTTTAGAAGTATGGCTTTTCAACTTTACATAAGACTTTGGGCTTTAAATTAATACATGTATAATAAAGAGCAGATTTTTTTTAGTACAAATTTTAAAACAAATTACTTAATTTTTAGCAGAGAGATATTACATGAGCTATCTAGGTAACTTAATTTGAATATGTAATTTACCCATTTGAACATTTTTCTTAATGTTTAAATCAAACTAAAATTATAGACAATACCTCTGAGCATGATATACATCATTTACTTGAGCTTTACATTCACTTTATTTATTTATTAAAAATTATTTATCGAGTATCTACTCTGTGTTACACTTTTACTGTGTCTTACACTGAGTAAAGATACATTGAAGTTCTAGCCTCTACTCTCAAGAATTTTGATTTTGTAGAGGCAAATTACAAGTAACTATACAGCAGAATGCAACTTGCAAAATTTTAATTTTTAAAACTTTATGAGACTATCATTATTTTATTCATAATTTCTTTTCCTAAAGTAAGAACAGTTAAATATAGGTTCCTTTTCTTCATTTCAGCTCAATATTGTTTTATTATTTATTGACCATCAATCATAACTTTCTTTCCAAAGCGTTCTAAATGATTATGAAGACATCTTCATTTTAGTGTTTTTTAGTTTCTATTATATTTACATATCATAATTTTTGCCAATTTCTGTGTCAGAATATTCCAAAAGAATTTTAAAACTTAAAATATTATAAAATCAGTAAATATATTTGTATATTTTTAATTTAATTTTTGGTATTTTTATTTGAAACTGAGAATTAAATCCTAATCTTATTGAAGCTGTCGGCTTTTAAATTTTTTAAAAATTTTTTGAACAATGCAAGGTAACTTTATATCTAATTATATCATGTTTAACTCATCAGTAATTTTATTCATGCATAATGAAGTATACTTGTGTGCCTTTTATTCTCTCCTTTAATATTGTGTGAAAGCAATGGCATTATGTAAGTTGTGCATGAGATATATTTACATGGACACGATCTTTCAGTGGTGTTTGTAGTTTAAGAAGAATTCTTAAACTGCAATTGCTGATTATTAGTAATTATTTTTAATATTGTACAGATGAGAAAAGTCATGAGAGCACATCTGATAATGAAAACAAAGGCAAGTTGGATGTGTATTTATAGAAATGTATAACTATCTATACTATTCTTAATTTCTACTATATTATCTATTAGTTGTCTTTCATTTTTCTAAGACACTATAGGAATAACATTTGTATGTTATTTTTAATGTTACTGTAGAAATGAATTTTATTTTAATTTAGCTGTGCAGCTGTTTTCTTATTGACCATGCTATATATCTCATAATAGCCCATATGAATAGTGAAAGGTTTTCAGACTGTTTATGAATTAACTTTCATAGTAAAGTCATTTATTAGGATATTGTTAGTTTGAGGAATGAAGCAGTAGTTAATATCATGTTAAAACAATTTTTTGTCATTTTGTTTTTTTATATTTTTGAATTATTTATTTCAGTTACAATTCACATATCACCTTTTTAAAACACTTCAAGATAAAAAAGCCCACTTGTTGAACCAGTTTTTTGCTTATGCTTTATTCTCAAAATTAAGTTAGTCAATTACATCATTACAACAATTCTTAAATTAGCATAAAATCCTAACAGTAATTTTCCTAACTTTATAAATGACTTATTATCTCTCATTTTATTTTTACTTTTATTAATTTTCTTAGGGGCTAGGAAGGATATACTTTACTCTTGTGCTTATTAATGTAAGGTGTTATATTTAGTGCATGGATATGTTTCCCTAGTGTGTGATGTCACTTTTTGTGGTGTGTGTGTTTGATTTTTATTTGGGTCGTTAATGACATTAATAATTAATTACTATTGTCTGTTTTCAACATTATAAAGACAATGAGGGAGAAACACCAAGCCCACCTAATAATGGGAAAAAAGGCAAGTCTAATATGAAGTTAGTAGTGCTTTTCTGTATATTAGACACTCAGTGTTGACATTTGTGATGTGCGTGAATGTACTTTCTTAAATTAAATAAGCATAAATACAAGTATTAGTCCCAATTTTGGTTATCTAATATTTAATGTCTGTTCTTTTTAAGATACATATCTGAATATGAAATTTGACTTTAATTATTTTGTCATTGGATTCTGGTAAAATCCTACTCTGTTGAAATGTATGGCATCAAAATCAGAAGTTTTGCTTTGTTGGTCATATTAAGGAATAAGATTCTGATGAAAATAATAATAGTTTGTGCATTTAGGTAAACACAACTTAGACACTTTTTAATCCAGAATTTGCTTTAAAACAAAATTATTTTAAAATATATAAAGCAGAATTTTAAATTAGAAAATGAAATGAACTTAATGAATTTAATAATACTAAAACATTTATAACATTTGTAAATATTTCACAGTTCTATATACATGAATTAATATATTGCTTTGGTGAGAAAAAAAGATGATTGATTTTAATGTAAATTTAGTTTTCCTATAACTTTTGGGAACTTACTTCTGTAACCCACCACAACTAAGTTCTTTGAAAATATGACTGTATGTTTTATAGTAATTGATAATAAAATATTGCTACACATATTGATTTAGAACTTCAGCATTTTAAAATGGTTATGTAAAAAATCAATATTCTAAAATTTCTCTATATCATAACAATTTGTAGTTATTTTTGAGCCACATCAAGAATAGTTTCATACTTCAGTAATGTACTTTAAATGTCCTTTAGTCTTGAATATATTCTTTCTTCCCTGTTTTCATCTTTCACAAATAATGTCTACAATGTTACGTGTAGATCTAATCAGCCCTAAAATAATTTTATAATTTTTCTTACTGTGGAGTGTTAATTATTTGTTGATACCCCTCTATGTATAAAATTCTTAAAATATGCTAGGATGTTATAAAAAGGCAAAAATGACAAAATAAATAGAATTTAATAAAATGTTATAAATATGCATATTCTCCATAAAAGAATGAAAATTTAAATGAGCTCTCAGTGTGCATTTACTTATCTGTCATTTTTTATCTGTTTCTTGAGCTTTATGATTTTTGCTTAGTACCTATGAAAGGATATATTCATATGCACTTTAATACACATAAAGAGTAATCTGAAACAGTTAAGATCTTAACTGTTCAGTCATTTATTAGGGGGCAACAAGTTTAAAGAACATTTAATGCCATTTTGTATTTAAGTGCAATTAAATGTCTTAAGATAGTATCTGCTACAAATGAAGTCACTAAGTTAATAATTTTAATAGCAAATTTTTTGGTTTTCTGACCTCTAGATGACACTGAATACTTTTAAATCTTTCACTTCTAGACTGTTCTACTTTCTTGTTATATCCTTTGATCTTGATGTAAAGGTTCTGCTGACAATGATTTTCAGGACTTCAGTTACTAGCATTCTTTATTAATTTACTTTTTATCATTTATATAAAAATCTTTTCCACTGCAAAACATCACTATTTTTATGTAGACCAATCCTACATATGGTTGGACCTAAAAAGAAGCTAATGAATAAAACTTTGAAAGATGAGAACTCTGCATATTTTGCATAGGCTAACTCTTATTTTTATTTAGTTTAATCTTTTGATGATCTACCTATAATTAAGTTATCTAATATACACTCTTACTGTTTTCTTTTGGGAGAGACAAATTTACTGTTTATTTTGAATCTCCCAGTAAAATTCATGAGTAAGATTCCAGAGGTCAAAGGGGTATTACCATGTTCTTACTTCTACTTATATATTGAGAGTTAACAAAAAAAGTAACTGAATTCCATCTGTAACTACATGTTAGAAAAGTCTAAACATTAGCTTGAATGGTGGTCTTACCATCATCTTTTTTTTAAATTTATTTAAAATGCAGAGGGAGAGAGATTGGAGGAAAACTGTGGACTATAATAGCTTATTACAAGTAAAGCAAGCATTTGAATGATCAGGAGTGTGAAATGATCACTAGAAATAAGTAAAAAATCATTGAGTTAACCAGCATTAAAAGTAGTTTTGGTGGAGTCAGGAGGTAAGATGCCTATTAGAGTGGATTTAAAAGAAGAGGAGAGGAGTAGAGGCAGTGAGTCCAGACACCTTTGAAAGAGTTTGGCTAAAAAAGGAAGAAAAGAAATAAAAATTTAGAGTTGAGGGGAGAGGTAAGGAGTACAGAATACATGAAGGAAACTTTATGTTCAGCTCTTGCCTTCTAAATTCAGCTCTGCCATTTACTATGTAGAGCAATCTAGCCCTGAACAGTCTACCTATAGTTTATGAAGATAGCAATCAGTGTTCTGTGACTTCGCTCCTACATTTAGAATGAAGACTTTTAGATTTGGAAGGAGCCTTATAAATCTTTTAATAACACTGCTTTCCTTTTTGTTAAAGAGCAGAATTCTAGAGGATAATTAGCTTCCTCTAATCCACATAGTAACAGATTTCTAGTCTTGACTCCCAGTCTCACGCATTTATGCATTTACTTGTATACCATGCCTCTTCAGACGAATGGCATTCCCTGTGCATGGGTTTTAGCCATTTATTTTATTTTAAATATTAGTTAATGATTTGGTTTGATTCAACCATTATCTGCTATTTTCAATGTATTATACTGGGTTGAAATTGAGCATGCTGTGATGAATAAGATATATTCCCTGCTTTGGGAGAGCTCCCAAGAAAAAAACAATAATAATACAATGGTAGTAACAGATAAAACAGCTGGTACAATAATTCTATTGCATGTTACTTACATAAAGTGTCTTAAGCTTGTAATACATATTCAGGGCCAGTTTTATAAAGAACAGGTAAGTTTTGAGGGAATCTGGATAGATTTTCAACCTCAAATATTTCTCCCAGTACTTGTTATAGTACTTTATATTCTGCTATTCTCTTGTGGCTTAATTATTTTAATAATACAAAGCTTTAGGCTTTCTAGAACACTGAAATGTCAGTATTCTTAAGGGGACTGACCTGAGCTATTATCACATACACACTTTTGTGAGAAGCAAGTTAGAGCCTGTGATGGAAGCAAGTTAGATGGGGGAAGAAGGATGCTAAAAAGTATGATAGAGCACTGAGTACCTTGGAAGTATGATAATTTAAACTCTGCCTTGAACTAGCCCCAAATTTACTCTAAATAACATTACTTGCTGAATAGATATGCAATGTTTACTTTTTAAAATAATTTGATATATTTGAATTGCTTAGTGCAATACTTGTCATCCAATAGTACTATATAAGTGTTAGCTATCATTACTATTATTTCTTAGTTATATCTTGCTATAATTTTGTATTTTCAGCACACAATCTGAAAACTTTAGATTTAAAGTCAGATTAAACCTAATTATAATCACCCTGAACCAATTATTCAATACATATTTTTTAAGAAATTACTACTCTTGATCAAATATTAATAGCTTGTATAAGAAATAATACCAAAGGGAAATAAATGGGATTGAATTACAATATAAGTTATTGCAATATGTGCTAATACAGTTGTACATATTTCAGTGTATGTGTAAAAGTCAATATGAAAATATTTACAATACTTTTCTCTAAGTTAGAGAACTAATTAAATTATTACAACTTTTAAAGTTTCATAGAGTCTAGAGAATTCCATTGGCTTGTCCATATTTGGGTCATTAAGCTTAGCTCTACTCCTGAGTTTATGACCTCTGGCAAAGCTCTTAATTTCTCTAGACTCAGTTTCCTCTTCTGTAAGCAGAGAATCCCGTAAGGATTTAACACAACCTAGTGTTTTTGAAGATGTGGCTGATAGTCTCAAATCTTTTTTTTTTTTCCAATCTATTGTTTATGTTGTTATTGTTGTGTATTAGTTTTGTTTGGTTTCAGAAATTTACCGGATACAACCTCCTAATTCGCTGTTAGTGAGTCATTCACTGTTGGAATTACAGGCCTAACCCTACCGTCCTGCCTATTAGAAAGTCGCATCTCCTATAAATGCACAGTGAGACTGAAGAAAAAACATTTTGTTTTTTTGAGCCTTAATGTATAGTTGCCTACATTAATTCAAATATAGATAACTTTATAAATAAGAAGAAAAGGAAGAAAGAGAGGAAGAAGGGGAGAAAGCAGAGGGGGGACAAGTTACAAAGGAGCCAAAAAAATAAAATTGTCTTCATAATGGATGCTTGCTTCTGTAGGCATCCTAGGAGTTAGGTACCATTTGTGGAGACAAGAAGTTGTACAGGCTTTGTTTTGCTGCCTCTCTATTCTTGTCATGCTTTTAGCATGAGGAAAGTTTCAGTTCCCATGCCTTAATTTCCAAATTCAAATAATATCTTAATAGGAATGGATTTTATAGTGGCTTTAGTGGATATTTCTTAAAGACAGCATTCCCTGCCTGCCTATTTAGGTGAATGACAAAAATTAATCTAGAAGATATTCAGGGAACCTTTAAAATAACAAGGGATTTATTGTATTTTTTTTTACCATATTTATCAATATTGGTTACCACTTGGGAATGCTATATTGCATTTTTATCAGATTATCTACTACTTAGAAAGTTAGGGTGTCAGCTACACACTCAAGTGTAACTTTAATTTTAATACTACTCCCAAAGCAAGAATTGTTTTTCCTTGCAGTAGTTGATTGATGTTGGACCAGAATAAAGTGTCTTATTATTAGTAGCATTTATTTCAAGTCTAGGAATGGGAAAACCTTATACTGTACTTAATCCAGTCAGTTCTAGCATAATCAAAAATAGGAGTGTATCTGAAATCACATATATTTGATGTTGTGATATAGCATAGTTTTCTATTTTTGACAGTGATTGCATCTTACTAGTTATGCTTTGCTTAGCTTAATATTATAAAATGTTTTATCCCACTATTTGTGGCTAAAGGGCTGGATAAGGTACCAGAGGTTAAAGTGTACATAGATAGTAACTATCTACTTGTCTTCTAGTGTAGCTTTAGACACATGTAACTAAAAAGAAAGGCAAATTTATACTTCAGGTTTGATGTATTCTGTGTGATTAAGATTAAATGGTGACTAGTAAATCTTTTGCTACAAGACCTACAAGGCCCTACATATCTGTATTCCCCACACTTCACATTCTGTTGCCTCTTTAACTTCATCTTCTATCACTTTCCTCTGTTCACTTTGCTTTAGCCTTCATGCTATTCTAGAACATGTCAGACATGATCCTATCTCAGGACATATGCAAAGCCCTCTCCCCAAATAAACATACAGCTAACTCTCTTCCTTACTTAAAAGTTCTTTACTCAAAATTTGCCTTCTTAGTAAGCATTTCTGTGACTACCCTGTTGAAACTTTGATCACACCTTAGGCATTTTTATGTTTTCATGTTTGTCTTCTTATCACTTACAATATCTAAGTCACAGAATATTTTACTCATTTATTTTGTTTTATAGTCTGTTTCTTCCACTAGAATATAAACTTTATGAGAACATGGATTTTTGTCTGTTTTGTTTATTGTTATATCCTCAGTGCCTCGATATGCCAGGATTATGATAGGTACTAAATATGTATTTGTTGAATGGATCAATATTATACCACAGTACAAATAATTCTAAATAAATCTTAGATAAACCAAGTAACTCATATTCAGTGATGCCAAACTGTTACTAATATTTATTGAAAGCATATCTCATAGCACATAAATTTTCTCTCATTTAATGAAAGTACTAAGTATGGTAGTAAAATAAATAGTCATTTTTATCTTATCATATTAAAATCTAATTTTGGATTTTCTCTTTATATGTATAAAATTCTTTATTTTAATATCACATGAACATTTTATATTATCACAAAAAACAATGCTTAGCAAAATGTTTATTTCTAAAGCAAATTAATATTATTTAATATCAACTAAGAAAAAACATTTGTCAAGCTATTTTAATTGTTATTATTATTATTATTATTTTTGGTTGATTCCCTGAGTGGGGATCAAACCCAGGCCATGGCAGTGAGAGTGCTGAAGCCTAGCCACTACACCACCAGGGAACCCCTAATTATTATTTTCATCATACCTTGGCCCCATTCATTTTATTGATAATAAATTTTAGAATTTACTGGCAGGGAATTTTAGTGCTTTGGATTTTTGAAACCTCTTTTTAAAATTTAAATGACATATTTAAAATATTAATGACATATTACTGAAAATTTATGGGAAAAATCTTTTTAAAAAAGCAAAAGAAATCCCTGAAGTATTTTCAGGTTCTCAATAAGGGCATTATCTAATGTTTCGGAGAAGCTCTGATTATTATTATTTTCTTTTTATTTATGCTAGAAGTTACATGGGAAGATGAACAGAAAAAGGTGAATGGTACAATAATTGATGACATACCATTGCCGAAAAAGAAACACCAATCTGAGCCAGGTTTGTCAGGGTTTGGAAAACCAAGGAAAGCATGAGACGATAAGCATTGAATTTCATGCTTTTTGAATATGTGTGTGCTTGGTTGTATCTCATTTTGGTGTGAACTTCATAGTGCATAGAGCCTATTTAAATTACAGTAGTGAATACTTTATTTTAAGATTTATTTAGAACACTAATTCTACATATTGGGGAAAAAGAACGATTATTTTATTATTAAGATTACCTCTTTAGGAAAAATGATTGTCTAATATAAGCACAAATGGCAATTTGTATATTTGGTTGCTTTGACTCAACTTAAAGTTTTTAATGAAGAGGTACTTGCTTACCTAAAAAGTACTATAGAAACCTCAATATGTTATTTAATGTTTGTATTCGTAGGCCACTCCTTATTGTTCACTGCAAATACTATTGCGGTATTATACCATATATTGGTAATGATTTATTTACAACTTCTGCAGCTAAAGCTATTGCCAACAACAAGAAGAAATGATAGCATAGTATGTGAATTCAATAGTCTCTTTAAACCATTAATTCAACCAATGAATTAAAATGATTTTATTTTCCTCTCTTTTTTTTGGAGAAATAGGTTTAAGTACAAGACAAAAACTGGAAAAGGAGTAAAAGGAAGAGAAACAAAGTACAAAGATAAATCAGTCAGTTGAATAATCAGTACTACTTTTAATCAGTAATTGAATGAGAGTACATTGAAAATTTTAGAATGCAAATAGAGTTTTTGATAATATCATTTAAAGGGATGTGTGTCTATAGTAACAGTGTTAGTGTAGTTTTATGTGGTGACTTCCTGTTAGATCTCTAAAACCTATATTTTAAAATGCATCAATGTATAAATGAAACTCACTTATTAACCAGTACTCATTGCTATCCTGTTGTATGCCAGGCATTGTTGTTATCGTAGGAGAAAAGATAGATGTAGCAATTGCCCTCATAGAACTTACATTCTGGCAAAAATGTATAACTTAAAAATAATTATCCTGTTGATTAAGTTATTACATTTGTGATAGTGCTATTAAGGAGAATAGGTGCTTTGAGAAAGAGTATTACAATATATAAGTCTGAAGAGCAAGGAAAAATATCATAGTGGAAATAGTTTAATCTTTGAATTCTCTTGTATTAAAAGAGTTACATACAGAAATTTAATAAAATAAACTGGCTTTCATATTAAGAATTTAAATATATTCATAAAGTTATAAGAAAATATCTTACATGTTTTTTCAGTACTTCGATTAAGAATCACTTAGTTTATTTGTAAAATAATAGCATATTATTATATATTAGTACATTTAATGGGATTTTAATAAGTAAACAAAGTATGGATGAAATTAGTTTTGTTAATGATTTATATAACAAATATTGCTGTAATAATCTCTCTTTCCTATATTGTGTGATGTGGATTATCTTTGGTCATAGATTATTTTTTATTTGTTTGTCTTATTTGCCCTCATGTCTGATTACATGAATATATTTGTGGCCATACATATCTATGTAAATAAATTACTTTGTATATTAAAATGGTGAAACAATGAAATGTTTGGCTAAAAAACATTTTAAAATATCATAAACAAGTCTTAAATATCTTTAATGTTGATTTGTGTATTCTTGTATGTATCTTTTATTTTTTTAATCACTTAAGCCCTCTAATTGAATATAAATAATAGAGGACAATTAATGTAATTAGAAT
The DNA here is from genome assembly GCA_004026885.1 of Lyroderma lyra. Lineage (NCBI taxonomy): Eukaryota > Metazoa > Chordata > Mammalia > Chiroptera > Megadermatidae > Lyroderma > Lyroderma lyra. The sequence goes on from PVJL010000417.1 coordinate 67,362, forward strand.
GCCTTAATGTCATGATGTAGAATGTTTTTAGATTTTTCTATTTCGGCAGTTCATTTTTCTGTGTGCTAGGAAAATAAGGGATATTCAAACCCCAAATATCATGAGTAAGTACACAATGTGCTAAGGCAGTGAATGCTATGTTAAATTTTAATTTTTCGTAAATATTTTTGCTTTTTTCTTAAAAGGTAGGATATGTAGCAAATATTTTTATTATTAAAACTTTGGAGTTATGTAATGGAGAGAAAATAGTGAGACAGATGGTTGAGCTAATTGCATTTTAATAAAATGTTTATGAGCTTCGGCTTTACAGAGACATGTTTGGAGTTATTATTTTATATTTAAGTACATTTATGATATCATCTATGATATTACTTATCTATAAATTGTCATCAGTATTTAACATATAATTTTTATTCACTAAAACCTAAGAGATTATCTTTCATTAATTGTCAAAATTTTTTCATCAGAGGATTATAATATTAAGTTTGTGGTACTAAAAATGTACGGAAGGATGTAAATGCAAACCTGAGATGCAAAGTTGGCTATGTATCAATAGCATATATTGTTATCTTTTTAATGAAAATCTATGCAAGGCTTAAATGGTATTCTATAGACTAGAAAATGAGTTAATTAATATTTGCATGAACTTTATATTTTATTTGTTAGAACCTGCTTTTTTTAAAGAAAACTTTTGACATCTCTGAAGTAGGCAGTCCTAAGAGGTTTATCAGTAATATGGGTGATTTATTTTTAGTATCTCTAACTTAATTGACAGCAGTATAGATGAAGATCCCTGAGAAAAATAATGATATTTATCATATTCATATCGTTGGTGTAAGCATAAAATATAGCACTTCTTTAAAATCAAGTGATTTTATGCCACAGGTTTTATGGATAATGTTTAGAGTAAATCAATAAATGCCTTCCTTGTGTGGAATGTAGATTAGATTTTATTTAGGCCATAAAGTTAACAAAACATTCTTAATAGAAATCAAGGATCTCTGAACATGGAAAATCTGTTGATTAATTTTTTTTGAATGAGCAATCTGATTATAACATAGAAAGCTATGGTCTGTAATAATGCAGTTATTTTAGTTGTTAAATTTTAATTGTTAAATATTATAAACAAACTTTAATCTACTGAACTTTATTATAATTTTCACTTTGTGAGCTTATCTGTCTTACAGCAATTAGCAGTATACCAGAAAATAGCATATTTGTACATAAAATATTTTATCTCATATTTTACTTAGATTCATTTCACAAAAAGTCTGGGTTAAAGCTAACTTCAGTTAAACTGAATGAATGTTCAGAACTGATAAGTGTTTCTCAGTTCCTCTAAAATAACAAAGTTTAGAATTAAATACTTTAGAATCTACTTTGAGATATAATTTAAATGGTATCTAATGTGTTTGATAATTAATTGATTCTATTTATGAAAGAATTATCTGCCTTGATTTGTTGTTTTCTAGGAAAATTTTTAACTGACTTAGCTACTGTTACTGTATTTACCCTAAAGCCATGACAATGTTACTTACCTTGCTGTATCTTATGTGGGAAATATATTTTTTTTCTGGAAAACTGAGGGCAAAGAAACACTTTCCTGGGTTACTGTATAGTTAGTCGATATTTTGAAAATCGAAAAATTCAAAGTAATGAGTTATATTTTACTACTTACTGTAACATTTTGTGTGCATAAAACCCTGGTTTAACCACTATATTATTTAGTTAATATTTAAACCTTTAATTTTATTCTAACATAGTCATTACCATGTTGTATTCTTTATGGATCTGTATCTATGGTGAAAGTAGGGATTTTTTTCCCTTAGACTTACCCTTGAAATTATACTTTATAATATTTATCTTAAGGGAAAGTAAATATTTGAAGGTATATTTTGTTAGTAAATTTTATGCTTCAGTATTTTTCTCTTGAGTATTTTAATGTAATAGACTTGTTTTCTTTTATTCTTCAGTACTTTGATATATGAGGTCTGTCCGGAAAACAATCCAGCCATAAATGCCTCTGTTTTTCACATTATTAATACATGGCTGGATACTTTCCCAAAGCCATTGTATCTTAAAACTAGAAACAATTATTTGAGTTTAGATCAATATATAAATTATTTTATTAATTAGATGCTAATCTAATTCATCTAGTTGGAAAAGTTATTAAAACCTGGTCAATATTAGCGGGTTGGTCATTCCTAATTATTTCTGGATTGTTGTAGAATGACCCTTTATTTTTGACAAAAAATAAAGTAATGTAAAACAAAGTAAATATTTTATACCACACAAATCAACTATGGAATTTTGTAATTTAATACTGCTGATGCCCTCATTGTAAATATAGCAGTTTTAGTTAACAATCAAACATGTTTTCCTGTAGATAAAGGGAAATTAATAATATATGAGTTTAATTGCTCACTTAAAGTTAGTTCAGTTTCCTCTGAACATACACATAATTTTATAAAGTCAAGATTGTACTTCGGTGACTGTCTTTTTTATGCTAAAAAGCATGCTATCATTTGAAAATCTGTTACTTTAAATTCATTCAATACATTCTGTAGGTATATTTTTCTTCTTCATTTAAAATTGCATTATGTATCAGATTTCAAGGATAGAAAAAAAAATATAAGCACAGCTGGGAATAGGAAAGAAGACATTTAAAAGAAACATTTTTTTAGTGAGCTTTTTAAAAATAGTAAAATATTTTAAAAGATTTCTTCTTGCTTATTTTAATAAGTAGAATGTAATGTAAGTGTTCAACAGTTTTACAGTTATTGACAAAAGTATGGAAAGTAATAATTTAAAAAATATATTCAAATCACTTTAGGTATTTTCAACAGATTTTTGTCACAGTGGAGAAGTTTTAGTTTGAAATCAGTGAACTTGGTAAACATTTTTTAAAAAATATATTCTAGGTCTATCCAGATCTTTGTATCATCGAAACTCTCTTACTAAGTCGATGCTTATTCAGGCTTCATTTTCAAAGATATTTCTCCTGTCCCCAAGGTAAACATTCTAAGACTCCTATGACCTTTAAAAAGCCCTCATAATATCAGCTTTATTTTTTTATATCAGCTTTTAATTTTGCAGAAGTTCTAATAGTATATACATAAAGTTTTGAGGCCTTTCTTTCATTGTCAGGAATCTTTTAAACAAATACCCCTGCAGAACATACAAGGGCTGTCCAGAAAGTATCCAGCCACATAATGTGAAAAATAGAGGCATTTATTGTTGGATTTTTTCTGGACAGCCCTCATATGTTAACTCAAATGCAATTAAATCTGATAATAGGACCAATGTGATGTCTGTTATAAATGCTGATAGATGAAAACATTAGCCAATCAGCAAAGTTTCAAATAGATATCATACATCCTTGTTAAAAACTGCACTTATGGATAAACAGACCCTATGTATATATGCCTTTTTAAATTAATATGATTACAGATTATTATTTTTGTTTGAAGTTGAGATGTATTTGGTTTAAATATAATAATAGTTAATACTAATATTGTCAAGGGAAAACATTTTGGTTTCCACAAAATTTTACATAAAATCAGACATTACTTACTTTTTTTTAACCAAATACTTTCATGGAAAAGAAGATTATTTTATGTATTTATCTTCAGTAGATTTTTTACTTTAAAGACCAATGCAGGCAGCTATTTATATTATATTTTGTACTATTTTATTTGATTATAAGCCCATTCTTTATATAGATTGCACCTTGATGGTACCCTAAATTTATTGAAAAATAATTTACTGTAAGTGATGAGATGGTGTTTATGCATCATTCATTGTATTTTATAAATGTCATCTATCTCAGTAAATATATGAAAATATTTTATTTCTCTTTTGTTAGTTCATATGATGGGACAAACTAAAAATATACTGTATATTCTCTTCACAAAGTCTTTATAATTCTAAGATTCAGCCATAGTTGTGACAGTAATAGACAACTAAGAAAGGGTATACTTTTGCTATCCTTAGTCATTCTAGCTGGTTATTGGTTAAATGAACCATTAAAAAGAGTTCTCATTAGAAGTAGAATGTTTGACTGTGACAAAGTAATGATTAAAAGAAAAGCAGGGAGATAGAGTGGATGGGGTACTGTTAGTGTCTTCAGGGTGCACCGAAGTCTTATTCATTACAATATATGTGAAATAAATGTTTATAGTTTATTACCATTTAAATAAGACATGGCTGTTTAAATTATATAGTTGATTATTTCTCTTTCACAATGAGGCTCTTTTAAGACAAATAGTGTATAATAAATATGGTAACCACAAGGAAGACAAGAGAGCCAAAAAATTTTGAAAATATATTTGATAAAAATGTTATTTTTATCATGGGATTTAATAATTTAAATGAAAATTTTATTTGCTAATTAAAGTGAAATGATTTTATATGAAAATGGCTATGATCTATTTATTAATGGGTCATATTCACATAAGTGATGCAAAAATGATTTGATGGCATGTTCAGTTAGTGAGATCATTGCCAAAATCTTTCATTTTCATTCTTATATAATACGAATTTAGTGTACTTTTCTTCAAAAACATTAAATTATTGGTGCTAAGATAAGTGTTGACATATTTCTCACAAGAGTAAAAAGCATTGGTGAATTAGTTGCATCATTGTAGCATGTTACCTTTTTTAAAGAACGTTCTAGTTAAATACTATATAATAAAATGTCCAGTTTAAGTGTCCCATGAGAAGATTTTTTGTTTTTTCCTTGTTTGACTTTTTATTTCACGTGTTTTTATTGGGTCATTTAGCATCTAATAAAAAGAAAATTGACCTGGTAATCAGGAGACCTCTGTTCTATTTCTGGTTCTGCCACTGAACTTGTTGTGTGACCTTGGGTAAGTCACTTGAACTCTATGTGTCTCGGTTATTTTCTATAATAAATTAATGAAGGGATTAAGAAGAAGTTTGAATGTTTTGAATCTATATATCATGAAAAACTTGCTGCAGTGCCATTATAAATTAAGATACCAAAAAATACGAGAGAGAGAAGCTTCACTTGTTTTTTGTTTTTATGTTTTCTGCAAAAAAAAAAAATAGTGTTTTCTTAGAGATGGAATATACTTAAGCTGTTATTTTATACCATTTATACCAATTTCATTTTAACATGCAAGGAAACTATGTCAGTAGTATGGTAAATACATGTCTGTAGGGTAATTTTGCATAAAATGAATAATGCAAGATGTGATACAATTCAGCTAACCTATAATATTGATACACCCTGATTTTTCTATATTTTCTTTGAAAAATGGTTGGACTGGGGATGGAAAATAAATATGGCAAATGTATAAATACACTGCAGGAGAACAGTACTTTTCCAGTGGTTAATACTACTAGCAGAGTCTGCTTTGTAATATAATTGTGATGTGATTTAGTGTCTAATTTTGTATAGGTCAAAGATGTGCTTGTATAATAATCAAAGTGACATTATTAAGTTTCCAAATGTGTAATACCTTTTTCAATTCTCTATAATTCATACTAGGATTTCTCTTTGGTCTAAGGAAAAAGTTTTGGTCATCTTAGCACTCTTTTTCTAGTGGAAAGATTTCATTTTCTCATTATTCAGGAAAAGAGATTAATTTGTTACAGGAAAAAATGCTCTGAATAGTTATAATTTCAATATAACAAAATCCCCGTGTAGTTTGATATAATGTGGTTTTCTATAAGTCATTCAAAAACTACGTAACTACTATTGCAGAAGTGAATGTGGTGTTTTCATTTATGAATTTTGTAGTAGCTGATTCAAAGCTAAGTAGGTAATTGAAATAAGAGGTTTTGGTCTTCTTATATTGTTTTTCTGTGTCACTCATAATACTAATTCACTAATATTTTTGGAAGAAATTCTTTCTTTGAATGTGGAGTTCAGCAGATATTTCTGTGTGCCATATCTATTACAGCAGATGTTGGATTTGGATGGGCAAATTTGAATAGCAACATCAGTGATCTGTTCCATGGTGTCTATAAAAACTTGCTTAAGAAATAAGCATTATAAGAAATACAATCAAAGACAATTTGTCTAAATTAAAGGTGAATTTGAACTTCTAATATTTAAATAATGCTATATATTGCAACTACTCTTCTTTTAATGAATTTTATTATCTTTGTTACTCTCCATAACATTTTTATATTATTTTGCTGTACTAAAGTAATTCAATGAAATAAAGGGCAGATGGCCATACTTTATTTCATTGTGCACTGAAACTTAAAAGGCATAGAAATCTATTAGGACTATTTTTATTGCTTTTTTGAAGATGTTTTAATTAAATTGTTTTCTTTAGATGATAACTAAAAACTCTAACAGCATTTAGCAGATGTTAAATGGACCCAGGAATGTCTTGAGCAATATGGTCATATAAGTGACAAGATTTTTACTAACGTTATCTTTCTTTAGCATCAGTGTTCAAGATGGGCTGTCTACAAATAATTGTAAATGTTTGAATCCTCTTTTTTTTTATACTAACTTTCTTTTTCTGATTCTGCTAACCCATAATAGCTTAACCAATTCACCACCAGTTCTTTCATATTCTTTTTTTAAAATACGGTGTGTATTTGATTATATTTTCCCTACCAGTATGCACAGAATTCTTTCTTAAAATGATTTGGGGCCCTTTCCTTCAGTGTCACTTTTTACCTTTTGAGTACATCCACTCACACCCATCTCCTTTGTCTATGTCTGTCCATTACACGATGTGATCACAGAAGAAGTGGACTCCACAAGGAGAAGACATGCAGGTCTGTCTCTTCTACTGCTTTTGTTTGTTATTTTTTTCATTTATCTAATTTGTCTTAGAAATTTTTTACCCTTTTTATTTATTTCATAATTTTCATTCTCCTCTAATATAACAAAATGTTAACTCTTGCAGGCATTTCCATTTTAGGTAATTCTATATTCAACTTTTAATAGCAACTGCTGCATTTAGATGCATAAATATAAAATGATTAATTTTTGTGTAGTGTGTGTGTGTGTGTGTGTGTGTGTGTGTGTGTGTATGAATTTTTTCATAACTGGATAACTAACTTTACATCCAAAGATAACAGCTAGATTATATTAAATTCATTATAATTTGTTCTTCAACTTATTTTAGACTTAAAACTTCTTTTCAACATTTTTTTTAGATAATTCAAAAACCATTTTATTTCTATCATGAGTTCAGCGATGGACTGGACTATGAAAAATACTAAACACCTAATATATCCTCTAAACAAGTTACCAGTATCACTGAGGAGTTAAAATATGTGGGTAACATGTTTATGTGCCAATATGGATGACTTTAACAATATGTTTTCTAAAGCTGTAAAGTTAAATAAAATTTATTTTAACTAAATGTCTAGAAAAGTCTTCATGGAAGAAGTAACACAAACTGAAACTTGAACATTCACTCAACACTCATTTATAAAGCACATGCTCTGTGGCACTATTGTAGGTGCTGGAAATAAGAGAACACACAAAATCGCCCCCTATCTTTGTAGGCTTTTTCTAATGTGAGTCTAACCAGTAAACACAATAGTATTACAGGTACTATGAGAAATCTATGTGTACAGAATAAAATGGAATCATAAAGGATGACGTATCATATCATTTCCACCTGAAAAAGGTGGTTATTATTTCAAGATAGACTTCATAGAAGACATAACCCTTAAGTTGAATATTGAAAACTAGAAAGAGGCTTCATGTGTAGAAAGCATTTGAGCTGGAGGAAATGACATAGACAATATGATTCAAGTAAGTTTAGGCAAAAGTAGTCAACAGAGGATTTCTGAATATGGTGTAGGTTATTGAAGCATGTAAACTAAGGGAGGAACAAGATCAGATATTTGTTTCTGGATGCATTACTTAGAAGCTACACAAAAAATATACTGAAACAATATAAGCAGAAATATCATTTATAAGGATATTGCATCAATCAGTTAAGAGTTGATAATGGAATGAATTATGGTATCTGGAGAGGTCATTGGTACATGAAGTCATTTAAAGATGTATAATCTATAAGATTTAATTATTAATTGGATATTATCAATGCAGGAAAAGGAGAAATAAGATTATCTCAGTGACTGAAATGTTTGGATAGATGGTGGTACATTTTATCAAGATAGGGTATATATATTGAACTAGTTTTAGGGAAAAAATAAGATCAGTTTGGTGATGGATTGAGTTTGAGATTCCTTTGGGAAATTATAAAGTTAAAAGTAGCTACCATGAGGGATGGAAGAGGAAGCTCACCAAAGATACATAGAATGGTGACAGTTGAAGTAAAGGACTTAAAATTGCAATGACATTGATTTTCTAATATTGTGTAATTGACTCTGTAGCATACTTTATATGTAATCCTTAAAATCTAAGGTTGGAAGTTTGTGGGCAGTTATAGTAACAGGAAACAGAGGATAGGGGTGTTGAGTAGGGTTGGGAAGGGCAGTGGCTGAAGTGAAGTCCAGGAGAGCTTAGGGAAGATACTTGTCATATTAAATCATACTGTCTTGTTAAATTCTGTTTAGAGTCAGAGTTTTTCCATGAACTGGTGGGGAGAGGGGAAGAGCTTCAATGAAAGACCTGGAATTTTTGGAGATAATGAAGGCTAATGGGAGCAAATGAGAAAGTCATTTTTGGAGATTGATTTAACAATATTTAGAGTTTTCAGATGTTAGACAATTCCAAATAAAGTAAAGATCCAGGGTTTAACCCTGGGCATGGGTTTCTGAAATGGAGCATACATTGGGGCAGGCAAGGAAAGCAACATAGTACTTTAATGCTAGGATTTTTATTTAGGCATTGAAGTCACTGAAGACCTAAGGTTGATAGAAAATGGATGAAGAAAACTTCCTGGGAAGTAGACAGTAACAGCAAATATAATGGTATGGACATAACAGGAGTAGATTTTACATAAAATTAGAAAAGTAAACATGTGGAGGCAGCAATGCAGACATGGAAGAATGCTGATTCCACTTTCAGGCTTCTGTAGTATTTAAGGCATAGGATTTTGATTGATTTCCCCTCAAAATATTTCCAAGGGAGATACTATTCTTTGTGGAAGGGTCAACTTTTCAATTAAGCTCAGAGGTGAAATGAACATTTCGTGATGTGCTGAGGATATATAAGATTTAAGTAAAAAGAATCAGGTTCAGAATCCACAGTGAAAAAGATTAGCTGTCTCTAAGCAACGTGGGAAGAATTAGAGAAAGAAACTGAGGATAGGTACAGTTGATAGATTGGAATTTTTTTTTTAAACAACAGGTGTTCTGAAAAGGGGAGAAATCAACTACTTAATTTGCTGTGTGAGAAAACAAGGAGAAAAATAAGGACTTCAAACTAAGCTTAGGGAGAGGGGATTCAACAGATTGAACAGAGGAATCTTCATGTTATACATAAAGGCAAAGGGAAAGTATTTAGTTGAGGGAATTTGAAGATTGGGAAGAGGAGAAGATTAATCATGGAAGCAACCATTTTTAAGAAAAAATAAATGGTATCTAGATATATGTCTAATGATTAAATTTACAAAGGGAAGAGAATTTTATTGTACTCAAATGTTAGGTCTTAAATTACTTCTTATTATTAACTAAACATAATTTAAGTCTTTCTTGTTATATACTTTAAAACTTGCAGTGGTAGGTATAGCTCCATAACACTTTCTTTCCTCATAGTGTTAGGAAACTGAAGAGTGAGTTTTTTCAGTTCTAGTTGTAGATCCCTAATACTGAAATTTGAGACATGGTCTATATTAACTAGCACTGAGATTAGGATTCCACACACTTTACTAAAGCCTAGAGATAAATGACGACCGGTGCGTCCTGTTTCAAAGGAAATAAGAGTAAAGAGAGAATGACAGAGAAAGTAATAAAAAGAGCTTCAGGGGAAAGGGAAATAATTTTAGAAAAGAAAGCAGTGAATTTTGTAACAAGCAATTCAGAATGAACTTCATTTGTTTAACAAAAGTTAAATGATATTAAGACTTTTCAAGAACTTAATGGAGTGTGTGACCAGTAAAGTATAATATTTGTATTAACCTATCACTCACATCTCTAATGAATATATAAGTTGATATTTTACTCTATCAATACCACCTATTAATAATGCAACCCAAAGTGTGATGGAAAAATAACTTCATAAGACTAATCATTTCTCTGACATATTAGATTGAAGTGTGTGCTCATGTTTTACACCACAAACATGAGACCTTCATTTCTCTACTCACTGCAACATAATTCTATGCAATGAATGGAAGAATGGAGTTGATCATACATTTTGAAGCAAGAAAAAGCATTGATTTTAGCCCTTGCAAATCATGATCAAGCTTCTTTTAAATGAGAAGTAGTGAGCTTTATTAAGATTTATACTTTTTCTTCTTATTCTTATGAAATTGCATGTGACAATTTAATTTTTTTAGGTAATTGTAAAACAAGTCTTAGAGACCATTTGAAAGAGAGCTAATGATACAAAAGAGATTTTAAAAATACTATTGGTAAATTTCATAAAACATCTGCTCATGTTTTTAAATTTGAGTTTCAACTACACACATTTTCAGAATTACTTCCAGACCTGGTCTAAAGATCTCATAATCTGAATTCTTATGTAATATATCAGTTTTATTCATAAGGAGATCTCAAAAATAAAACATTTTGTCATCAATATTTTGTACTAATTTCTTAGATAAATTATTATTATTATATTATAAACTGATTATTATATTAACTAATTATTATATTGCTATCATAATTGGTTCTGTGCTACATCAAGAGTTTTGTAAAATCTGTAAAAACAATTACTTTTTAGACTAAGCCATTGGTCTTCCAGGTACTAATGTTAATTTGAAAATTTCAATTCCAAATGAATAGATTTCAAAGACTCCTTATTAAAAATATAATTATGAATAAGTAACATTTTGTGTTGTAATTATAATTCCTTTAAAAACTTTTGTATTACAATTTTTTCCAGCTTTTATAGACATAATTGACCACAACATTGTATTAGTTTAAGGTATACAATGTCCTGATTTGAATACGTATATATTGTGAAATCATTACCACAGTAAGTTTGGTTAACATCCTATAATTCTTAATAAAATTATTACTTCACTTCCTATTAGGGTTAGCTAAAGGAAATTTTTCAAAATTAATGTTATTATAGAATTCTTTTTAGTATGAAAACAGTTCTTTTTGTTTTATTTCTCTGATTATTCTGAATATTGACCATTGACATGTATTATTTCAAACTTGCACCTCAATTCTTATCAGATTTGCTTAACATAGTGGCTGTATTTTAAGTGCTATGTACTATCACCTGACATTTTATTCTGCTTGTGTTATGTCCTAAAAGGTAATGAGAACTAAGGTTCATTGTAGGGGAAATTTAGCATGTGTTTATTTATGTATGTGCACATATAAATGCACTATAAGCTGTTATTGAAACTTCCCAAAATTTTTCAATTATTTCTTTTATTATCAATCTTATCATTGCATATTCTACCCATTTTATAGCTATTCTCTGTACATTGATTACATCTTATATTTAATGAACTCATTGCTTTTGGTGAAAGTCTAAGACACAGAATTCAACATTTGCTTAGTCATGAAAGCCCTAACCCTAGTACATCTTACATTAGAAAATGTAAATGTCAGTTTTTAAGAAGGTGTGAGGTGTCAACTCTATTTTCAATGCTGTGCTAGATAGCTTAGAATAGATAGATGTTAAAATACACACTCTAGCTTGGAAGAATATTTTATGTAAGTTTAAGCTTAACATTTTGATATTTCAACCAAAGGGTCTCAAATGAAGTATTATTTATCTGTTCTTATATATAAAAACATATCACATCTTACAGGGAAACTTCTATTGGTAAAGTAAAATACAATACTTAAGCTTAATTCTCAAGAGACTATAAATGCTTAAATATAAGAGAATTAGAAAGTTCTTGGAACTCGTAATAATAGGAATATTTGAATATGGAATAAATATGATCTTGAGCATTTCTTTCTTGTGTGGGTGGTGTTGAGGAAATTGGAAAGATTATTAAGAGTCTAGAGACCTAGTTATAGCCCTAGTCTTGCTACTGAGCTGTGTGATCCTAGACACATAATTTAATGTCTTTGGGTTCAGCTTCTCATACTTAAAATGGGGGTTGGCAATGCATTTTTAAAAATTCTTTATGAGTATAAAATTCCATTTTCATTGGAAGATGCATCATGAATGTAAGCTGTTACTGCTAAATTCTCAAAACATTATTTATGTGCTGTAACCTTCAACATTATGTAGGCCTATTGCCCGCCTTAACTCTCTTTACTAAAAATTTCAACTAATGAGGAAAATATTTGTTCCTGTAAGAAATGTTAGTTTGAGAAGCAGTATTAGAGAACAGATACTAAAAGTAAAATGTATGATCGGTCCCACCACTTATTTGCTGTGAGAAAGTTACTTTCTTTACCTCATATTCCTCATCTGTAAAATAGGGATAATAATACCTACTATCTCAAAGGGCTGTACTAAGGAATAATGTAATTAATATACAATGTGTAAAGCACCTAAAAAACAGTGTCTGGTGCATAGCAAGCACTATTTAAGTGAAGGTATTAATTGTATAAAATATATTAAAAACAATTTTTATTTTGAATCAGCTGTATTGAAGCCCATGCATTTTGATGTGCAGGCATTCTTTCTATAATATATAATAAATTATTTTTGTTACATACATTGTAAATATATTGTACTAGTTTGTGACTTCCAGTTGAGGAGATAGCTGTCATACAAATCCATGCATCAGAACTGCTGCACCTGTAATGTGGAGCTTTATTATTTCTGATGCATAGTACAGTTGCATAGAAACAGCAAGAACTTTTAAATCAGATAGGTCTGAATTGTAATCTAGGTTCTGTCACCCAGTAGAGATGTGACTTTGAGCTGCCTGCTTAACACTTCTTATTGAACAAAATAAGGGGTTAACCATGTTTTAATGAAAATATAAAAGAACTTTCCTCTGGAGGGAAAAAAACCTTATTAAGAATAAAAATGAAAGATTTTAAAAGAGAATTGATTAAAATGTGACAAGTAAAAACTTCAGAATATCAAAATTGGCATGAAGAAATTATAAGGCAAACAACAAACAGTATTTGCAGCAACTCAAACAGTATTCAGAATCTTAACACCTGAATCAGTTCAATAAATAAAAATATATATTTTACAAAACTTCAATAGAAAAATGGGTAAAACACATGTACAGACATATCACTAAATTAGGAATTTAATGGTCAATAAATATAAAAAATTTTGTTTCAATCATAACCAAATAAGTGACTTTTTTCTAAAACAAAATATTAAGTTTTATTTACTTAAAATCAATATTTAAATGCTGGTGAGAATGTGGTAAAAAAGTAGCAGCATAATTTAGTGTAGTTTTTCTAAAAAGCAGTTTTTCAATATAAATCAAGAGCTTTAAAAATATTCACAGACTTTTGACCTGGTGGAAATAAGGATTTAGACAAAAATGTATGTACAAAAATTTTATTAAAGCATTATATGTAGTAATGAAAAACGTTAAAATAATGAGTGACTAAATATTATAACATGATCTCTATACAACCATTTCATTGAATAATTTTGACAGAAATTACAAGTAATTATGTTTTTGTAATTTGAAAAAAATTGAAAGTGATAATATCTGTAACTTATTACAGAGTTTTGCCCATACTAGAGAATACAAACTGGTAGCTCTATTACTTATTACTATTAAAAGAAATTATAACAGCAGGTTATATTATCAGATAGATACACTTATATAGCTATTAAGATTTGTACTTCTTTTTAGCAAAATCATGGGTTTTGCAATATGTTTTGAATTTAAATTTAAATATTAATAATCTATAAACAATGAACTATTAAGGGATTTAGGTAATATACTCATTTCTCGAATTGTTTAAAAATAGAAAAACTATTTTAATAGGAAAGCTGGACATTGGACTATACTTATTGACCAGTCACTCATTTGAATCACCAGAAACAAGACAAACTATTTAATACTAGGTACTTTTAAAAAATAGATAATCATGCTTTCTTTGAAGAAAAATAATACAAGTAATGCTTTGTTCTCTGATACCCTGTAAGGAAGTATGTTGTAGCAATGAAGTATGAGATTCAAAGGCCTATGTCATCTTAGGCATCTTAAATCTCTCCAAGTTCTAGTTTACTCATTGGTGAAGAGAATTCAGTGTGTGTGTATGTGTGTGTGAGTGTGTGTGTGTATGCACGTGCATGTGTGTACTCTTAGTCAACAGAATAAAATCAAATGACCAGCCAAAATAAAACAGTTTTCATTTAAAGACTGTGAAAGTGAATGCCAAAAAAAGGAAAACAAACAAATACTATGAGCTATCACTTTTCTCATGTAAGAGCTGACAGGGTTGTTTTAAAAATTAGGAATATTTTTCATAAAGTGTCTGGCAGGTGACCAAAAGGATAGTTTTAATGCATATCATAAATTATTCAAGCTATTCAAATTGCTCCTCTTAAGATTTTTCTAATACCAGTATGCATATATTGTTCTCAAAATTATAGTAAATTCTAGGTTTAATGTGTTAATAATGAAAACAAGTCTTTATTAAGATAGGGGTAAAAATTCAAAGAAGATATTAAACTATCCTTGTAAAATACCCAAATAATCTACATTTGACTATGCTATACTCATATTATTCTCTAGTTACCATAATGGCATATTAAACCATTATATAACATGATTGGCTTAATATAAAAGGGAAGTTATTCCCAAAATTCTTATTCCAGTGACATAAAGATATTTTACATCCTAAAAATGTATTTGTTTGACAATTATTTACTAACTATTTATTATTAACATATACCAGGACTTATTCTAGATGCTGGCAGTATAACAGTGACTAAGACAGACAAAGTCTTTTTCATTATAAAAATTACATTCTTGGGAAAAGAAATAGTCACTAAACAATGTAACTTTAGATAGTTATGCTATTAAAAACCCTTATGTAAGCTAGTATAACTGGGTGAATGATCTAGAGTTTTGTCTGAAGAGGTGGTATTTGAACTAAACCAGAAGAAGAAAAAGAAATTATCTATGCAAAGGAGACAATGCAATTCGGATCAATAAACAAGATAAAGTAAAGACATTAAAGTTTAGAAGAGGAGAATAATTTTTTGCTATAAAAATTTTTTTCTGAAAAGGCATAAGTGTTGGTGACAGATGAGAGTTTTAAATATTTAAGGTTTGCAAAGAGATAAATGAATAAAATGTACTCTGGATAACAGTTATGATAAAATATGTTTTTTAAATATTTGGACTTGAAAGGAAAGGGTACATATGTCAAAAATCAAGTGAGTACTGAAGTTATTTTAGTGAGTATTAGCACGTACACAGTACTTAAAAGTACTCATTAGAATGTGGTAAAAGTAGGTCATGACTGTTTTCAGATCACTTTCTTTCTCTTCCATATAAAGAAAGCCCATCCAGGGCTTTCCTGAAAGTCCTATACTTTCATATCTGTAAAACATGTAATATAAACAGATTGGGATGAAAGAGGATAAGATGGCACAAATAATGCTACATTGAAGATAATTGCTAAGGGGATTTAAATTAAGTTATAATTTAACTGAAGAGAAGAATGTAACTTGAAAATCTATAGTTTTTTTTATCAGCCTGTATGAAAGCTTGAGGTATGAGATGTGAGAGTAAGGATGAAGAAAGGAAGTAATGGTGGGAAAGGCAAAGTTTAATGGAAAGCAAACCAATAATAAGTAGAAATAATTGGATTAATTAATTATATGACATAATTTATGGGGAGAATACACTTACAGATTATAAATCATGCAGAATGTGAAGGAGGTTGATGTGCAATTCAGAGTAAAGGAATGAGAATCAGAAGCAATCTTTAAAAAGAAGATTAAATCTCTAAAGAAGATTAAAGATTAAAAATGACTATATTATAGTCTAATGTTGGGCTCATAGTGAAGTTAAACTGAAGCATTACCAAAAAAAAAAAAAAAGTTGTTCAAAGAGTAGATGAGACTAGAAAAGGAGAGAGGGGAAATGTTAAAAGGGAGGACATTAGAAAAAGAAAAGAATGAAACAAGAGTGGAGTATGGGATGAGAGAGAGAGAGAGAAGAGAGGAGTCATTTTGTGAATAAATATGTGAGATTATAAATTTTTGAGGAGAGACCAATCTCAGCCATCTACTAGTTATAGGACCTGGAACAAATTTTCTACCAAGTAATATTGAGAAAACAATAAATCCTATCATATACAATTTTGCTGATAAGTGACACAATCATAATACACGCAGAGTTCTTAGCACAATTCTTGGCAAGTATAAAGTATTATTATTTTAAAGAACTTAATTGTGCAGGACCATTAGTACTAAGTTCTAAAACACAGATTTGTAACTGTGTTATAATTTCTTTTAAAGCTTTGATACATTTAATATTCTAGGCCTCAATCAAGTAAAATTTTAATCCAAGAACATTATTGAAAAAAAATGAAAAGCTAAACAGACATGTGATCAGTGCTTATCTGGACTCGGGGGAGACGTTTGACAAAAAAACAGCACCAGAGAAATTTTTAGAGTACAGAAATACTCAGTATCTTGATTATAGTGAGGTTGCATGACTGGATATATTTTTCAGGTGTCGTAGAACTTGGCACCTAAATAGTGTGAATTTTAATTTATGTAAATTATGCTTCAATTCTGACTTTAAAAACTGTTGAGAATACACAAAATCAAAATGAATGTTCATATATTACCCAAATCATATTAAATATATGCTAATAGAAAATTTTACTTAAGCTAACACTTCCCAAATAATTAAGAGCCAAGTCTCCTAAAATAAAGTTCCAGGGGGCATGGTAATGGGTGGGGAGGGCCTACAACTTCAGAACACAAAGAGAAGACTGTAGCAAATGAGCTAGAAAACAAAGAAAGGAGTAAAGTTTTGAGTCTAAAGCAGTGATTAATTAACCAAGAAAGTTCAAGAGAAGGACTTAGGGTTGTCAGGTCCAACAATAAGGTAGGCAGTTAACAAAGACATAGATTCTGGATATTCTGGATACTCATTGATAATAACTAAAGGAAGAAGAGCAGATATATGAGAAGTAATCCTAACTTGTTTTGAGCAGGCTGAGTTTAGGTGCTATTGAGGTATCTATTTGGAGATGGCTAGGACACAACTAGAAATGTGAATCTTGAGCTTACAGGAAAGACAGGGGCTGAAATTAGGAGGAAACAGTATAAAAAAAAAAAACAATATAGGAGGTCTGAAAACAGGAGAACAGGAAGTGAAGAGTTCAGAAAGGGAGATTTAATGTCAGTGGACAGAGACCATCTCTGTCTAGTTGCAGTTTTATTTAGGGTCCTCATTGTAACTAGTATTGCCATGAAGATATTTGGAAGTCTGAATGAAATTTAGTCCAGTCACTAGTTTATGTTAGTCTTTCCTAATGTCTCTTCATTTAATCCTCATCCTCCTTACTCTGAGAGTAAACCCATCTAATTTTAATTCCTCTTCCTTCTCAATATTGAATAGAAATGTTTATGAGATGATTCTATTAGTGAAACATTTAGAATACATTCCTTTAAATTCTGAGGAAGTGTTATATGACATCAGTTACTCTGTGGTCATTCTTGTACCCTTGACCAACAGCAATCATCATTAGTGTCTTTGGAGAAAAAAATACAGCTTAATATTCAAGCCTGTAAGTATTTCCTTTTCTCACTATAAATAATTATCCCCAATTTAATGGTGATCCTAACTTAATGAAAATTTTTAATATCATTTTCTAAAATATTTATTTAGATAACATGGATAAAATTATATAATAAAAATTAAAATATACTTCTTTTAATCATACTCTTGCTACATAAGGCAAATTTAGATAAGTTTTTATTTATAACACAAGGAGTATTCTCTACTGTATGTTTCTAATATACATAAGAAAAATTATATGTGTCTCTTTTCTAGGATAGTCTTATCTCAGTTTTTATATGACGGGTTTTGTGTGTGTGTGATTTTTAAACAACATTGTCAACATTTCTAAGTATGTTTAAATTTCTATTTCTAAATGAACAGAATATAAAGATGCATTAAATTTCTTTATTGTGATCTTTTCAAACCTTCCATGCAATCTTGTGATATGTATAATAGTGGATGTGTTGAGATAATATCTAATGACTACATTCATTAGGCCCCAGGTAATACCCCTGTGGATCTTTCTCTTAATGTAGATTTTAGCCATCAAGAAAAAAGGTAACATATTCCAAAGTGCATAACAC
This sequence comes from Lyroderma lyra, assembly GCA_004026885.1. Classification (NCBI taxonomy): domain Eukaryota; kingdom Metazoa; phylum Chordata; class Mammalia; order Chiroptera; family Megadermatidae; genus Lyroderma; species Lyroderma lyra. Next base: position 85,666 of record PVJL010000417.1, read on the forward strand.
ATATGGGGAATAGTTTATTAACCCAGTGAATCTGACTCATGTTTGTTTTTTTTATAAATGATTTTTGTACTTTTTCTTAGAAGCAATTTTAATAACCATTGTATTCTTTCTGTGACTGACTTACATTTTAAAAGTCAGTTTTCCTTGAAAATACATGTTGTTTTTCAAAGATAGAGTAATCATGACTAACAAGTTAAAGAGTTACTAACATTGTCATAAGCATGTCACCATATACTGGGGAGAAAATAAATATAGGTAAAACTTTAATTAGTTGAAAAGATTCTTCTCAACTGGATCATCCTTATGATTCTTTTCCTGAGTAAATTGCTTGGTTTAATTACTTTTTCAATACAATCTGTGTCTCTCTGTCTCTCTCAGGCTCATGCGTTCTCTACCTCTGTCCCTCTGGCCCTCATTTGGCTTCAGAATTAACCAGCCAGGGTTATATAGCAGAAGGAATCATAAAGCGTGTCTGGTCCAGAACTATTCACTTTACAGATGATGAATTTTATGCCCAGAAAGGTGAAATGATGTGCTTACACTTACAGGGCTTATGAAATCAAGACTCAAACCCAAGTCTTGTCTCCTCTTTTAAACCAGTACTGTTTTGAAGATTTTCTTTAATACTATCTATCATAAATATACCCATTACTCTAAATTTGGGCAGTTCCAAAGCCCCATCAGCTCTGTGATGATTGCCTCCACTGCACAAAACCCTGATGTCCCTAACAAAGTACATCTTGATTTCAAATGTTGAAACCTAAAATGACACTAAAATCTAAGTCCTCTGAAAAACAAATTTTAGTAAGTATGTTCACTAAATTTATATCGGAAACACAGCCATATTCTATTTCCTAATAGCTTATGTATGCCCTAAAGTAGTTTAAATATGTTTCTTTTGTCTATAGTGAAAGTAGTCTATGAAATTTGTACATAGCATCTCCTTAGAAGTCTTATTTAAAGAATATGGCAGGGAGTTAACAGAGAAACAGTGAATAGGTACAAAGACAGATAACCTAAATATCTAAACTAGGTTGTTAAATTTGGGAATGTTAAGGTTGAGAATGTTATCCTAAGGACTATAGCTCATAACTGAGCCTCTAGATAGTACAACATTTCTAGAGCTTTTATGTTCCACTTAATGTTATGTCTCACTTAGGCACATGTGAAGTTCAGTTTTCATGCATTCTTGGGAGCAGAGAAAGATTATTTTATAAGCAAACACATTATAAACAAAATTAAATTATATTTTCTTTCATTCCAAATGTATCAGTTCCTAATGAGCACAGTAGAGAAATCCTACAAATTGACTGATTTGGAAATAAGTATTCCTCAAAGTTATGTATCTCAGTTGCACAATTAAGATTAAGTTTGTTTACACTTTAAAAGAAAATGCTTCTGTTTGCCCCAGTACTAATATGCAAATATTTGGTACATAATTTATAATTTTTTCTAAAAACTTACTTCTATACTTTTTTCAATTTAACTTGTTCCAATATTTGTTATTCTCTGAATTACATCTATTTTTAGTAAAATATTTAACTGTACTTTTTATAAATTTCTAATATATAACTTAGTATAAAATATTAAAAACTTATTACAGTCAAGTGATTGTGAAGAAATCACTTTAAAATTACTTTTAAAATGTTTGTTGCATGTTTCTTAAGTTCCATCTGGAAAAACTAATATATTTATTATAATGCGACAGATCACTTTTGTATTAATATTTATAAAGAAATAGCTGTACTTCTTTTGCATTTAAAGTATTTCTTATTATATACCACTTTCAATTAATACATCAAAATGCTTTTATTTACTCATAAATGTATGTCCCTAAGATAAATTAATAAATGATTATACTTTAAAAAGTATTTAACATTTATTACCAAAGCATTTTTATCAAATCATAACAAAAATATAAGGTTTTCAAACCCGATGATTTGTTTTATTTCTCATAAATCTTGTATTTTGTATTTTTTTAACTAGCATTTTTTTCTTCTGAATAATATATAGGCATTGTGGACATTTTATAAACTCTGTCTTAACCCAAGTAAAAAACAATAGCAATATACTTACTTCTAATAACCAGTGATAACTGCTAACACTCTGACGTATAAATCTTAAATCATTTTTATTTCATCTCTTTGTCTTTTGTATTGGTTATGTGCATATATATTTTATAAATATATAGTTCTTAAGTTATAGTTTATAAAGTACATACTATATCTACCATTTAATCTGTTTTATAATTACTATAATAATTGCAGTATTTTTATTTTGTGTAATTGATGTATGTGAGCCTACATGCACACCATACTCATAATTTTTCAGGGATGCATAGTATTCTGTAGATATACCATAAATGCAGTTAAGCTCCTATTGTTGGACATTTAAAGTTTCTTTCCCCAGACCCTCATTATTATAAAATAATGGTTCAATCAATATAATTGTATGTACATCTTTGTACATTGATTTATTTCTTTAGGAAGTACCCTGGGGAGTGGAAATTTAGATTAAAAAACATGACCATTGTAAAGTCTCTTGATACGTAGTATCAAATATGTTATTTTGTTTTTTTACTTCTTTTCATTGTACATCAGGTACTTTCGAAAACATTCATCTAAATGGCCACTCAGTTTTTGTCAACAGCTAGTATATGACTATCAAGTTGAAAGATTTTTTTTCACATTTATTAGATATTGAAAAAATGGTTAAAATAGTCAATAAAATCAAGGGCATCTTTGAATTGCACTGTCTTTGAAAAGTAAAATTACAATGTGATAAAACAATACAAAATATTACAGATTCATATTTATTTCAAGTCATTATAACAATTTCTATTCTTATTTCTATGACTCTTGAAAGACATCAATAAGTAGTTTTTATAGCCTATCCTACAGAGTCTAGAAAATAAACATAAATAGCCATGCTTTCTCCTGTGTAATTGCCACCTCAAAATGAGCAAATAGCTTCACACACTAGTTAGACCATTTTCTTTATTGCCTTTGGTTTGGTACATACCTAAATGGTGATTATGTGAATTTAGCCCTTTTCATTTTTCGTCTGAAATATGTTAATTCTGTCACTCTGATCATTATTGTCTGGAATCTTGTTTTGTTCTGTGCCTCTTTCACGTTGTTTGCATTTTCTTAGAGCAAAAGTTTGTAAACTAAGATTCAATAGGGTGGTCATCAAATGTAAGTTTTTTCTTTCAATGATTTGGCAAAAAATAGTTAATTTTAAAAATATGTTTCTACCATATAACATACTTCCTTAGCTTTAACCAGAACATGCTTCAGATAATTTTAGTTTTATGCTCAGATTAAATTTATTATATCTATATGTATTCTCTGAAAATTAGATTTGTTAAAGCTACCCTTTATATTGTTATCAATTATTTGGTTAGTTCAACAGAAAATAGTTGCTGAAAGTCCTTCACTATTAATTAACACAAATATTACACAAATGTCTTTAATTCTTAAATTTAAGTGAAAAACAAATTTAATGTGCCTTTTTAAAAGGATAAATTCAGAATAAATCCATTTATAAAATGTAAATGTTTAATCATTCCACGATATTTTGATATAGTTTTTGTTTTAAAAAATGAACAAATAAGTTTGTTTTCTAACCTCAGATTACTTCAAGGTGCATCATAGTTGTGTGAAGTCATAATAAAAAAAAAAGAATTCTATATGTGATTATTTTTATCAGAAACCCTCATGAAACAGCCAATTAAATTTTTTTATCTTAATTAAAGGAAGACATTTTTAAACCTGAAGCTAAAAATTTATATAGAGATAGATAAAAGGATGGGGTGATTGGAAGGAGGATATTTAAAACTCAATTAGCCATAAGAATCTGGGGTACTAACTGACACAGTTAAATAAGATTAATAATCTTAGACTTCCATAATGTCTGCAATCATAAGTTCTCATTTTTTTCCTGAATTTTTGGGATCTTTCAGCTTTGATATTGGGCTTAAGAATTTATTTCCCTTAAGATCCCCAGATTTGAGCATTTCATTTAAGATAACAAGATAAATCACCAAATCAGCAGTCCTGCCATATTGTGTTCACTACTGTTGGCTTTATTGTGAATTGCATTACTGCCAGATCTGTGTCCTTATTTCAAAGAAGTCTAGGGTATGAAGCTGCTTTGGAAGCCCAAGGGGTGTGTGTGTGTGTGTGTGTGTGTGTGTGTGTGTGTGTTTGAAAAAGCAAGCAAAACTAATACTGTTCCTGAGTGTGTATGTGTGTGCGTGTGTATGTGTGTGCAAGTGTGCGTGTGTATGTGTGTGCATGCGTGTGTGTGTGTGTGTGTGTGTGTGTGTGAAAAAGCAAGCAAAACTAATGCTGTTTGAAGTGTACTGCAGAAATCACCGAGCGTGTACTAATGGTCTTTGCAGCACACATGTAAATGGTGAAACCTAAGCAACCACTGGCTTGCTGCCCTTTAATCTGGCCATATTCAACTACATTTCTGGATCCAAAAATCCAGCTGTAACTTAACTTTTCTTTTTTAACTTGATTATCTTACCAACATTATAAATATGTCTCACTTTCTGGACACATTTATTAGTCTTTTAAAGTTCAAAATAACCATCGATTGATTTAAGCATATTGATTTAAGAACAAGTATAACTTAAGTGGCTTATATAAAAATAAATGGCTTACAGAATATGTGATATAATTTAAGGAAACACATTAAATTAGTATCAACAAAATATTGGATTTAAAAAATTAAGTGACAGAGAATGGACCAGGAGCTTCCAATTTGAGAAAAACAAATATTTTGAGGTATTTAGAATTCCAGCACATCTATGTTTGACTTTTTTTTGTTGTTGTTCTCTGCCTTAAAATGTTTAGAGCAGAAAAAACTAAAACTTATATAACTTAAAAGCATAGGGGAAGCTAGTGACACAATTTGAATATTATTTAAAGATTATTTCAATACACTTAAAGATTATTTTAATGCACTTAAAGATTATTTTCTTAATAAATACATGAGAACATATGCAAACCTTTTTTGTAAATGTGTTTGTCCAAGGAGTTTGTCCCATTAACCTCTTAATCACTTTTTATTATAATTTGAAAATGCTTTAATATTTAATTTGATTTTGCTATCTAATTACTAAATTTTTAGCTTGCTCAAATTACAAAATCAAATCAAACCACTAAGATGTCTTTTGTAATAAGCATAGTATCATCACATATGATGTTGGACAATTATTTCATGAGCTTATTCTAGAAAAAATGCTACATATCTCATTGCTGAATTACCACTACGGTCACCTTGCACCAACTCCAGCACCTAGTCCACCCTTCAAAGCAATTTAGGAATGCTTTTTTTGGAATTGCCATCAGAACTGTCATGGTCCCCAAAATTTAATGATTAAGTTCATGAACTTGCCACCATGCGCTTATGTTGGCAGTGCTGTACAAACAACCTTGGCAAGGTTATGACACCTTACTGAGTTGTTTGTACAGCACTGCCAACGTAAATGCACGGTGGCAAGTTTGCAAACTTAATTGTTAAATTTTGGGAAGGATGATGGCTCTGATGGCCATTCCAGAAAAAGAGTTCCAAAATTGCTTTGACGGGTAAACTAGGCACTGACATCAGTGCGTAGCTCCCCAAGGGGAGTACTTTGAAGGTGACCATAGTGATATTTAGCAGTGAGGTAGGTGTTACTTTTTCTAGGATGAATTTGCAAAATTATTTGTCCAACCTTGTATAAGAATATAAGTTTTAGAAATTCCTAGATTAATGTATCCTCTAAATGTATAAGCTAGTATTTTCTAAAATGTACTTTTTGAGATTATTATAGCAAGATATTAACAGATAATAGGTGGGGTGAGATTTCAGTGATCAAATGATTATTCTTTATTGCAGAATTTTCAGAACCTTTTATATGCAAATTTGAAGTGTAAATCTGAAAGAGAAGGGATTGAACAAAACCATTCCTCTTTAACACTTTCATTTATTTTCCTTTTGTAGAAGTACGCATAGGACAGCAGTGTTGAAAGTTAACAAGATAGTGAACAGCTCTTCTACTTGCAATGATTTCTATAAATTGTTTTTTATTCCTGAGAAAAAGAAACAAGATAACTGCATTTGGTTGAAATCAAAATAATTTTATTGAAAATATTATTTCTGGGTTATTTTCATTGGAGAAAAGGACCAGCAAAGAAAAATCAACTTGCTAATGAAGAATCCTTTATGATGGATCTCTTTATAAATATGATACTTTTCTCTAAGGATATTATTATTTGTGAAGTGTTTTCTTCATGAGAATAGATTGATAAAAATGTAGGGAAGTAATGGAAGACTTCATATAAGCTAAATAATTTCAGATAGAGATATGTCTGGTTACTGTTTGTCCTAAGGATTAGACTCACAGGAGAATTTAAAATTCTAAGTTAAAAGTATATCCATCCAAGTTTGTTGACTATATATTCAATGAGGTGATCCCTTGAGATTTCATTGGTTAAGGCTCTAACCAAGAATTTTTTTATTTAGGGACTGTCTGTAGATGATGCTTGAGTCTGAAGTTGAGAGATTTGTTGAGATTGGAATTTTAGTTGATAACTAAATGGTTATATCACTCTCTCAATTTGCATCATTATTTGCTTATAGCAAATACAGATTTATATTCTTCTTAGACACTCCCCCACAGTTATCTGTTAAACGTAAATGATGTTCAGAAAGAGAACCATAAACTTGATTCTACAAAATCTTTAAACTATTACTAATAATTGCAAAGCATTATTAAATCAATATGCTTCAATGTGGGGATGGGCACACTGTGGCCCATAGACCACATTTAGCCTGCTGCTCATTTTGTAAATAAGGTTTTATTAGAGCACAGTGACACCCATTTGTGTATGCATTGTCTGTAGCTGCCTTTATCTTACAATGGCAGTGTTTTGTCAGAGAACACATGGTCTGCAAAGTCTGGAGTATTTACTTTAGGACCCTTTACAGAAAAAGTTTGCCAACTCCTGCCAGTATATGAGGGCTGTCCAGAAAAAATTAGCCATTGTCAATAAAACAAGAACAGTTAATGACTCTATTTTTTCATATTACAAGGCTGGATAGTTTCCAGACAGCTCTCGTATGTCACATTACTACCTAGTAATCAGAAAGAATTTAATGTAACTTCATAAGAAGTTGATAGGCAGAAAATATTTAGATAATATTATAAAATGCATGTGTATGTGTGTATATGTATCTATATGTATATATATTTTATATGTGTATATGTAATGTGTTCTTGATCTATTGATGATATTCATATTTAAAATACTATTTTCCTACTACGATATCAAAATGAAACTTTTTAAAAAATAAACTTCCCGAACACTCAATTTAGCCAATATTCTTTCAGTATGCATAGTTGTTTGATGCCAGATGGCTTTTTTGCTCCCTTGCCTTTGCAGAAAATAAACATATTTATCTGAGAATATCTCTTATGGTACAAACAATTCCAAAATTGTATTTTAATTGGCTAATAGACATGATACCTGACAATATTTCACATTCATATCATATAGGCATTCATTTGACTTTATGTATCATTCAATTTATATTAACGTAGATGCATATACCCCATTTTATAATTTGACACATAATTAAACAAATCATTATTAAAGTGTGACTTAAAAGAAACTAATTGCCCCACTTTATTGAATAGTTGATATAAATTTACTGTTATATTTAGAGGTCATATAATGTAAGCTCTTTATACATTCTTTTATTCAAGGTTTTCTTCTCTTTGAAACATTTTCTTCCTTTTGTATCTAATTTAATTAATTGATTTCTACTTAAATTTTGTTAATATCAAAAATTACTAAGCATACAATGAGATTTTTTTCAGGATAAGTATTAAAATACTTATTTTTGAATAAATCAGTTTTAGCAGATACATTTACTGCACTTTTAAATTAAGATCTTAAGCCAGGAGTATGTATGTTTATGTTTACATTCCTATCTACACTCAGTGCTGGTGAATTTACATGACAGCATTTTATTATAGATACACACTTGAGTCTACTATGCTATGGTTATTTTTCTATTTGTAGACTTATAGTATACAATTGAGACTTTGTTTTTATATTATCCATATTTATGAGGAATAGAATTTTCCTATAAAATCTCTTTAATAGAAGTTATATATATATGTTGAGAGCATTGTTTATGTTTGCTAAGATTTTATGACAGAATTTAGTTCTTGTTCCAATCAAAGTTTTTAAAACCCTCTTGATATCTAAAATTGATGTGTTTTGAGGTAGTATCTGTTATAGAGAGCATCAATCTCATTTTGTGATAGGCTAACCATTTCACTTTCTCACCTCCAAACACTTTTTTTTAATGATTTCAGTAATACTCCATGCCTTTATTGGCATGGGATCTTCTGAAAAGTATTATTCTAAGTTTCTCTTTCTTGACTCTAGTTCTGCAAAGTTTGAGTCAAAAGATCTGGATAACTACATCCACATATATGCTGTGGCAATCTAATACATGGGCTAATTTTATGATAATAGTCTTTAAATGCAATTGTGAAATTGTATTTGAAACCAATTAAACTTATAATTTTTTTCAGTAAATAAGTGAAGTTTTAATGAATTGCAAGCCAAAGTTCTTATAATAATACTACTGTCAAATTTATGTGCTGTCAAATATAGTCTTGACTTACATGTACCAAAAACTGTTTTCTATCTAGTGAAGATTTGTTGTCTACTGTTTAAGTTCATTTACATTTTATTCAGATTAAAATTATTTTACGTATTTAATAATCATGCTCTTATCTACCAAAGTGGATACTTTAAATAAATCTAAAAATAATACATTTAAGTTGTACATACTATCTTGAATGAAAGTAATATATCAGCTTAACATTTCTTCTTTTATACATCCTGTAAGTAAGGCTCAGAAATAAGAACTGAACATTAATTTTATGGGTTTTTTTCTACTCGATAGGTGCTATGGATATAGAGGAGAGAAATCGCCAAATGAAAATTAACAAATACAAACAGGTAGCCGGATCAGATCCCAGACTGGAACAAGATTACCATTCGAAGGCAAGACATTTTTCTTTTTAAAAGTTGTAAAATAATCAATTAATCATATGAAATCATTAGATTCTCTTAAACAGGTGAATGCAGATTAGTTAGACATGAACATATAATGCAATGGCCCCAAGCTGTTATTAAGTGCTAAAATTTATAATGTATTTGTATACCACCTTCAGGTATAGAATTTGCCCTATTTAAAAAAGTCATTTAAAAATATAGGAGATAAATGATCTGAAAAACAAATCTTTTAGATTTTTTTATTTTATAAAACCAATGAAGGCCTTAAAACCTTTAAAAGTGTTTAGGAAGAACTTCTGTTAACTTCTTATGGTTTTCCTACACATATTTTTTTTTATTTTATAGTATTTTAATTAATTCGGTTTATTAATGAGTTATTGGAACAAAATACACACTCATGAGGTGTTGTAAGGAGTTCAAAAGTTTTTTTTGTTTTGTTTTTGTATTTTTGTTTTTTTTTTGTTTTAATGTGGTGAAACAAAGAGATAGTTTATTGAGGGGAAAGTACACTCCAAAGAGGTAGGAGCGGGCTCGAGCAAATAAAGTGGCTCAGGAGCCTCAAAAGGTTTTTTAATGACACTTTTTTCTAACTACTTTTTGGGAATAAGCTGAGGTATGAGCTTTACCAAGATAGAAGAAAAACAGTTCTATTGCATTTCTCTTGTTCTTCATTGTCTTTATATTTTCAGAATTTTTAGGTTCATGATATTATTCATCACCAAAGCCATAAAAAGGACTTTGCTCTAATGTACCTATTTAAAATTTGATAAATGAATGAAAATAGTAACACTTATTAACATTTATGTATCACATGCTCCATGACTTAGTAATTTAATCATTGCATATCTGTATATCTGTGTGTTAGAGAAATCAGTTTGGATTTTTAGGTCTATTTTATCCTTACCTACTAAACCTTCAGTTTCTCTCCATTGTGCTCCAGTTTTTGGTAAAGTCATGACTTAATTAACACATCACTGGCTATTTTGAATATGCATATGTTAGAGGTAGCACAGGTTTCTACTTCCTCCAGTATATAATCTAGTGGAGGCAGAGATTCTTACATCAGCATCATCTTCCAAACCACCAGTCTTTTCTGCAAATGATGCAAATACTGACATGGTGAATATAGGGTTGTTCATTATAGAATTCTGGTGTACTGTAAATGGCACAGGCTAAAGCTGAGAGAAAGGTAAATTTAAAACAAACAAAAATATGTGTTTACTCACCAAGTTCTACACTTATAGAAATTTTTCTCTAAAATGAGCACATGAATAACATCAAACGGGCTTGATGAATTTCATAGAAAATAGTTTTATAATTATATAATATCCCTAACCTTTTGAGCTTGATATAAAAAATGGTATCTAGGCCTTCACAGTTGCTTTTTTTGTATATCTGCGTTGGGCTAAATAGATAGGTCTGATCTCTTGTGACATATATTATGTTCTAATCTCTCATTTATTCATTTTATATAATCCAAAGACCAAGGCATGAAGTTCTAATAAAATAGGATATTAAAATTTCTGTAAACTTGTCTTGCATAACACAAATCTGTTTTATTTATTTATATCCCCTTATACTTCAGGAAAGCATGTAGATGATTTTTTAAAAATACATATAATACTTTCAATAATATTGTCAATGAAGGAATGACTATCAAAGGAAAATGAAGTCAACAAAACAAGGTAAAATTTAAGAACAAAATGCATAGTGAGATTCTATACACTTGCTACATGTGGGGCATATACTTTGACAGTGAGCTTCCTACAGTAAGCAGCAAAGGCAGAAAGGGAAACTGGATCATTTGTATAATTTATAAAATGTCTACAATAAGAACAAGTTCCTTAGAAACAATACCAGTGATTCTTTTTTATGGATAGATGATAGAAATTTCTTACAGGAGTATTGACTAAAGAATGCTATAGGCATGGCTCAAAACGTTTTTCAGAAAAACAGGTTTTGATTCCATTCCACTTCCTAAATAAATGCATACTGGGGCTTCAAACTTTTATAACTGTTACACCAATTACTTTGGGTTAGAAAATAATTAAGTCTTGGCAATGGATTAATTATACTAAACAGAGTAATTTCCTAGGTATTCTCTAAGGCAGTGGTGTTCAAAGTGTGCTCCCAGACCAGTAGTATCAACCTCACCTGAGGATTTTTAGAATGCAATTCTCTGGCCCTCTCCAGACCTCCTTAAGCAGAACTGTGGGAGTTGGTTTCCTTTATTTTAACAAGCCTACCAGGTGGTCTGATGTAGACTAAAGTTTGAGAACTACTGCTCTAAGGTGAGCTGCTAGCAAAATTTACTTGTAGGTAACTGAATGAGTGGACTTCTATAATTAGGGTTTTAGCTAGAAACCAATGATAAATAATGTCATTAAAAAATAGAGACATTGTTTTGAAAGTAGATGATCTGAGACCTTTACAAGACCTCTCAAAGTTTCTAACAAATTGTATCACTTGAATATCAAATATTTATCATTCTCTTTTCTATTGAGAGAGTTATGCATTCAGCATGACTAAAACTGTAATACAGTCATTAAGGTACAATTTTTTAAAAGGATCCAAAACACCTCTATTTTGTTCCATTATAGATTATTTTCTATGTGGAACTGTTTTTGCTGAGTCATCTATCTCCCCATTATCCCTAACTTAATCTTCCTCTCTCATAGATCAAAGAGAAAATTATAAAGAATTCTTTATCAGTCAAGGGCATATATAGACTTAGTTATTATTATTTTCCATACTAACAGTTTCTTGGATTGAAATTTTCCATACCATCCCTTTCTTTTTGATTAGGGGTGTTTTGCATATATTTGCATTCTTTTTTTTCTTATTTTGATAGCAAGTGACAACTAAAAGTTTGCTATTGAGCTACATGATTTAGTATTTTAGAGCTAATTCCTGGGAAAAAAAGTATTTAATAGATGAGGGAACTAAGGTATAGAAAGGATAAGTAATTTACCCAAATTTATATAGTCATTAAGTTAAGTAAATATTATTTGTACCTAATTTGGTTTTCAAATTTGATATGACTGAGATTATATTCAAAACCTCGAACATACAGAGCATGTGCTCTACTTCTGAGCCATGTTTTTGAAATTCCAGTGAAGCTATTAAGAAGCTTTGATGAAATCTACTTGAGTATTATTGTAGTTTTTTTAAACTACACATTCCACATTTTAAATGACATTGTTTCTTGAATTTCTTAAGCCTTCTACACTGATAGTTGTAAATAATTCTTAATAATTTTTAAAAAATACTTTTAGTAACTCATTTTGAAAGTTTCTGTAGAGCAATGGCTATTAAATTATTGTTTTTCTAAGAATATTTTAAGTATATTAGGTCATTTGAAAGCAGGGAGTCTATATTTAATAAGACCAACAAAAGGCACACGCAGACATGATTCCTATTTAATCAGTGAATGATTTCTTGGGAATTTTTCCTCAAAACAGAATTTAACTATGTAGCCAGTGTACCCCTTAATGCCTATTGCATCCTCTCTAAGCCAGTTTAAATGTGATTTATCTATTTTACTCATGGCAGAAATTTAAGGATTAACTTTTATTTTTTCTATGAAGCCAATATCCTTTGTTCTTCATTGGTCCAGAAAAATATGATTTGTCTATTAAATTTAACAGTACAAATTATAATTCAGCACAAACAAGCTATCCTTCTGCAAGTTATATAATGATGAATTACTATAATTCATAATGATTGAAAATTAAACAATGTGTATAGTATACCTGAAAATTAATATGGAAAATTTATTAAAATACAAATCTCTTTATTTATAAATTAGGTATTTTTAATATTTTTAAATGATCCTTGAAAATATTTGTTCAAATGATAGGTTATGACTTTTCAACAGAGCTTGCTATATAATTCATTGCTACAATATTGTATTTATTTGAAAATCAAAATTTATTTCTCTGTAGAAAGAATGCACTTTTTAAAATGGTGGTATTGTTCTCACAAAATCACCATAAAATTATCTTACCCCTATTATAGCACTTATGTGTTATTAGAGATTTTTGTGTTCTTTTTGTCTCTCTAGATTAAGTAATGTAGCCCATAAATTGCTCAGAGAATTTCAAATGTGTACCAGAAGCTCACACTTAGCCCATAATCTTACAGATAGAGTTAGTGATGTAGGATCAGAGGACAATATCACAAAGAAAGGAAAAGAAAGAGTTTTTCTTCATTCTTTCTGCATGCCTCATCCTATGCACATGTCACTTTTTCACTTGGCTTTTTGTCTTTTAAGGACTTATTCACCAATTTCAGAGAGACACAGTAGGAGGAAAGCAATAAAACTAAATGTAAAGTGATTTACATTATAATATGAATAATACAACACAGAAATAGTTTCAGTTTTTTTTAAAAGTTCTATAAATAGAAACAAAACTCACATGATTGAATTGTAGACTACATCAATATGAAAAATTTAGACAGGTCAAGACAAAGTATTTTGGAATTTTCCCTTTATTAAGACTTAATCTCTTCTCAACATGAAATAACACATTCAATGCCAGCCTTAAGTGTTTTAAATTGACTTTAAAGACACAGGCAATAGGGACACCAGAAGAGGGGAGACAGGTTGATGCTCATTAGGAGTGTCCATATATGAGCTGTTTATAATTTGATATTTGTCATGAGTACTTTAAGGCTCCAATATTATAAAAATGTGGCAGCAGTATGAGTATAGTGTGGTGGATAATAATAAGAGTATAGTGTGGAGTCAAGCAAAGTCTGCTTGGTTGACTTTGGATAGGTTAACCTCTTATTCTGTTTGTTTCTTTATTAAACAGAGCTTTGAGATCTATTTCATAGGGCAGAGATTAGGGTAAAATGAGGTGATGTATGTAAATTGTTTAGCATTCAGTAAAATGATCAACAAGTGAAGCAGATAATATTTATTGTTTTTTATCATCATCATCATAATTATTATTATTACAACAGCAAATTTAACCATAGGCACCAGAACAGAACGTGATAAGGTAGAAATGGTAAAGAAGTAATTGTGCTAATGAAAAGGATTTTAGTGTAACTCCAATATTATTGAATGTTTCCTTTATTCTCTAAGAGACTCAAGTAACAGAGATCTAAAAGGAAAAATCATATCTAGTGGGAAAGAATTTTTGAATGTTCAAGAGATATGGAGATTAAAAAAGTAAAGGAGCCTGGCACATAGTGTGTGATGAGAAATTATAAACTAAATTACTGAAATTAAGAAATTATGTTATCAAGGTTGACATTAAATGAGCCTGGCCCTTGGGAAGTGATTAACAGGTACACATATGGGTATGGGTAGTTAAAAAGAAATACTCCTTAATAGCAGTATCATAAATGGGTCTGAAAACTGAAAGATTAAGTTTTTAAAAGGCAAATTTTAATATGCAGATTAAGTAACCTTATACAGATTACTAAGAAGATACATGAAAATACAGGTAGTTATTAGAAGGGAAGATATGAAAGATATGTTTTAATTTTACAGCAGTGATTGAAATAAAATGTTAGGGAAATTTATTTTTCTTAAGCAGAAAAGTTGAGTTACTGGTAGCATATAACACAGCCCAGTAACAACATTACAATTGAACTAGGCCTGTGCCCACTGCAGGAAGGGCTGCAATAGCATCTGTTCTCAAGCTACCAAGAGAGCCTGGTATTCATGTAAAACAGACAGGATTGTGCCAATGTCACATGGAATCATCTGGTGAATAGAGTAGGAGACTTCTAATAGGAGTGATTTCAGTAACCCAATCTTTACCCTGCAAGGTCCACCCAGAGTAGGTTAGAGTTTACCACAAAAACAATGAAGCATCCTTTCTTGGAATAAGCAGTTTACTGTTTCCATGAACAGAGGGAGGATTCCGATTTTCAAAAAACTCCTGCTAGGTTTAATTTAGCCAGATATCCAGCAGAAAGGTTTCATTCTTTAAAATTAGAATTAAGATTTTCTACTCATAGTGTCCATCCCAAACCAGGTCAAGAAATCTTACCACTTATTAATGAAGATGCCATAGAGAATTCCAGTGGCTGCACCTGGATTTCTTCATTGAAACACCATTTCTCTAAACTTCTATTCTACTTTGTCAGATTTTTCTTTTCTTTTTTTTTTTTTATTATTATTATTTTTTAATGTGGGTAGTTCCCTGGCTGGGAATCGAACTCAGGCTGCAGCGTTGACAGCGCCAAAGCCTTAGCCACTACACCACCAGGGAACCCCCTATTTGTCAGATATTTCTATTGCTGTGTTTATTTCTACACAGCCCAACAATCAGAGCACTTCATGTTCTGTAGCAAAATCTAAAGGGAAATTTTGTAAAATTGCCAACCTAGGAGTATAGAAAGAAGAAAAGACAAGTTACAATTACCCGGAAGCATTCTTACTGCTAGACAGACTACAAAGTCCCTAGTCTGGGTACTGCTGCCACCTCTTACATTCCCTACCTCTCCTCCAGTATTTGAGAATACATTCTGATGAAGTTTTGCACACTTTAGATTGTTTCCTGGTCCCAAACCAGACCTCACTTTCTAGACTTGTCTGGCTGTTCATCCAAGCCTTTCATTAGTAACCTGCTGTGTGCCTTTTTTACATCACTCTAAGCTTGTTCCTTTACTAAGTGTATTTATGAGGAGAAAACTAGATTTTAAAATCTAGATTATTAAACTAGCAAGTAAGAACAGTAATATACAATATGGCCCTAGATGTACAAGAGATATGAACGGCAATCTTTATGAAGGCCTGATTTAAAAAGCTTAAGTCCCACCTACAAAACCAACAAATGACTGTATAGTCTTATTAAAAAAGAGTGGTAAATTGAAATGAAAAAGAAATTAGATAGAATCATATTTTAGAAGCCTTTATATCCTATATTTTCTCTTCTGTGAGTTTTTCCTTATGCATATTTGTAAGGGTAGATTTCTCATTTATGTTCTATTAAAATCCATAAAACTAGAATTTTGAAGAAAGTAAAAATTTTTTTTATAGATTTATATAATTTCTTTCTTTGAGATAAAGGAAGTGATGATCATATATCCAGGGAGAAGGAGCTGTTGGAAATACAACTTCTTGCTATCGGTGTGCTTTATTGTAATCACAGTAGCAGCCATATTCACAACACAACTCCTGAAGTCTTGATTACAGTAATAAAGAGATATATAGGCAGTTTTGTTAATCACTCTCCAATTTATTTTTAGTGATTATGATTAAATATAGACTCCAGAAAGTAGTATTAAAAGTCTGAACTCCAAAACTAAACTGCCTGGGTTCAAATTCTCTCTGTGTTACTATTTGTCTGACGTTGGGCAAGTTAACATCCTTGTGCTAGGTTCTTATTCTCTTAAAATGTGCCAATAGTAGTTCCTGCCTCATAAGATTCTTTTCAAGGTTAAATATATATAACTCTTAAACAAAATTTAGGATATAATAATAAGGAATAATTATATGTTATGTGATGTATAACATTTATACATGTAATATGATGATGATGATGATGACGATGATGATGATGATGAAGAAGAAGTAGAAGGAGGAGGAGAAGAAAGGGAAAATTGTTTACAACACAGAACTTGCACTTCAGGTCTGTATTTGTTGCCATCAATAATGTAGTGGATGTGTATAAGTACGAGGGCTGTCCGGAAAAAATCCAGCAATAATATGCCTCTATTTTTCATACTGAGATGGCTGGATGCTTTCCAAACAGCCCTCGTATATCCTTAAGGTAATCCTAAAATTATGTGGTAGAAAGGGAAGAAAAATGTTAAAATTAATAATAATTTTTAAAGTCTAAAAATTTATTTGGATTGCCATATTTATAGAAGTTTAGTCAAATTTTTACATACCCAAAATTATTATTGTTACCATTCCTACTTTCTAGCAAGCTGGATGAATTTCAACTTTAAAGATAAAGAGAGAGATAAAATTATATTTACACCTAATTTATCTATATCTATAATGGGCTGTCCAGAAAGTACCCAGCTATATAATATGAAATATAGAGGCATTTATGGTGGGACTTTTTCCGAACCGCCCTCATATATTTATACACACACACACACACACACACACACACAGTCTAAAACTCTGGGCTAAAAATTTTTCTTCTGCATATTTCAGCTGATGGAAGCAACAATTATTTCTTTATTTCTTGACTTGTAGGTATAAGTAATGTCACTTTATGTTAAAGATCTAGTTAAAAACTTAATGGTAAATAATTTTCATGAAATTTAAAAAATTCTATATTTTTATCTGTGATTAATCTTTGAATATGTTTCCAACTTTAGGTTTTCTGTTTTCATTAACATTTTCTATTAGTTTGATAGGATTGTCACAACAAAATGCCACAGAAACTAATTTTCTCACATTTCTGGAGGCTAAAATTCCAAGATCAAAGTGTTGGCAGGTTTGGTTTCTTCCCAGACCTCTTCTTGGCCTACAGGTGGCCACCTTCTTGCTGTGTCCTCACTTTTCATCCCTTTGTGTGTGCGTCTGTGTCCAGATTCCTGTTCTTATAAGGACACCAGTTGTATTGCATCAGAACCCACCCCTATGACCTAATTTCACCTTAATTACCTCTTTAAAGGCCCTGTCTCCTAATACAGTCACATTCTGAGGTATTAGGAGTTAGGACTACAACATATGGATTTGGAGGCACACAGTTCAGCCATAACATAGAGTTACAAAGTAATTCATGGTCATTGAAATGATCACTTTAATGCATTATGAAAGCGTATTTTATTATAATGTGAATACTGACTTTAAGGTGACTAGCTAATATTGTTTCAAACTTTTTTTTTCTTAAAGTGTTCTTACTTTTCTCTTGATTTTTTAAAACTGTGTTCTCACATCCTAGCAGATGAAATATCTTTAGTTTTGTGTTTGCGGGTTCATTTTTTAAATTTATTTTTCTAGTCATTAAATCACATTGAAATTTAAATATGGTTTTTTTAATCCATAATTTCATGCTGACATTTAAGCATAAGTCCTTTTTGTTTACATGTATTTGTGAATTGCTACCTCCTGTATCGGGCCAGAAAATATAAAAAAGATATTTATTAATTCTAAAGTCATTTGAAATTACTAAGATAAGAACTTATATGTTATAGAATGCTATAAAATTACAAAAGAAATTTTAATTTTTCCCATAATGTTACTAAAAATAGACACAAGAAAGAATTGTATATAAGTTATATTCAGCTACCTGCTGCTAAAAGGGTCAATCTATAGATGATAGCTGCTATTACTGAGAGCATAATTTTTTCCTGTGTATTGCCTAAGAATAAACAAGGGAAAACATTTTTCTTTGACTTCAATCAAAAAAGACATTTCTGCATTCACCTTTGCTTTCATCAAGCCACCAATTTCTACTTTGCTAACAACTAGACTATCCTGCAGAGAATATAAGGGGTGAATGATACTGGTTACCAAGAGGAAAGAGATCTTTCTTTACAGAACCAGGAGTATATGGGAAATAAGGATGAAAGAAAATTTGATAAATAGGGTAGAAACATTCTTTCCAACTCAAATTTTATATAATCTAAAAAGATTACATATAGACATTAGAAATTACAACTGTAAGAATATTCAAAACAATAGAGATGTGAAAGAATATATACCTTTTGAACCTATGCCATTTATCACCTCCTAAAATACATGTCTTCTGTTTGATATGGTGATTGCTTATTTCTCATCTTTTATGTTAAAGCATATACTTCTTGAGAATGGGCACTATATTTTATTCATCTTTGTAGTATTCATCTCTAGTGACAAGTATTTTGCTCAGTGGGATTTTTTTTTGTGTAAATAATATGTACATTGGTACCGAGAGGAAGCTAGAATAGCGGGGGGGCAGATGTTTGGAAAAAGTTTTAGGGGTTGTGAATATTAAGCATTTACCAAGATTAAGGACAGGATTTGAACTTGAGGAGAAAGTATAGGTAGGTTATTGCATAAGAGTCAAAAGGAGATTTTCTCATGGGCATATGATTATTGGTTTCTGTCTAAAGTTAATCATAATAGAGAGAATACTGAGAAATAATTGGAAGATCTGAGTTCAATTTTTATTCTACCACTTATGCAAATAAGACTTTTGATAAATTGCCCAATAGTTCTTTGCAATCCAGCTTTTATCTGTGTACAAATTGAAGGAATCCTATAATCTGTAAAGTGCTACACAAATATATGGTACTTTGGCAGCTGTATTGAAAAACTATTAACACTTGGATTTTAGGCAGCCTCATCATTAATTAAGCAAATCATTTAAACTAATATCTTAATCTTTGCAATTAGGTTTGAACAAGATTTTCTGTACTTTATTTCCTTCATCTAATGTTGTTTCATTCACTGATTTAGAAATCTTTGATCAGTGTCAGCCTCTCTATTAGAGATATGCTCAAAAATGATTGAATTTTACATTTTTAAATTAATTAATGACATAATAATTTGAATTAGAGAATAAATTTACATGCATAATGTTTTTGCCTATTACTTCCCTTAGAATAATTAATAGTTAAGTTTGAATCAACACTTAAGTAAAAAATTTTAGTTAGGGCAATCAGTCCCCTAGGACAACATGTATTCATCCACATTTGTAACTTCAACTTAATTTGGCTAATTGTAATTTGAACATATCTACAGTTTTATTATGTAATAGCTTTGTTTATAAGCACAAAAATTATTGTAAGTTTTCTTCAATCGAAAAGGTTACAGATATTATTTGTTAGCGAAACAAATTTACTGATGTTTTCCTAAACGTGGAATTTTTATTATTTCTAATTAATCAGTTTTGAAGATTATAAAATAATACACCAGTATGAAAATAACATAGCTAACTTTGAAATATAGCTATATATTGAGAGAAGGAACTTTTGGTTGGTGATAGCTTCAAGAAGTAGAAATATTATATTTAAAAGAAATACTGTATATGAAAGAGTATGGAACTTGGCCTAGCACATGGGAGTGCCCAGTATTTTTATTACTTATTATAACATGTCAGGTAGGGTTAATTAAAACAAAAACAAAAACAAAAATAACCCCAACAGTTAAACTACATTCTGACAAATAAACCAAAATCCACCATCTCAATGCAACTTCCAGACTAACCAAGAAAATGGCTGTGATTTTATGACTGGGCCTTTCCAGGTCATTTTCATGATCAGGAATACTCACAGCAAGGCTCACAGTCTTCAGGGTACAGTTGTATAATAACATGTTTACTTCGTAAGCCCATTCCCTCTACCAAAAAAGGAAATTACTTGAATTTTAAATGCAATCTAAAAGGGTTATTTTAGTAGGACATAAAACATCTTTTTATTCAAATTTGTTTATATGGTATTGCTTATTATTAAAGTTTCACTTGTTTAAAATCTATCTAACTTCAATTATAAATATTATTATGGTGTTATTTTCATGCTGTTTTGGCATTCTGATTATATATTTTAAATAGAATTAATTTTAAAAATTTCAGAAAATAAACTATTTTAAATTATATGCTTGAAAAAAACAGTGTGTGGATATTTTATAAAATAATAACTTAGTTTCTAAATATGCTTGCCTAATATCCCATTAAAAGGGAAATTATAGTTCACAAAATGTTCTAAATAAAAAGAAGTAGAAAGACTACTAGTAAATTGTATTATCTTAATTCATTTAACTTCTCTGTCTATTTTGTCATCTGTAAAATGAAAAAGCTAGATAACATCTTCTCTGTTGTCACTTTCACCTTTAAAATAGTATAAGCTGTTTAATTGACTCAGTGATGAGTGGATAGTTAAAAGTATGTTTTAGCACCAAATGACTTTCCTGGGCCTTTTTTTTAGACAAAGCATGGTTATGAGCCTTCTTTTGTATACTTATATCTGAACATGTTCTGTAATCTCAGAGGACATTAAGTAATTTTCTTTTTCCTGCAACTCAGAACTACATTTTAGGGTCTTTCTGAAGCTGATCAACTGTAAATCTAGATTGTGTTTCTGCAACATTAACAGAAAAAAAAATGCCAAAGAAATAGTGAAATGAATAACAGTAAAACAAGAACTGAGTGAATGAAGAAGGAATAATGGAAGAGAAGGAGAAATGAAGAGAGAGAGAGAGAGAGAAGGAAGAAGGAAGGGAAGGAGATACAGTCCTTCCAATCTAAGACTTCATAATCAAATTAGGGAAACACATGTACCTAAGGAATACTCATACAAAATAACGTATATTAAGTGATATAATAAAAGTAAACCCTTCAAAGGAAGAATAAGAGGAGAGCTACTCATTTGTCTTGGAGAAATCTGGGAATACATTACAGAATAACACATGAGGTGAAGGACATATTAGAGGGGAAAACTTAAGCAAGTTATAGAAGAATATGAGTTCAAGCCATGTTTAAGAACAGCTAGTGGTTCTTTAGAATGAAAATATAGACCACATTGGGATACATATTAGGAGATAATGGAAAAGTTGGCAGGGAGGGACAGGATTGCAGGGGGCTTTAAATCACTCAGTTAAAATCTAGAATGTTCTTCTTTACACTCATGGGCTTTAAAGAAGTCACCAATATGAACAAATTTGTGCTTTTGGAAGATATCTCTAATGGTATACTTAAGCTGCATTTGAAAAGGAGAGAAAAGACAAGGAGTCCCATTCAGAGGCTTTTGCTGTAGTCCAAGTAAGACGTAATTATTATTCTTTGCCATGTTGTGACTATTGGTTCTATCCCAAATGGTAGCAATGCAAACCCAGCTGATGCTGCTATAGCTTTCCACACAAGGAATTAGAGTAGTAGACCTCTTCTAGTTTTTCAACAGATGTAATTATTTCTTCCCTGTGCCTGAATTTGATTGATCAGTGAAATTCTCAAGCTTTCTCAGGTTTTTCAACACTACATGGTTACTCAGCTAATATTTTGCCCCAATTTTCTTAGATACAAGTACCTTGAGTTACTCTATTACTTTCTAAAGTATTACTATTTTAAAAGGAGCCCCACTTCATATCCCCAATTTTTGTTGTGTCTCAACCTGCTTTAACATCCTAGGACCTTGGTTATATTGTTATGTTCTCATGTCTTATTTCTGTTGAAATGCTAAACTTGGGAGTTCCTTGGTGGTATAGTGGCTAGGCTTCGGCGCTCTCAATGCCGCGGCCTGAGTTCGATTCCCAGCCAGGGAGCTACCCAAAAAAATAAAAATAAATGCTAGATTGACATTCACTATCTGTAATATCTCTACCCTATATCCTATTAAAGATATAAATGTTCTTTAAAAACACAAATTTATATGATAAGCCATATAATATTTAAAGATACTTACAAAAGACCAAGTACCAAGAATTCTTATGGCTAAAGAGAATTTCTTTATGATGTTTCTTATTCTGGTTAGATTTTATAGGTTTATAATTTGAGGGCTCAGAGAAGCATTTAGTTATAATAATGGTATAAGTGTTTTCACAGTGACTTATTTCTCTTCTGGAAAAATAATGGGCTCCTTGGTTTGGACTAGCAGCAGACAATCTGTTGCACTCTTTCTAGGCTTGGATGTAAGTGAAATGTTATGTATATTGGAATGAAATACTTTTATTAATATATTTAAGGGTCAGGGAAGAACAGACATTGAGAATACTTCTTGATGAAGCAGAAATTTCAGGTGATGTTTGCTTGAGATATTATTGAATAATAAAGGCCATAAAATAATTTAAGTCTCACTAAAGCTGTCAAAAAAGAAAATATCACTACCTTATGTAGGTGCATCTAAATCAATAAATGGCTAGTGTTAATGCATATTACCTGTAAATTTAAAAATAATAGCTGTCTTAGATGTTGGCAAAAAGAAAATGAAATAGAAAGTATTTCAAGGTTATTCATAAACTATAAAAATTATTCAAATTTTAGTAATTATTAGTGTAATGGTCATGGATTGTTATATTTCTTGGTTTAACTTTTCTTGATGCCAAGTATAAACATAATTATAAAAGCTAACTCAGGTTAACAGCTTTAAGAATAAAATACCATGAATTTCCAAGTCAGGTTTGGTGTTATCCTACCCAAAGTAAATAAGCCAATCTGATGTAAAAAGACAATGAATTACTTTTTAAATGAGATATGGAATTAGGAACTTAGAAAGTTTTCATAGCTTGTTTCAAGTCAAGATAAACTATTAGAGATTATAGCCAAAGGATGATGAAAATTGAGTATTACAATCTAGAGCTTCTCTAGTTTCATCATGAACTATGCCTAATTATTATCATGATAAATATATATTATGTGTCAAGACCTATTATCTCATTTAAGACACACATGAGGCTCAGAGAAGTTAAGAGATTTGCCCAGGATGGCATAGCTATCAGTGAGTGGGAGAGCAGTTACACATATATATCTTTTAACTGTATATCTCATTATGATATACTGTCTCTTATTAAAATTAGATGACTACATTATGGTTTTCATCAATATTGCTGATTAAACAATGTTCCTTTTTACCATGAGGTCAGAAAATATATTTCTGACACAGAACAAGATGAGTGGTATATCACTCAGGTTTGCATTCCTATGTTCAAAACAAAGAAGCTTCACAAAATTGTTTGAATAAATAAGTAATTTTTTATTGCAAACAAGGAATCCAAATAGCAGCCCAGTGCTGATACTATTGTTTAAGGAGCCAAGCTCACTGTCTTCCTGCTTTCTGTTAGAGTAAGGTATTCATCATCATTGTCACAAAATGATTATTACACCCCTAGGCTTATTTTTAAACTCCGATCAGAAAGAAAAGTGAGGAGGGAAAGGCAAATTTTCATACCAGATGAATCATCACACTATGATCAGAAAAGTAATCATTTTCTTTAAACTCCACTCCCTAGATTCCTGCTTGTATCTCAGAGACCAGACTCAAGTCAAATTATTACCCTAGCTGCAAGGAATCTTGGAAAATAAAGTTGTATTGTATTGAGTATTGTTGTTGTTGTTTTTGTTGTTGTTAAACCACCAAAATAAATCTGGTTTCTTTTAGTAAAGAACAAAAGGGGAGAAAAAATATTGATAGGCATTCGGCAACAGCTATGACAAATAAATAGATGTAATAGACTCTAATTACCATCAATGAAAAAACAAGGACCTTTTCATAAGCCCCCAAAAACTAACCATTGAGGTATTTGTTTCCATAAAATGAGTGAGCCATATTACTTGACTGATTAGAATGGAGAACATTGGAGGAGAAATCAAAGTTAACACAGATTTTTTAGATTTTAGTTGGATATGGAGCCTAGTAAGTAATACAGGGGATATAGGAAATACAGGGTATCTGGTTTGGGGTGAAAGAGAAGAAATTTAGTTTTGGCCGTGTTGAATTTGATGTACCTGCAAAAAAACATACAGGACATGTCCTGTTAGAATCTGGAAATATGGGTGTGAAGCTTGAGAAAGAGGTGAGAGCAAAAGATAAGGATTTATTCAGTTAAAAAATGGGCAGAGGACTGGAACAGACACTTCTACCAGGAACACATAAAGATGTCCAACATATGAGGTTGAACAATTAATTTTGTGAACTCGTCCTAGAAAAAGTGCTAGATACCTCATTGCTGACTATCACAATGATCACCTTAGAAGTATACCCATTGGGAAGCTATGCACTGACACCACTGCCTAGTCTGCCCTTCAAAGCAATTTTGGAACTCTTTTTTTCTGGGTGTAGCCATCAGAGCTGTGATCACCCCCAAAATCTGACAATTAAGTTTGCAAACTTGCCACCATGCACTTCCATGGTCAACACTGTACAAACAACTCAGTAAGGTATCATAACCTTCATTGTTAGATTTTGGGGACAACTGCAGTTCTGATAGCCATTCCAGAAAAATGAGTTCCAAAATTGCTTTGAAAGGCAGACTAGGCTCTGGTGTGGGTACATAGCTCCCCAAGGGAATACTTCAAAAGTGACTATAGTGATATTCAGCAATGAAGTGTGTAGCACTTTTTCTAGGATGAGTTTGCAAAATTAATTGTCCAACCTTGTATATATGAGAAACTGCTCCACTTCTCTAGTTATTAGGAAAATGCAAATAAAAAACACAATGAGATACCACCTCACACCTGATACAATGGTTTTTATCAACAAGACAAGTAATAGCAAGTACTAGAGAGGTTGTAGAGAAAAAAGAACCGTCATATGGTGTTGGTAGGTTCCAACACTATATACAATGGAAAAGAGTATGGAGGTTCCTCAAAAAATTAAAAATAGAATTACCCTACAACCAAGCAATCTCTCTTCTGGATATCTGCCCCAAAAATCTGAAAACATTTATTCATAAAGATATATGTACTCCTGTGTCCATTGCAGCATTATTCATAGTGGCCAAGAGGAGAAAAGGAGTCAAATGCATGGTGATGGGAGGAAAACTGACTCTGGGTGGTGAGCACACAGTGCAAATATGTAGATGATCTGTTATAGAAATGTGCACTTTTTTGTCATTTTACTAATCAATGTCACTTCAGTAAGTTTAATAATAAAAAAATACTCATAAATACAAAAAGATAAGAACTTAATAGTCATTACACGATAGTTAAAATAGAGAGCTAATGTATTAGGTCACCCTGGAGAAATATGTATAGTGAAAAAAAAGAGGGCTAAAGTTTGAAATTTGGGGGAAATATAATTTAAAATCAGGTTAGGAAAAGTGAAGCAGGCAAAAGAGATTGAGAAGAATAGTCAGAGAGATGGGGGAGGAATTATTAGTGACATATCTGAGGAGCCATTATGGAAACGTTTCAAGAAGAAAATGTACTTCAACAATTTTAGATGTAATAGCAAAATCAAGAAGGAAGTAAACTAAAAAGATACTATTGGCTGGTAAATTAGGATTTTTTGGTGTTTTTTTGTTTGTTTTGAAAAGTAGTTTCTGTAAAAGATTAGATCAGAGAAAAGTTGTGGGTTCTAAGGAGGAAAACGATAAATGCATTTGTTAAAGGCAAAAACATGAGCTCTGCAGCTGCCTGAAATTTCTAAACCTGGGATTTCATTGCAAAACTGGCATTTCCATCTCTGAAAATTGTGAAGAATCAATGGAAGTAAGTAAAGGATGATATTTCTCAGGAACAGCTAATTACTAATAGACATAGAGTTGCCACTGAGCCAAGCCTTTGGGAAAATCATAATGGACTACTAGCAATAATTCTTCTTGTACAAATTCTCCAAGAAAAATTATTCACCTTATAAATTTTCTTCAGACCAAAAGACAATAATTGGTTCTTTAGTAACTGTTGGCCTATAGGCTAATGATTACACTTTCTACATTTGTGGTTTTTTTACCTTAAGCTTTTCTTGATCTTATTTTTTCACAAAATTTCATTGGATGGGCAGGTTACAGATACGGTATCTTGTTCCTTACTCATTGTCTCCTAAGGCGTCTTGGTGTGTCCTACAAACAATGCATGTATGTATTCCTAAACCCCATGCCTAGTGGTGTTCACTTATTCCACGTTCAGTAACCACTTGGTAACCTGAAATCAGCTATGGTGGGAGTATTTATTCCTTGGAAATCAGCAAACTGTAAATCAGAACTTTTCCTCCTTTGAATAGCTGTTGTTAAACATATACCAGCATATCATTTCCTGTACCCACCACAGAGAATGAGAGAATTAGGTGATTAAACTCCTTTCAGCTATCATCACAGTATTTTATACTCTTATTTGTTACTTTATACTGGAGATAATACTCCAGCACAAAGCCCTGGTAACACAAAAATTCCTGTCATTTTGATTCATTAAACATTTATTTTATACACTGATGTGCTAGGCACTGATCTAGATAAAAAGAGTACTAAAATAAGTAAGACAGTCTTAAGGGAGTTTATAATCTAGCAGGATGAATGGATGGATGGATAAATAGATGATTGATAGATGATAGATAGATAGATGATAGATAGATAGATGGTAGATAGATGATGGAGACTGACATGATAAAACTATTAGAAAGGCATGAATAAAGTAGTTTAGGAACACTGAAAGCAGTGATTAATTCCCTTTGAAGGAATTAAGGAAGACCATTGTAGCTGCGATTTTATTTGCAAAATATTATTTACAAGGCTAAATCTTAAATTAGCTTTCGGTTTACTTTGGCCTTTCTGCACTGTCTTCTGCCTCCCAAGCACAGGGCTTATCACACAATACCCTCTTTAGGAGTGCTATCTAAACAAAGTTATCTCTGACAGTTCTGCATAGAGCAGCATTCAAATCAGACACTGATAAGAGCTTTGGCTGGGACCAAGAAAAATAGCATCTAGAAGTAACTCCTCATAGATACAGTACCTACAATTGTGGTAGTATCAAAAGAAAACCGGAACTTTCTTAGAATAATGATATGAACTAAAAATAGGATGGCAAAAATGAGAGCATCTTCTTGCTCACATGATTATTTAACTGCAGTGCCAAGACTCTCTGCTCTATTCTCGTTCCCCAGACTGATACCAAAGCCATGTCCAGAACGTCAGCCTCTTCTTTTTCTTCCAAAGATTATGTTTGAAATATTTTTCCTATCTTTTAATTTACTCATTGTGTTTTCTCTCGAAATATGAATATTTTTTCACATACTTCTCGAAGCATAAAACTTGTTTTTTCTTCAAACTTGAGCTTTCTTATTGCCCAGTATTTTGCAATAACCAATTCTTAGACTAAAGTTTTAGATAACAAATTGCAGGTTTGGGGTGAAATTAATTAAATTGAAGACTAGCAATGCTTACGGGAACTTGTGATTCCACCCCAATGTTTTGTCTGAGAAGTTCATATGCCAAGTTTAAACAACTTGAGTTGCTGAGATACTGTAGAGAAATCAAGCTAGAAAATTACCTAATTTAGGAACTTCAAATGAGTATACTGGAGAAAATGTAAATTTCATTTTTGGAATTTGAATGTACTTTTTTCTCAGGAATATTATTCTGAAAATTTAATTACAACTTTCCTTTCAGTAGAGCTTTGCAGATATGCTGTTACTTTCCACTAATGTTAGGGAGATAGGGAAAACATTAACTTTTCTAGGCCACTTAAGAACTCCTTAGAGTCTGGAAACATCCTGAACAATAATAATTTCCCATAAATTTTTTTAGTTCATGATCTGCTTGATATAATGTACAAAGCATTAAAATGTGCTCTTATTGTCCGGAAAAGCTTTCTCACTCTCAAAAGATTTTAATGATCTCCAATCAGAGCACAGTTTTCAGCTGGGGTCCTGTAATCCTATGCAAAAAATTTTCTTTGTTTTTGTCCATTAAAGAGAATGATGATCATATCTTTCGTTGTTTACCTGTCAGCTGTAAACTTAATACATGCTAATTCTTTAAAACATTGTTTATTGTATAGTGCCAGGACAACGTCAACCATTTTCCAAATAAATTAACTTACTTATTCACCTTATAACTTATTATTTTGGCATAATAATAATTTAGCTGCTTCTATCTAACTGTTAAAGTATCTAACTTCTTAAGTTATACTTTAGGACAAGGAAAATACATTTAGGAAGAGCAAAGCAAAACAAACCATTTTGAAAGTAAACCTCAGTGTTAAGTCATTTATTACTTTGATTTCTGGGCTTTTTTGTGAGCTGTATGTATCAAAATGTTATATTCTAAATATATTTAAAATAAGTTCTCAAGTTTTATTTATAAAAATATTTTTGTTATTATTTCTCACTTTTCAGATTTCTCATTCTGTTTATTATGTGTCTATTTGTAATAGCAATATGAGCTATATCCCAAAGGTAAATATGCTTAGTTGCTTAAAAGCAGGCAGAGAAATGCACTTGGTGCCAAGCCTTGAATGGATAGCACAATTGTCATCTGACTAGAGATTGGGGCTAATTTGTTTTTGCTTTTTTGATGTAAGTTGTTCCACTCAATATTTTTTTATTTAATGACTTTTTGCTTTAAGCACCAGGAATGAGCATCTTATATATGCTAAGTATATGATTGGGTATTTTGAATGTCTTATTTCTCTTGTTCCTCCTAATAATCCTTAAAATGGGATGATTTATCTCTATCTTTCTGGTACAAAAACTAAACTTTAGAGTTTGAATTAAATTAAATCTTTAACTCTTAGGTACTAAGAGAGTTACAAAGATTAGGAAGATGTTGTCCTGGCCTTTAGGTGCTTATATTCGAATAGAAGGTTTGAAAATCACACACACACACACACACACACACACCAGGAGGTGTCGTGTGATGAGCTATATAAAAGATATAAAAATATAGTATATAGAACCTTAGTTTTCCTTAAATTTTGCATACCTAAAATTTAAGCTCAACAAACTAGATTATCTGAGAGGACTTAGCAATAGATACATGCAATGTATACCATATGCGTTTAAAAAAAATCAAATTCCTAACTAAGCCTTAGGCTAACCTGCATGCACCTATGATTCATAGCAACAGGATTCAAAGTCATGACAACATATGAAGACAAAGGCTAGAGTGTGCAAAGTCAGAATCCTAACTACTGAAATTCAAAAGTGAGATACACAGTTAGCATTTAGAAATGAAGGCAAAGCAAATGGGATAAGAACCAAGGAGACGTGGAATAAACAGGTATCAGGGACCTTTGGGTAATAGGATAAAGCACCAGAGTCAAAATTTTGAAATGAATCATCTATGTCAGCCAAGAAGTGTCATGTATTTTCTGCTGACATTTAGCTCTTCCTCATCCTGTTGTTGGGAATCAGTAATTCCCTATAAGATGATGGGACGTAGTGACCCTGGCCAAATGGGGAAGGTGAGGCCTGATGGCATACTGAGAGTTCATTGAAAAGTTTGGTTTAATATATAAAATTTTGCTTTATAAACATTTTTAAAACAAATCTATAGGCATATGTAGAAATAGTCATATTTTTACTGTAGCTTAGAGCAGTCTTAAAATAATATATTTATTGTTGGGTATTTCTACCTAATATTTATTTTGGTAAAGATATTCCTAAAATTGATACTAAGCCAGTATTTAGCTACTATCTAATCATCATCATCGTCATCATTTGTCATTTATGAAACACTTGTTATGATTCAGGTATTGTGCTAAGTACTTTGCATACATTAATCTTATTTAATCCTTGGTATCAATAGCAAACTTAGGAGATGGGTATGATTGTTATTCACATTACATCAGATAAAAAAAGTGGAACTCATTGAAACAGTTGGCCCAAGATCATAAGCCTAATAATTTATGTAGCCAGGATTCAGACCACTGATTCAGTTTCACTCCACAGCATATACTCATAATGATTATATTATATCCTTACTACCTCTTAGAGATTTGAATACCTCTTAGAGATTTTAAATAATATAATATCCCATGAACAAAAGCAAAGGATAAAATAATAATAGCAAACTGCTGCAAAGAAAAAATATAACAAAACTATGTATCTATCAAATGATAAATTATTTTAAAAGATATAATCAGAGACAGCTTCTCTTTTTTATTATAAATTATAAGAATGAGAAAGATAAAGTCTGTTAAATATAGTACAGTATTTATTGAACAGTTTAATAGTTTATAAATTTTTTTTGAAACATTCCTTTTTTATATAAATGAATGCCCAAAATGCATATAAATAAAATGAAAGATTTCCATTTATGTCTCAAATTGATATTAACTTTACTTTTAGTAAATTTGTGAACCATTTAAATATACAATATATTATGTGTGTGTATATGTGTGTGTGTGTGTGTGTGTGTAAACATTATCATTATCTAACATAGATAATGTTGACTCACCCATTGAAGTGACTGAAGACATGTTCATTTAAAGTAACTTGTTTTTGATAGTTTTAAATGACTTTAGTTTGAAAAAGAATATTGTGGATTAAATGATCTCCAAATAAATGCACCGTAAATAAATAATCTTCCTTTTAAAATAAAACACAAGAATTCTATTTACATAGATATTTCCTGAAAAAAAGGGCAATGACTTTTTTGAGGAATTTAATTGTATTCTTTGTGCTGAAAGTTTATTCAACAAAGTAGAAAGTTAAAATGGACTAAGAAGGCCAATATTTCACCTAATTTGAATGTATATGTCTAGATTAAGGATTTTAAAATTTTGTGGGGCCTTAGAAATAATCCCTTTATTTTACATGTGAACAAAAGGATCAGTTGTTAACTCAAAACTATATAACTAGATATTGGAAGATCCTGGAGAAAAGAATAGGTCATTTAAATCTGTTCTAATGTTGATGCTATACCCTAGTACCATTCATTTTATCTTAGCCAAAATGTTTATATGTAATATTTGCAGTGAATTGTTATTCATATGGACCAGTTTATTAGATGATGATTTTTCAAGTCACAGTAAATGGCTTACATAAGATAATCATCTTCCTAAGCCTTTGTGAAATTTGTCACACTCTGTGATTAGAAAAATCGGCATTACAAAATTGACTAGATAAGGATATTTCAGTATTATGTTTCAAGCGCATGTGGTTAAAGAAAAATCTGTTAGCAGATATTATCTTAACTTAGTAATAACTGTTAGGACAGTAATAATACTGGCATCTATTTACGTTTTGCCAGATACCAGACATTTATTACAGTTTACAATTGAACAGCATGGGTTTGAACTGCACAAGTCTACTTACACGTGGATTTTTTTCAACACACACTGTAAATGCCTTTTCTCTTTCTTATTATTTTCTTAATAACATTGAATTTTTTCTAGCTTACTTTATTGTAGGAATACAGTATATAATACATATAGCATACAAAATATGTGTGAATTGACTGTTTATGTTATTGATAAGGCTTCCAGTAAACAGTAGGCCATTAATAGTTAAGTTTTAGGGGAATCAAAAGTTATACACTAATTTTCAATTGTGCGGAGGGTCAACTCTCCTAAGCCTGTGTTGTTCAAGGGTCTACTGTATTTCTAATGTTCTAAACAACTCTGCAAGGAAGATAATTATTATTCCCATATTTATAAACAGGCTTTTACAGGTTAAATAATTTGCTCAAGTTTACCCAGCTAGTAAGAGTTTTCCTTACTCCAGGTTTTCCAGATTCTAAAGTCTATGAACTTTTCACATCCCACTGTCATTAACATAAAGCATTTATGATGGTTTTCAATTCACCAGAACACTTGAACCCAGAAAGAACACCCTGCACCCTGGCTGTGCGAGATAACTATCTGATTATTTCAATTCCAGGAAACTTGAAATATGGTAAATAATTATGACTTTTTCCAGTATTTCTAGGATTCATCAATATTCGAACAACCATTCAGAAATTAAATTTTCTCTTTTCTCTTGGCTATTCTAAAAAGTTAGTGTTTTAATAATTAGATTTTGTATTATCTCTAGGTTTTCAGTGAAACATATGGATTAAAGAGAAAATTGATGGCTACAAAAATTGACTTTTATAAGTTACAATGGCAACTTTATCGTACCCTTTTTTCAAATATTACTCAGAAATAAAAAATTCTACTTCCCAATATTAAGCCAAACGTTTATTTCCCAGATTTTACCTAAATGTTCTTGCCTGAGGTCATTGCTGTTGTGAAACTATTTTAATGGCTTTCATTGGGGTGTGGTGAAAATACTCTAATTGCCTTTGCTAAAAACAAGGGTTTCACATAAATTGAAATTTTCTTTTAGGATAATAGCCATTCACTTTTGTTTTGTATTCAACTGAGTGGGGTTTTTGCAGTATCCTCTGTGGACTATAAAGTGCTGAAATAGGAGAAGGTAATAATTGCTTTGCGTGGTAATACTGACAACTTCTGCGTATTTGTCAATCTGTGTTAACAGTATCGATCAGGATGGGATCCTCATAGAGGGGCAGATAATATTTCCACTAAATCTTCGGACAGTGATGTAAGTGATATATCTGCGGTTTCAAGGACTAGTAGTGCTTCTCGTTTCAGCAGCACAAGCTACATGTCTGTCCAATCAGAACGGCCAAGAGGAAACAAGAAAATCAGGTAAGGGGACTTTAGCAGGAAACTCCTCTAATTATACACTAGAAGGTCTTTAGTTTTCTTTGGATAAATATCAAATCAGTTATTTATAATGGTTAAGGCAATAAGAACTTATATACATATTACTTTTTATTATGTTTTGGTCTACATTTCAAACTTCCTGCACTGGAGGAAATTTTATAGAACTTACAGCAGATTTTGTAGAACTTAGAGCAATTTTCTTACTAGATACTAGAAATAATCTCTTTAGGTATTTTTAAATGCTATTTAAAAAGTAATTCTGTTGTTGTTATTACATCTTTATTGAAATTAGTGTGATAGTTTTGTGAAGACTTGAATTTTTACTGTTCTAAGGAATATGAGAAATATCTGGGAAGTTTGTATTTTCCTAGACGAATATATTTCAATGATTCAGAAAACCTAAGAATATAACTTTCTGATAAGATGCTTCTTCATCCTCCTGAAACTTTTATAAGTGCACAGAAAAACTCCTCAACTTCTCAAATTTTATGTATATAATATATGTTAGTATAATTTGTGTTTATCTCCTGACCTATATAGATTTTATGGGCTAAATTATTTTTTACTCCTATTGTATCAACAAAATTTATAATGGAGAAACCACAGCTTTATTCCATGTTACTTCGTTACAGGAAAATATGACTTAAAAACAATTATGATGAAATATTGTTACACAGTACTTCTATGGTGTACACTGGAAAAAAGTTTCAACATTTAAAAGCTTTGATTTTTATTTATGGTTTACTGGTTTTCATTATCTTTCTGTTTAATTTTATATGCATGTTTTCTTACTTTCTCTTTCTTTTTTGTGTTTATTTGCATGCCTTCGATTTGTGTTGCTTTCAAAGGCCAAAGGGTATGGAAGAGGGAGGGAAAGAAGGGGAGAAACAAGAAGAGATAGTTCATAAGGAGGAGGAGGTAAAGGAAGAAAGGATTAATGAGAATGGGAAAGGGGAAGAGAGTACAAAAACATGTAATAATGAAAAAAACAAAGAATCAGGAGATGAGGAAAAAGCACAAGATATACCTCAGCAAGGGAATGAAAAAGAACAGTGGAATAAAGAGGATTTGCAAAGGCGATTCTCACAAGATGATGACAGGTAAAATATGCTTATTTTGTAGACATTTCCCATT
The DNA here is from genome assembly GCA_004026885.1 of Lyroderma lyra. Classification (NCBI taxonomy): domain Eukaryota; kingdom Metazoa; phylum Chordata; class Mammalia; order Chiroptera; family Megadermatidae; genus Lyroderma; species Lyroderma lyra. Next base: position 119,837 of record PVJL010000417.1, read on the forward strand.
ATGTAGTCTTTCTTCCCTACCCCTAAACACTGTTTTGCCACTTATATTTGGTTTATTTTCTTGTGTTCTATTTATCTGTTAATACAACTAGTTTAGTATGTTAGCAAATTGTTATCAAATAGATTGACTTATTAAACAGGCTTTAATTTGTATCCACTAAGTCTAAGTGTCTGATTTATTTGGTTTTTCAAGTTACTTAGGATTAGTTGAATCAAACTTAAATTTCCCTTTGATTCTTTTAGCATGAATTACTGTATATCCTTTCCATTTGTATAGTCAAAACCTTTAAAATGAGATTCTGAATAGGCTGGAAATATTTAGCCTGCTTTATTAAGAGGTATTACATACTGGAAATTAATTTTAAAAATGAGTAGCAAAATAGCTAGAAAAAAAGTTAGCTTTATTCAGTCTCTGGCTCCCTTGCCTTTTAGTTCTCTTGTGGGTTCTAGTGCAGTTTTGAGTCCTGAGGAAGATGGTTAATCAGGGACAGTGCTCTTTGATACTCTGATGAAAAAGGTTACATGCCCTAGGGCTTATAATAGCAAACAGACGTATTGGATTAGGCCTATCTTAAAATTCATTCAGCTAGAGAAACTGTCAGTGAAGAAAAATTTAAACAGGGGACAAAGGCAGGGAAAAACATAAGCGACAAGGCATAAAGCAACTGCATTTTCATTTTCATAACACAGAGTATTAAGTACATTTGAAGCTATTATTACAATGTTGTACTGAAGGTCAAATTAGCACAAGTACGCAGAAAGACTTTACCCTTCTACCTAAGGAGATGCGATTTCTCTAATTACATTTATCTGAGACTGAGAATTGCAAATTATTTGCATTTTGGAGGAATTGGTGTTTCTAGCATTCTGTCCAGAATTTGATTTTGTGTTAGTACAATGTGTGCTTGATAAGCATACCCTATCATAAACCAAAATTTGCATTATTATATGTAAACTGAATCTCAGTTTGTGCTTCACTCATAATTAACAAGAAAAATAATTGGGACAGATATTTACCCCTTGGGTATATACAATTCAGTGATTTAGTCGATGATACTTCACTTTTTGTCTCAGATTGGATATTTAACTATATTTCTGCTGTATGAATAATACAATTAAACCTAAAAGTAAAACTTAACTTAGCCATATATTGTTGAGTCCAAACTAGTAATTTTGATAATTACATTGGTTTATTAGTTAAGATTGTTTTCTGATTGGTTGGGCATAGGATCATTTTGTCTTTAATTCACAGAGAAAAGCTTTCAAAGGTTTCCTTGGAAAGAGGCATAGCGTTTCCCTTCTTCCAAAAATAGGACAAAATATGAGTCTTCAATGTATTTTCTTTTGAATATACTGTATATAATTAAGTTTTCAATTTTTATTATTTCTTTCTTCATCATGTTCTTCTGGAAGAGAACACATTATTTTACAGGGAAAAGGGAAAGATGGTATATTCCTAGAAATCTGAGTCATTAAGACCCTGTTCTCAACTTAAGTAACTATAGAATATTTCTGGAACTATAAACTAAAGGAGGCCAAGCTGATCTCTCTAGGAAGCATATATTTCATAATATGGCAAGAGGTGTCAACTGCAATTTTTGAAAGAAAATGTTAGTGTTTCTAGTTAATTATTGCAACATATGATCTTGAATTTGCTTTCATTTCTTAGAATAAAACTAACCATCTTTTGGCTGAGAGAAAATATCTCTTAATAATCCCAGTGACATTCTGTTTTGCTAGTTGATAAACACAGTTATAGATTGTTTAAATGATAAAAACAACTTATATGCTATAAGTTACTGGAAATGTACTTATTCTATAATATACCATTGACCTTTTATGCCTTTCACTTGTAATCCAAGTTTTTGTAAATGAAAAAAATTCTCTGACTTCAGAGTTTAAGTAAATATAGTAATGTTAGTACTTAAAATTAACATAGTGACTACAATAAACAAACTATATTATAGTTGCTATTTTTATTATAGTAATCTGATATCATTGCGTGATACAGAATTATGTTGTTTGTATTATATTAAGTCAAATTAATTTAGATCTTGAAAATGTACAACTAGAAAATGAATAGCAAAAAGTAAATCCAAAAAAGCTTATTAAATATTTGCAATAATATTTTTATAATTTGATTAATAATACTATGTCAATATTTGGCTATTTATACTTACATACATGTCTGTAGATCTAGTAAAATGCCCCTATACAATTGATAATGAGATGATGAATTCTAGAAAATAAGAAATAATATTTGTCATTTAAAATATTTTTAACTGTGTACATGTGTGCATTTTAAATTTCATATCTATATAAATTTTATATCTATATACATTTGCTGATTATATACCAAATATATGAGGTAAGCTGGCCCAGAAAACACTATTAAGAGTAAGGAGAAATCATTCATTCAGTCAGTATTTATTTAGAAAATTTCTGGGGTACTGTACTAAAATTTGGAGATAGAAATGTAATTAAACATTTCTAACCTTCTGGCCTGAAAGTGAAGCAGTTTCTTAGCCTTGTGTGGGTGCATGTTTAAGAGTAGCTCCATATCCAAGAAATGGCATCAAGGTACCTAAACAAATTCACAAGGATATTTGACAAATGAATTTGACAGAAAGGGGAGATCTTAAATCTGCCGTAGAGGATAGAAAAAAAAAATTACTGAAAAGTATAACATTGTCAAAACCAACAATGTTGGTAGTTTTGTGATCAAACTAAACTCTTGTTTGTCCAGGCTCTGTTCTGGAGACATAAAACAAATGTAAAAATTTTAAAAACTCATTCTCTATAAATTTTAATTCTTAGGCATTTCTTTAGAATTATAATTTATCTCTGAAGAGAATGTCCTTGAGATAGGGAAATTTTTTTTTAAATGGCACCAGTTCAAAGTTTCATGAATAGCTAATATTAAGAGACTTAAGTCATCTAAATTATCATGCAAAATGTTCTTATAATCTTTAGAAGGGCAAACAGAGTAATTGTTAATGAAATATTTATTACTGCTAACATTAGTTTTAGATTCGAGTTAATATGTGAAAACACATAATCATGACTAATATAACTTGATATATGCATATAGTATATGTATGATTATGTTATATACCTCTATAGGGACACAATATATCTCATGAAAATAGTTGTGGATTAGGAATATAAAATATCTGGATTCTCATCCTGTCCCTGTCTCATGTACCTACACACTTTATCTTTCTGGGCTTTTGTGCTTGGAAATAGAAGAATGGAGATTCATACTGTCTTCCATAGTTTAGATGGACATAGAACACATAAAACAGGAAAGTAAGCATCTTCTGTTATACTGATGATTTGCCTTTATTATCATGAACTCAAGAGATAATTGGTTCTGTGACTAACCTCTGATAGAACAAACATCTCAACATTGTTTCTTCACACTTGCACCAGAAACGTGGGCATCACTCTTTACTATTCCTTCTCCACTGAGCACAATCCCTTGCCTCCAATCACCCAATCTTACTGATTCTAATACTTAATTATCTCTGATATATGTCCATTTCCCCCACCCCACTTCTACTTTAATCTTTTAAGTTGTTATCTCTTATGGAGATTAGTAGGAAAATCTTATCTTGAAAAATAATAACCCATAAATCCTAGCTCAATATAATAATAGCATAAAAATGAGTAGTCAATTTCTCTGAAGTAGTTCACATGTGAATTGTATAATTTACAAGGGCAGATTTTATAGTATGTGAATTATGTATTTAAAAATGCTCAAAAGAAAGTCTCTTTAAAAGAAAAGGAGGGGGCAATCTATAATCATTGTTGCTTCTTCAATAAATATTATGGTAATGTTGATAAAATGTAAATGATATTTTGTTCATGGTTTAGTTTGTCAAACATCTTTTCTTCTAAGGAGTATTCCAATACTCCTTAAGAATGACCCTTCCCCAAAATGTTTATTAATTTCTTTCTTTTTTTAAGTCTTGCATACATTTTTAACATCACTAAGATGCTATAGATGAATTACACACGGAACTTTTTCTTAAGAAAGGGTGATGAATTACTTTCCTTTTTTTCTCCAGTCTCAAAGTTATCCTTTGAACATTAATATAATCATTGGCCTAAGACTATGAACTCTCTATATAGTGAAGGTTCTCCAATTATAATTACAAGCTATTCTTATAAAAATAGGAAAATAACTGGATTAAATGTTGATACTCTATCATGTGTGGTAGAATGTGCTTGTGACTTTACAGTCTTCATATGGGATCACTGAAAGTGAGAGATATGAGATTTGACTATGTATATAGTCTGAAGACAAGAAGCATTGGAAGATCTAATACTATGAAGGCACAGCTGGTAGAGTAAGCATAGGTGGGTAGATTGGCTCAAACCACAGGACAGACAGATACAAAAATAGATATTAGGGAATTGGGAAGTTGATTGTCACTGCTTGATGGCCTTGACGTTCTCAAATACATAAGAGGCAAGAATATAAGAGATTGGAAGTTGAATTAGATTATATTTGAAGATTTGGAATAATCACTGAAGAAAAGTTGACCAAGGACAAATCACTGAATAGTTCTGTAGATCCAGCTGAAAGTTGGAGACCAACAATTTCAAGATACACCAATATGTAGCAGCGGTGTGATTCTTTTCTAGCAGCACTTAATCAATCCAAGCATAAAAACACAGGAGTCAGATTTTAGCATTTGTTGAGGAGTGGGAGTTTTGATGGATGTGGGGTTGTTGGGAAAATAGCAGTGGAAAGAAACAGGATGCTTGTGTAAATGTCAACTCTAGATAAGATGGAATAAAAGTTCAGACAGGAACTGAGAGACTGGGAGAATATAGAGAAAATCCAAGAATTGGAAAACTATATACTGTAGTAAAAAAAGCAAGGTTTTGGTGATGGAAGTGTAAGAGGTTTTACTCAGACTGTGGCATTGAAATTTAACATTTTGTGTTGGAACAATTCCATTAGTTGACAAATTCTAAGACATGAGCATGGGAGTAAGTAGGGTGGATGAAAAGAATAAATATGAAGGTAACTGGAGATATGTAAGTTTTGGAATGTCAGACATTTGGTTTGATCTTCTGAATGAATATTTAAGCCTCATGGGATTGTGGTAAGATTAGAATGAGGGGAAGATGGAACCAGCCCCTAAAGATTTCAGTGAATGAGATGGTGACCCTGAGATCATCAGATAATAGGAAAAAAGAGTGAGAGAGAGAGAGAGAGAAAAGAAGAGGTATATGTTGGCACAGGTAGAACTCATAAGTTGTAAAGACATCTAAACTTTTTATTAATAATAAAAGTAGAAAAGAAATCTTCAAGAAAAAGTAGCCAGTAGTCAGAAATATTACAACCTATGATGAAGAATAAGCATTTGTCACTAGATAGGATTTCAGGGAGAAGTAGTGTGTTCAGGGAAACACCAGGCTTCAGTTAAGACAAATACAAACTGAGTGTTTCATTGAAGTAGAAAGGAATAGGAATGAGTAGTAAAGGTATGGGTTTGTAATAGAATTTTCCCTTTGCTATTGGTGTCATCACATTTTCAGGGTGGTTTTTCCGCAAACTCATAATATTTTTGCTTCAATACCACATCTATATCATTTGATATGAAATTGGAGATCAATATTAATTAAAATTTACTCCCACATCTTACATAAATTATAAAATAATTATACAATTTAATTGACCTTGAATTGTATCATTAGCAATTTCTGTTTCTTGGTGACTGATTATTCTATCCTGTTAGCACACAGAAAAGTCTTATTCAGAGACTTCTGCACAGATTCATTTTTAATAATGAATAGATTTTGTTATGGACAAAATACCAATTTGTGATTATATGTATTTAAAATGTCCATTAGCATTCATTTATATAGTGAACTTTTGTTTTCTGGCATTATCACTACTGATTAACATATTAGTTAATAATGTTTTTATATACTTGTATAACAGGTAAAATTCATTTTTATGCTCTTTTATATTTCTAACATTTTTTGACTGGTTGTATGCTAGATGTTAAAAGAAATTTAGTATGAAAGTAGAGAAATAATTAAATTGGAATGACTTCTACCATGCAAAATAATACAGTAGAAAAAAAAAACTTCTTGCAGTAGTTTTTATTCTATTCTATAGTTACTTTTACAAGTCAGTAAGGACAATTAATCTACAATGGTTATTCTAAACTAAATGCAGTATTCTGACCAGTGACTCCTAATAGAGCTATAAGTTTTCTCTTGATGAACAAATTTAACATACAGAAGTTTGGTTTTTGTAGAAATAATAAAAGTAAGATCTAGTTGGAAGTCAGAGTTTTATTGTGGTAGATGCCAGGAAGTCAGTATAGTCTGGTACTGTCATATAGGTTCATTTTTCAAATTCTGATTCTCCATGTAGAGAAATGGGATCTAATATTAAGAAGGCAATAGTCGAGAACAAAACAAACGCACAAACACCTGGCCTTAGGCTTTAGAGCCATAACAACACAATACCAGTTTTTATTTGTTAGCTTTATATTGACTTCAGCCTTTCACACGTGCTAACCCTTCTCGTTACAGGCTCTTGCTTTTATTGTGTGTATGCTCATATTGATTCTTGTGTTTGAAGTATGGTTTCTTTCTTTTTATGAGTAAAGTACCTACCCATCTTTCGATACCCAACTCAACTATAAATCCATCCAAGAAATACCTCTCTTGTCTTTTTCCACAATTTACCTAATATTTTTTTAAATGAGTTTCTCTGTGGCAGTCTTTACTCTCCCCTGTGGTATAATTATGTAAGTATGTGTTTAATCTACCATGGTTGATCCTTAGTCTATTGATTTTTAGCTTTATTATTTTACCTGCCATTATCTACAAGACTTTACCACATAGTAGGCCCTCAATAAAAGTTTGTATATGAATATATGAAAAAGTGAGATTATACTAAAGCAGTGAACATTTAGAGGTGTGAAGAGCTTTCCATAGTACTTCTATGGAAATACTATGAAATTAGTGAAATACCTAATATGTTTATCTCAGTCTTCAACAAAAATTTTTAAATAGTCCAGGAGGTCATATTTTTTTCAATGCATATAAATCTCCTAATTATTTCAGAAATCAATGGAGTTTATTTCATAAGAATTTGTTTTATGACCCACACATATTCCATTTAGGAAAGAGTTGGTTGGTTTAGTGATTTGAGGCATGATCAAAAGTCATTTCTCTCTTTTTTGCACCTTTCAATAGGATTTTAGAATTCATTTTACACTGTTCTTCTGAGGGACTATTAGATTGGTATGAGTTTGTCTAATCTTTAAATACTGCCTAATGAGCCCTTTTGTTATCTTTTCCAATATGGTTTTCTCTCACTCTTGTTAGACTTCATACAGCATTTTTGCATATAAAATAATGATTATCCTTTAGAGATTGCAAAAGTAAGAAGGTTTGTAAATCAGTATTTTAAAACATCCTTTCAAAATATTTTGAATAGGTGACATGTAGAACTTAATATTAAACTTGTCTAATGACAACCAAATATTTTCAGGACATTCTATGAATTAACCAGCTTTATCTTACTATTTACTATGGAGTATGAATTATAGTACTACCTACATGGTCCACCTGTCATGTATAGAGATTTAGCTTTCCAGTCTGGCATGTTGGAAATTCAGCTGGCTTGCTTTGCCACGTTGTGAATAAAAACTTAATGCCATATTACAATGACTCATGGTAAGCATAATATCATTTACCATCATTTAAAATTTATTTTTAGTTATTATGATAAATAATGCCTAAGTCTTCCAAAAATATGCATGATAAATAACATAGCATAACAGTTAAAAGTTAGCTCTGGATTCAGACAGAACTGGATTGAATTCTGGTTCTGCCAGATTTTAGCAATATAAATTGGGGCAAATAAGAACTGCTGCTTGGAGGATAATAAAGTAACTTTCTCACGGGTTTCATGAAAATTTAATGAGATTATATCCTTAAATACATTTCTGGTACATGATAAGCGTTTAGAAGAGATTGATAAAGAAAGAAAAGGAGAGGAGAAGGAAAGTGAATTTATACAATTCTCATTTATTTTACCTTTTAGAACTGTGTATTTCATAGAAAATTTCCTGTAACACTACCACATGACTATTCAGAATAAGATAGATCCATCTTACATTTTATGAGACATGTAATTTTCCAAAATATCAAAAAGATTTCATTGTAAGATTTCCTTGTAATATGTTAGAGATTCTAGAAAATGTTTATAAGGTTTGTTCATAGTTTGATATGATTTACCTTTAATAGTCTTGGAATTAATTATTTTATTCCTTAAATTGCTTTCATTTATTCAGCAAAGATTTTTGAACATATTCTTTTTTTTTCTATTCAAAGTGAAGTTTATTTTACAAATCCCCTTGACTCTTACAAAGCTGAACATTTTTTTGCCAGATTCTGTACTAAAATAGGAGACATTGTGTTTAACAAAAGCTTAACCTCTTCCCTCAAAAAGTCTATAGGGGAGATAGAAAAGTAAACAAATGATTAAAAGAGAGTGAAAGTATGAAAAATAATTGTAATATGTTGATTCCATGTAATACTTCCCCTTGGTACAAAATTTTAATAAACTACTTAGTTAAATCATTTAGAGCTTATTAGCCAAAGTACGGGTACATGGAAATTTGAAGTTGTAAGAGGTTATCTAAATTGCCCAATATTAAATAATTTAAGTGTCAGAGTAGTGATAGAAATCATAGCTTTTGACACCAAAGTTCAGTATTCCTCCTACTTCACACTGTAGAATGCCTTTAAAATCAATAAACTGAGGCAAACAAGAAGAGACAAGTAACTGAGCACTGTACAAAGAAGACAAACATTCTCAGAAGAAAATTCATGATTTCTATAGCCTTTAACCATTAAAAAGTCTTTTTTCTGATTCAATAGCTCAAGAACGTATCAAGGTGCTTTGTTAAACAGTTGTTCTTAGCTCTGTGCAAACAAAGCTTAAGACTTAAAATCTAAAATATACAATAATTAAAACATTGCATATTATTTTGCACTTGAGTCTTCTAGGTACTCTTGTTTAGTCTTTTTAAAATCTTCCTGCTTTGTGAATCTGAAAGGGTCTTTATCTAAAATCAGTCAGCAAGGTAAGAATATGAAGTATGAATATTTATTAATATAAAATTTAACTTTTTAAATCAGTACTTTCCAAGTGTATTTCTAGAAAATTAATCCCATGAACTGATACTTAAAAATGGATTATTTAATATCAATAAATTTGGAAATTACTACATGTACTGTGATTTCTTTGAGATTCATAACGTAGTATCAGCACTCTGAAAAGTCCTGTAATAAAGTTTTCTTTAACCCAGACTTTATGATAGACTCTTTTAATGTATTACTTTTCAAAATTTATTCTGGGAACATGCTTTTAATAAAGCTCAGTGACATACTCTAATTTTCCATCTCTAGCTTTAAGCATAAGATTATGATGTAAAATTTGGGGTTGCTCAGAAAAGATCTTAGAAACTCATAAAATTTACTATATTTACTATAGTGATTGATCTTATCCTTAAAAAAAGACAGTGGGACTAGAAAAAGAATTGTAAAATCAAATAGGAGTTAGCAAATCCAACATGAGGAGAAATATATTATCTAAGGAATATGGGATAAGATTATCTTTTAAGTAATGACACTAATAGAGGGGATGCATAAAAATAGCTTATATAATTCAACAAATATTATGAATATTGAACATTCCTGCTGACTTCTCATGTATGTTTTAAAATTTAATTCACTCTGCCTATTGTTTAGGGAATCCCTTCAAACAAAGCAGTTAAACCAAAATGTGGTAAGATAGTTTGACAGGTGGCTCATTTTCTATCTTTTCTATCTCTTTTTGTACGTCTAATAACGCATTGACTTGAGACCAGTTAGTTGCTGAGATCAAAGGAGATTGCAACTCTAGCGTTCCATTTACATCGTGCGTGCGTGTGTGTGTGTATATGTGTGTATGTGTATGCCATGCTCTCATCAAGTACATGCTTAGTGGAAGGGTCTCCATTTCCCAGTTGTCTTCTAATTTGATGCCTTCTTATTTCTAATTTTCTAGACTCCTAGAGTTGGTTTTACATTTTTATTTAATGGTTATATAATCCATAACTCCCATATCTAATATTTTAATACATCATACAACTTTACTATTTCTACCATTCGTTGGAATACCCCCTCTTCATTAAAAGAATTAATTCTACATATTGTATATAGGAAACAGGCAAGTTCTCATATGTTTAAGGATATGTAAAATATTTGTCATAGCCTATCAATATAATAGTGAGTGAATATTACAAGGGAGCTATTTATAGACATGTCTTAATATATAGCTATTTCATTGTCCTATTGTACTTTCAAAGCTTCCACCACATTATTTTTATCATTGTTTTAATAAATAGTAATGTTAGTATCATCTTTGTAGGTTGCTTTACTGGTTGAAAACTGATTTTATGTATCAAGATTCTGATGCTGCTCTTGAAATAAATTAAGAAGTTAGGCTCAATCTGTATAAATGGTTACAACAACAAAAAATAAAAAGAACCTGTGATGATAGCAGCCTCCTCTCAGAAAACAATGATATTTGGAGGATACTGAAATTTAGTTTTGTGGGAGCAGACCTTCATCAGTTCTGGTGCAGCTGTCTCACCAGTGCCTGGTACTTTGCCAAGTATAGGGTAGGACCCTCAACAAATACATGTTGCATAATGAATGGATGAATGAATGCCTATTTCAGAAATTGATTTTCAGTGTTTTTTTATTAAACTAGCTGAGCTTAGATACAAAAAATAATAAAGAATCAAGATTTTAAAGCCAAATTATAGATAAAATTAAGTGTGCCTTTTCTAATCCTTTAGCTGCTATGAAATTTTGTAACCTTTATATTCCCTCTTCTTGATTGTAATTTTTCTTGATAATGATTCACTCTTCAAATCTTAATGTAGTGTTTCTCTCTCATACTTAGACTATTATATACAGAAAGCCATAGATCATTATTGGAAGGGATTTTAGAAATTATCTAATACTGAACTGAAGCAGGACTCTCCCTGTATCAGTGATTTCCAAACTAAGCTCATAATCAGTGGGGGAGCATTTTAAAAATATAAATTCTTTGCCTTGGATATGCAAATTCTATTCCAGTATGTCTAGATATGATGATTCGTAACCCTGTAAAATATCACTGATAGTTTATTGTTCAATCTGCATGAAGAATTCAGAGCTCTCACCTTATGAGGCAGTCCTTCATATTCTTAGGGATTTGGAGCTATTTCGCAGTGATCACTTCATAAGGTATATAAATGTTTGTATATTTATGTTGTACACCTAAAACTTATATAAGATTGTATATCAGCTATAATTAAATAAAAATATTTTTTGTTTTTATTTAAAAAAATAGAAAATGACTTTTCTCAATTGAGCCAAATCTTACCTGCTTATAACTTAAAGAAAAAAAAGTCCTGTGACTTATATTTTAAAGGTATTCAGTTTGTAAGTATCCTTTAATTGAACGTATGTTTTATGTCCTCCTTTGTATTTATAATATATTTCACAACTTTAAGACCATGAAAACAGGATTGGAAAGGAGAGTTGTATCAGGGACCACATCTCAGAATTGAACCAAGTTATATTTAATCCATTGGTGTTTTACGTGTATATACGAGGACTGTCCAGAAAGTATCCAGCCATGTAATATAAAATAGAGGTATTTATGGCTATATTTTTTATGGACAGTCCTCATGTATATAATATATGTATATATTTAATATATTTTAATATACAGGGTCTGGCAGAAGTAACATCCTTTTTAAAGTAGTTAAAATATTGTTATGTTACAGAATTACATGCTTACAATTTTGTAATAAAAGATTTGATATTGATTACCAGCTTATCAAAAAGGGCATTACTTCTGTCAGAAGCTGAATACATGCATAATAATTCTTTGGTACAGTTCTTCATGTTTTTCATAGAGCTTTTATGCTCCAGTTCCAGTCTGCTGATTCAAAATTGTGTTTTTTTTTTAAATAGAAATAACTATTCACACTATCCTCTTTTATTGAGGGCCACTACAAGGTATTTAAGCAATTCAGTTATTTTTTTAAATTTACATTTCTTAATCTTTCTACCACAGTGTAATGTACAATAATGAAATAGCAGCACAAAACAGATGAAGTTAAAAAAACTAAGGAAAATATTATTTCATAATTTATTGTAGATATTTTATGTCATACAGTTTTGTAGTTAAATCTAATAATCTAGATTATTAAAGATCTGAATTTATATCTAACAAAAAAATTGTTCTGATGTTAGAATTTATAGTTTATGTCAAATTTACTTCTGAAAAGTAATTTTCTCCAAGTGTGTTTACAATACTATTATTTTTTACCTTTCAGACAAAAACAGCACATACCTAAGAAAATTCTCTCATCATTTTAAATAGTATTTATTTCACTATCATATTATTTCACTTCATATTACGTTATCTCTACTACATTTAAATCTGCATTTTACTTGCTCTATTTAAATATTTTTCTGTTTGAGTTTATTACACAATTTAATGTTAAATTGATACATCACACTTCTTGAAATAGCTTCAAAATAGTGAAAATTTACCTCTTTAGCACAATTTTAGAACATTGTAAGTTTGTAACAATGATATTAAAAAAAAAGAAAAAGGAAGTAAAAGATGAAAAAATATCAAAAAGATAGTAAAAAGATGTTAATATATTTTCTGTAAAAGTATATAAATTGTGCTATAAAGCATTTTTATCAGTCTTCAGAATAAAATCAAATATGCTCACTAGTAGTATTAAAAACTCCCTTAGGATTTCTTTTTAGGATTTTTTAATAAATGTTATTAGCTAATATTCCTATTAGCCATAGTAAGACTCTAGAACCAAATTATTTATTTTGAAAAATCTGACAGTTCCATTTTCTTCTGAATTGATGAAATAGATGTTTGTGCCTTAATCAACAGCAGAGTTGCTATGGAGAATGATAGTCTAAAACTCAATATTCTTTCAATTTTTAAAAATTAATTTTGGTGTTTTTTAATCACTTAAAATTTTCATTTACATAAATTTATAGGAAAAGAATTTTAGCCCTGGTGGCTTTTAAGCTTGTATTGAAGGATTGCATATTTTAAAATAACTATGAGACCACCTGTGAGTCATTATTTCTTTGTGAATTGCAAATAATTAAATTCATTGTCTCAGAGTATTACTGCAAAATAGTTTATAATAATTGGCAATGACAAAAAATAATAGTAGTGCTATAAAGCTAAGATGACAAATGTATTTAAATTTGCATTCAATTTATTGTTAAGTCTTATAATGATGATTAAATTCTTAAACTTTTAGCAAAATAAATTGCATAATAGGTATAATAGCGGCCCCTCATTTCTTTTTATTTCAGAAATAGTTGTCTATTCAAGAAGGTGTTTTGTTCAAGTCAAATATTAAGTTTCTTTAGTGCTAGATTGACAATAGTAGGCTTAATATCTTTACTGAGTCATTAACTATCTGGTTCTAGTATTTGCATATTTATAATGAAAATTACATGCAAAAAAGTGCCTTAATGTTCTTTTAGATGGTCAAGTGAGAAAGAGACTAGGATTTTTAACTTAATTAGGACAAAATCTTTATTTTTTCCTCCTCACTATAAAGAAATAATTGCTCAGTGTATCTGGTTTTGACCATTTAGAACAAACTTACTGGAATTGTTATTAACCATATTTTACTCCCGCAACTTCCCAGAAACAGCAACATGACGATAGAAAAAACTACATACACCAAGGTAACTGACATTTGTCCTAAAGGCAGCTTCCACAGAATTTTCTCCAGACTTACTAAGTTTAATTTGTATGACTCTTACAGTTACAGTGTTCTAATACTAGTCTAGGCATCTCAAATTCAAAGTCCTAAAGGTGCCAAGCAGGTAGTATATGTGATTAAAATCAGTTCTAAGGACTAGGTAATATTGGGACTTCTGGCCAACTGGAGAGCACGTGCTCCCTTTAAGCGAGGAAACTGCTGCTCAGCTTCTACTGGTTGTTGCTGTACAGGAATGCTGGCATTACTGCCAGAGCTGGTGTTTCAGGAGACCAAAACCCTTAATTCTTATCTTAATTTTGTAAACAACTCTTGTGGCCAAGGAAAGTATATCAGTGGGCCAGATCCACTGGGTGGGCCACCTGTTTGCAGCTGAAATAGTAATTATTGCTAGAATAATGACCCCAAGTTACTAAAAGTTTCAAGCGATCAAAACAGGAACACATTGTTTACTTCATATTGTCCTAGTCAGAAAACTGCTCATATGTTTTAGAACATTTTTTTAATAATATAAATACAAACAGATTAATCAGACAGAATACTGCATTTCTAAAATATTCTTATTAGTGATTGGATAGGTAGATAGGTAGATGTTAGAAACTAATTAAACTTTGGCTCTTTGCCTCATTTTCCTCAGATAGCAAGCAAAACAATAGAATGTTATATGGGATTGTTCTGTAGAATGCTATTAAACCCTTAACAGATACAAAAAGAACTGTGATGAATTTTAAGTATCTAAGAGTGTAGCTAATTATAGAAATGCTAAATAAGTATGAATAAATGATGTTGCCCATGTCCATATTGTTTTCTGTATTTTATGGCTACCTAGATTAAGGGGACATAAAATTAAGCTTTATTGGGATTGCTAGAAAATAGAAAACAGTTAAGTTGGTTCTAAAATTGGTTTTAACAAAGCAGCTCTTTAAAATGCAAATTAAATACTATTGATTTGTTTGGGGTTCACATGATATACAGTGAAGTTCAAATTTATACTCTCAGCTTGTCATGTTGGAATTTTGGAGATATTATTTAATTTACCATGTAAGAGAATGGTTTTAATTTGGTTTTTAACTGTGATCTGTGTGTCTGAAACCAAACAAGCATGGCATTGTTATAATTATAATATAGTAATTATTATTATTTGTAAACCTAGATAAGATTTCTTTAAAAAAGAACACCTTTATTAGTCTAATTGAGGTGTAAATATTCATCATAATGTGCTTCTCATTTTTATTATTTAGGTGATAAAGAGCTTTTCTCATATCACTCTAAGTATAATAAAGTATCGCATAAATTTAGAAAAAGTATATATATATATGCAGTAAATTACATCAATATGCTTTGAAAATCTGCTCATGCTTTGCCTCCTTCTTTCTGATCTAGTAACTCAGAAATTTATTTGCACAAGTTCAATTTAGCTTAGCCCAAAATTTATCACACAGTAGAAGTTGTGGATAAAATATACTATGAACTTCCTTTGGCACTTGGTACTAAAAGTTTCAGCAGAGGAATAAATTAGGAGGAAAAAGTAAAAATACTTCCAAAAACTAAGAAAGTTATTCCACTGATAGAGGAGTTTCCTTTTTTAAGCCTGTTTTACCTTTTATTATGATAAATAAGAAATATAAAGTTTTATAATTATGTAGTATAAGAAATACTTATTACTATAAAGAACTTCATAAAAAAAGATGTTTATAAGAATGTCATAAGAAAAAACTTCATAAAAAGATTAATTCTATTTCCAGTTGATGATTATAAAATTTTAGGTTAAAGATTCATGATTTGTGTACCTAACATATTCTTTTCAATTATTTTATAGAACCAGCATTTTTGTGTATGATTATAGTACTTTAGGCATGCTATAAATCCAGAGTTACATATATATGTGTAACTCACATATATATATAGTAGTTAAAGAAAAATGCTTGGCAAAATACACTTCACCCATAAGTTTAAAGAGTAAAATTTTCAAATACATTCAAATGTCCCAATGTTCACTTATTCATTAGAGAAAGTGAAATTGCCTAAATGTTAATTTAAAGATTATTTTTAAGTTAAAAGTTATAGTTTGTTATTCATTTTCATTTACTCCTAAATTTGATTTCTCAGTGTTATCTCTGAAACAAAATTCAGAATATATATAAATTATGTCCATTGTGGCAGTGTGTCATCAACTTCTACCTGATTGGTGCCTATGAATCAAGTGCTCCAGGTTAAAGCTGAATGAGAGCAATTTAACCCCTCTTGCCTATCACTTTACTGCCGTCTAGTTCAATATAAAACCCATGGTGACTGAAAAGTTAGTGTCCTGAAGCCCAAAAAACTGACACACCCGTATTTGTTGTTTGAACAGCAAAATGCTTATATAGATAAAAAATTTGAGTGACATTTATTCTGTCATGTTTAATAAAAGATTATTTCATAACTCTGTTTTTACTAACACATAGTAAAATTCTTGTGATTTTAGACAAATACAGAGCACATTGTGATAAGCAGAGTTAATGTCCAGTAATTTTCCCAGCATATTCCCATATGTTACAGTGGAAATAGCACTCAATTGGATAGATTGTAATTCCATTTGGCTGTTAGCACTCAGAGATGTAGGGGCAAGTATTTTCATTACTTCAGTTTCTCACTCATATAAAGGACAAACCAGATGATCTTCAAGTCTCCTTCACCTATACAATTCAGATTTAAATAATAAATTTTAATATTTAAGTAACATTTAACATTTAATCTTAACTCAAAAAGTATGAGCTAGATCATAATTTTTAACTTTGAAAATGAAAGCTTAATTTTTTTATCCAATAATATAAAATATATTTATAATACTTATTTTTTAATTCCTCAAGTTAGTTTTTGACAATTTCTTGAAAAAGTATGTAGGAACTTTTTCATTTGTGTTTTCTTTTTGAAAGGGTGAAGACTACGTGTTAGTCATTTCTGTATCCGCCAGTCAAAAATAGTAATTTATTCTCATTGAGAATTGTATGTTCCCTGAGATTAAATAAATAACTCATTAGTGAAGAGTCAAAGACTATTCTTATTCACTACTTTGGTTCATTTTATAACACAGTGTATGATCAAATTAAGCAATTATTTTTTATTTAAAAATTTTAAAATACATTTTCTAGAGAAAATATCAGGATATTAGCCATACAACAGGCAGTAACAGTATTATAAAACTAAGATACAAAAGGGATGAGGAAAAAAGGAAAAAACCTAAAAAATACCACATTTTTAAGGCATAATTTCAAGGCATAATTAATTCCACCACAGTGTGGGGGAAATAGCAATTATATAGGTGTGTAAAAGATCCAGTCTTTTCCCTCTGGTCACCACTGAAATATAAAAGAAATAAGCATGTAGATTGAGTGGTCTCTCTTCTGAGCAGTGTTGAACAGACAAATGAACTATTAACTTCCTCCTTTCTTTCTTTTTTCTTTCTTCCCACATCCTCTTCTTTCGTTCCCTCCCTGTCTTTTTCTAACCATTTTTCCAACTGCTACGTTTTGGCAGTTGTGATAGTTTCTAGAGAGATACTGAGATGTATGAGAGGTGAAAGTGGAGGAAAAGGACATTTAAATGATTGCAATAAAATAACCAAACTAAACAGACAATATAAAACTATATTCAATAATAAAATATTTTATACATATATTAATTCTTATATAGTTTACACACATTAAATAATGATTTCTCAGTGTCCTCATGTAAGGAAGTAAGTGTAAAGGGAAGAGTCCAGTTAAGTTTTGAGATACAAATTCACATTACTGATTCCTCCATATCCCAGCATATGCTATGCCATCTCAGAGCATTAGTAACTATTCCAATTAATCTGAAAATTATTTTAGTTTGGTTTTGATAAGGTGCTGGACTAGAGAGCCAGAAGAAACAAAAAAGGAAAAATTCCAAAACTATTAGAAAAAATAAATCAATAAGTTTTGATGATTTATTGAATTACTTCATTCATTTATTCAATAAATATTTATTGAGTGAATATTAAGTGCCAGACCCTATTCTATATGCTTGGGATAGAGAAAGCATTGCACTAACAGACAAAATTTCTGCTATCATGGAGATTATATTTTGATGGAGGAGACTTTAAAATGCAAAACTAATACACTTGATAATAAAAGTGAGTTTGTGGTTGATAGAGTTGAGTTTTTTTGTTTGTTTTTGGTTTGCTTTTGGATTTTTTTACCAGAGCATAGCTAGTTCTAGAGCCTACTTCATTCAGACGTATGTTGTTGGAGGTGTAATGTGACCTGAACATAGGGAGCAGAGGGCAAGGAAAAGGCAGAAAGCCTCAGTGTTTCTATTTTTGGTAACTAAAACTGTTGAAAGAAAAATTGAGAAGTTGAAAGTTTTATGAGTTTTGAGCAGGTAAAGAGTAAAAGATTTTAAAATTTTGAAGTTTTAAAAGGAAGGCGTGAAATTGTCCTGAAGCTAATTGGAGAGTGGACCTGCATATTTTTATTAGATATGTAGTTATACTCTGTTGAAAGGAAATAAGAATAATTCATATCGTTGTTTTTGAAATTGACATTAGCTTCATGTTTAACTTCAGTTTTTAAAACTATGGTAATAAAAATAAGGCATTAATTATACCACCTTGAGATTTTTGTAAGCTATTTCCATGGCAGACATTTAAATTTCCTATTACCCTGTATATTTTCTGAATGGAGTACTTGACAATCAATAATAGAAAATTACTCTTTTCTATTCAGAATCCCAAGAAACATGAATCTAAATAAAGTTTCTTGTACTGCAGAATAAATAAAGGAAAGAGTATGTGATTTACCAATTTACAGTATATTTTTGTATCTTAATTTTCAATTTACTAAGGTCATTGGTTGCCATGTTATTTTTGTATAATGTGATCTTCCAAAAATGTTCAATAAATAAGAGTAAAGTGGAGTTGACATTTTTAAGCATAGAAAATACTGCATTTCAGAATGAGTGTCTAGATTTTTGTCATCTGAAAGAACATAATTACTGTATAGAAAATAATTTTATTTTATTATGCCAACTTCCAATCTGTATATTTCTTGATTTTAATGTAGAATCATAAGAAATGAAGGAATCTTATGATATTTTAAATACTCTATAAAAGTTCTTATTCTAATTATTATAGATAATAATTTTGAAAAGTCTGGGTCATAGAAAAAACATCTATAGTCTTAAGTTTAGTATGAAATACCCAGATCATTCTTCATAGACAACATTTCTCCCATTTAAAATCTCTAAAAATGAAATTTTACACTAGTTATAAAATAGTGTTTAATAATTGAGGAGTATGGCAAGTATTATTTTGCTAAATTTTTATTATGTGAATTAAGGGAGGACAGTGGGCTGATGAATAACAGTAGATGATATTTTAAAAAATCACATATTTGATGTACAAAATACATCCTTGTGTTATTTCTCAAATACATTCCATGCTGGAATAGGATATAACCAAATGTAAAACATAGTTGGAAAACAAAAAAATAATCGTGAATGGTGGTAAACTTGTATTTTTTAACCGACTTTAATATATAGGCCCAAGGACAACTCAGGGTGATTTAAAATTATTTTCGAAGCTCAAAATACAAATGGTCAAATGCTTTAAATTTTTAAATAATTGTTAAAAATTATTTTAAATCTTACAGGAAATAAAAGAGAAATGTAAAGTAAAAAATTTAATAAGATACAGAATATAAGTAAAATTGGCTAATTTCCAAATAAAATGTTCACACATAAACACATGAAAAAAATTCCAGAGTTGATTTTCTTACATGTGGAATTACCAACCAAAGTAGACCTGTACAATTATACCAGCTTTTGTTTCAAAAATAACATTTTTTTCAATATTTAAAATCAGCCAATGTAAAAAGAATTGATGATATTCAACCACATCTGTACATGAGAGAAAAAGCACTTCCCCCCAAATCACTCTTAATTGTATATAATCAGAATAACACAAAGAAGCATCTAATATAATTTCAGATACACAAAGAACTAACTAAAAATAATGCTCATCACCCTTTGACTATGTGGCTCCAAAAATGTAGATATCTGGCTAGAAAAATCTGGTAACATCTGCTTTCTACTTACTGATGGACTTAGAAATTTAATCATAAGATTCTATCTAAGCTAAGAAGAGGCAAAACTAATCAATTAAAATGTTTGAATAAGGTGGTCTTTTATTGCCTACACCACATTTTCCTATCTGATTTTTGTATGTCACTTGCATTAGAAGACCAGAGAAAATGCAAATTTCTGACTTTCATGACAGAAATAACATATAGAATCCCTGAGGCTAAGGCTATAAGCTATTATATTCTTGAAAAGCTCTTAGATGGTTCTAAAATTTGAGAACTACTCTTCTAGTTCATCTGGAAATTGTTACTTCAGAAATTCTTATAATTATGATATTTACAATTCAATGACAAAATTTACTGCTTGACTCTGCCCAGCTGCCCTGGGGAATCTTCAAGTTTCTGGAATTATATCCACAAGCTTTGCCAAAAGAGAATTAGACTTGTCCAATCCACAATTAAAGAAGCTGAAAATCAAATATTACAATCAGCATTCTGTGATTTGTCATCTTGCCTCATGGGAAACATGAAACACTTTGACTTACTGGTCATGTCCATAAATGTTTTTACACTAAACATGAAAAACAGGTGACAAGAGAGGAGATCGGATTAAAAGGTAGCAAGTGGCGAGTAGCTGCAGCAGCACGGAGGCAGTGGAGGTGGGAAACAGACTCACTCAGGAGAAAAGACTGAAACCCAAACGATCCGTGTAATTGTGTTGTGTTCCCTAGGGTGAAGGGCCATGCTATGCACACACATAAATCAAGATATTTAGACCGTGTTCTTTGTGAGTGATGGAAGCTGAAGAAAGTGCCTTTACTTCTAGTTAACTTAAAAGTCTAAATACGTACTTCAAAATACCAGTGAACTGAGCAATGTGTGTTTTAAGAAGGTGAGCTCCATCACTTCAACAGAGGCGGCACAAACTCTGGGGCCATTTTCACTCTGTTTGAATCCTGACTCCAATATCTTCCTCTGTTTTTATGACTTCTCAATTTTCTCTTCTTTAATTGGGATAATAGTACTTACATCATAAAGTCTTTACAAGGTTTAATTAATTGATATATGTAACTAGAACAGTGCCTAAGCACCTAATAAGCAGTTATTATTCAAACTATGAGACAATTATATAACGAGTAAAATGTCAGCAAGTCATAAAACTTAGGAAAGTTGCTGTTTAGTTGACATATGTAAAGCACCTAGAACAGTGCCTAAGCACATAATAAGCAGATACTATTATTCAAACTCCCAGACAAACTTATATAATGAATAAAGTATCAGCAAGTCATAAAACTTTGGAAAGATGCTGTGGTGTTGCAAATAATGCACCTATTAACACAGGACATCTCCTGAACAATTTTAGAGAACTGATAAAAATATTATAAACGTAACTATGGACAACTTTCATCATCATGATACATGTCAGTAAATTAGATGTCTAGTTTGAAAACGAATAAGCATTGACGATCTTCCTAAATGTATGTTCATCTTGGTGTCAGAAAATTATAAGCCTAGACCTTTCAAAAGGTCACACAGTCTAAAAATGCAAGCAGAATGTTTGTAGGGGGGCAACAGCATCCAGAGATCCAAAATATTTCATGATTAAATGAATAATGATTGATCCTCTCTTCCAACTTTATGAAAAGTGAAATTACACTAAGAGGCTCATCTTTTCTGCCCTTTGTGTTTATAAAATTGCAGAAGCAAGGTTTAGTGTTGGCTGATTTAGGTGTGCCTGTGCTATACAACTAGGATGTGGACTAGATGACAGGAAATCTATTTCAGTGCTGTACTTCTTGTGTTTTCCTAATAAAAGCCAACTTCTGTATATTGCTAACCCCCAGATCCAGAGGCTCCTTTCTCACTGGTAGGGAGGAATTGGAATTTTAGTCAATTTTTGTTTCTTTTTCTTATGTTTTACTATGGCTTGAAACAAGCAACTCCACTTCAACTTTATTTACTTAATGAAAAAGTAATGTAAGTGTGGAAGCTGAGAAATTACTTTACAGTGCAAAATAAAAGGTTGGTCAAACCAAAAGAAATGTATGCTAATGCATAAATGGAAAATAATGTTTTACTAGTTCTACATTTTTGTAGCTTTAGTGAAATATGATTTCTAAACTCACTTGGAGGATATCAAAACTCTTTGATGGCTAGGTATATGGCTATGTAAAGTTCTTAACACAGCAGCATGAAGTAAGCATTCAGTATATGTTAGACAAAGTTAGAGGCTGTTTTTGAAGTAGTGAATGGAATTGAAAATACAAAGCACATAACGGCATTAATGAAAGTTACCATTTTGTTTTTGTTTTTGGTTGGTTTTTTTTGGGGGGGGTTGTACAATTTTTTTTAAGAAAAGAAATATCCTTCAATAAAACTGCTTTGGTCTTTGATTTTGTCAATCATTGTCAAGATAGGAAATCCTTACAGCTATATTTGCCTCCAGAGATAAGGGATCAAACAGGAAGGGCATGTCTTCAAGCCAGTTTTCATTGTGTGCTACTCTGAAGCTAGTGTTCATTCAGTGTTAAATTACAAATTATACAAAATTCAGGACAATAAATACTGCTTATAATGATTATATTAGTCATTAATAGAAAGTTAAATTATTTTAGTGGCTTTTGTAAAAGGTAGGAAATATAATGCCATATATATTTTAATTTTAATTGTGTTAACTCTCTGGAACACTTATTTAAAATTTTTCAATAAATGTGTCTGCTCTTGGCTGTTCTAAAATATTGCCTCTTAAGGTTGTACTTGGTTTTTTTTTAAATTCATTTTTATTGTTAGACTTATTGGGGTGACATCTGTTAGCAAGGATTACATAGGTTTCAGGCATACAATTTTACAGTGCATTGTCAGCTTGATGTATATAATAATTACTTCAGAAGTGAACTAAAGATTCATGAAAGTAGAGGAAAGTTGAAATAAAACCATTCATTCAACAAACATAAGTATCTTACTCATTTATGCCCAATGCTTATGTTTATCCAGAGCTGGTATATACAGAAGTACTCACTAAATGTTAGAAATAGTACACAAATGAGTAAATGAATGAAAGAATAATGTGTGTGGAATCTAACGTGTTTAAGAATGCAGGCTCTGGAATCAGACAGGTTTGAATCCTGGCTCTCCCACTTACTATTTTGTATGTGCCTGTGACCTCGGACAATTTACTTAGGCTCTTTGTGCCCAATTTTCTCATCTATAAAATTGTGATAATAATAGTTTCATCATCGAATTATTTGAGGATTAAGTAAATTAAAACTAACAAAGCATTTATAACATTGAGCTTAGTTTCGCGTATCAGGTACTAACTGGGCTGCTGAAGTACACTGACAAAATGAACTATCCAAGTTCATTGAGAAGAGAGCAAACAACTGCAACAGAATTTCTATAATGGAGATATAATAAAACCTTGAAAAAAACTATAATTGACATCCAGAAATTTATGATGTCAGACGTAAAGTTGCCATATTGTAAGGTTCATGAAATGACCTGGGTGAACCTGTGCACCTGGCTGACCTGCTGCCTGAGCCCAGTTGCCCACATCTCAGTTGCAATTTGGTGCCACCTGGTGGCAGTTGTCTACTTTAGTGAAAATACCCAGAACAAGGTGATTCAACATCCTATGACTGAGACTTTCATTCTGGTTGCAGAATCCAAGTAATCCCCTTGGTGGTTTTGTCAGCCCATGCAAAGGATTAGGGGCCTGCCTCCTACTTCTCCACTTCTTAAAATGTGTTTGAGAGGCTTGCCATTCCTATCACATCCCCCTACCAGAAGATAAGAATTTTTACCCACCCTCATTTACCAATAGGTGCTAGGAAGAAGATGGGAGCAAACTGGCCATCATGTTGCAGTAGACTCTCAGTTAACTGGCACCCATACTAAAACGTAGTATCCTTCAGTTTTTTTGCTGGTTGCTTGAGAGGACAAGTTGCTTGAGTTCTGGTTAATGGAGAATCTACTGTATATCTAATTTCATGTCATTATGGAATATGTTATTGTGAAGTTTTACTGTGTATACAGTTGACATAAAGGAAAACATCAAAGTTATACAAGCTGACGGGAGGGAGATTGGCAAGTCTTCACAGAGGAACTCTTGTTCAAGCAGAGACAAAAGAATTATAGTGGTTTGCCAAGTGGCCTTGTGGAAGAAGGGTGTTTATGAGAGAAGAAAAGTAGATGTCAAGGCACAGAAAACACGTAGATATTCCAGGGAACTGCATGTAGTTATGTATTTCTGGAGCATAAAGTTTAAGAGCTAAGGGAGGAGATGAAGTTGGAATGTTAGGCTTGGGTCAGAGCAATCCTCATTTTGGAGGCCATAAACAGACTTTCTGTCTTATTCTATAGGTGAAAAAGCCATTAAAAGAATCTCTGCAGGAATTTTATTTGTAAAAGATCACTATAAAACTCAGTTTTCTCATCTGTAAAACAGAGATAATAGTACTTACTTCATTGGGTTGTGTGGGTTAGAGAGAAAATATGTGAAATATTTTACATAGAGTTCATTGCAAACTAAGTATTATATAAGTGGTAATGATTAGTATTAATGTTACTATAATTAATAGTGGAGGGGCAAGATTAGAGGCTTGTAGCTAATTTGACAATCAAATCCATACATTCAGATAACTTTGAAAGCTATTCATTTTTGTTTTCTATTTTACATGTTAATATAATTAGAACTAAAATAAATGAATTTTAGCATATTTATTATTTTCTTAGATGAAATATTTATGTTTTGTATTACTCAAAGCTTATTAGCCTTAATAAAAATATTCTGCTTTGCAGACTTTCTCTTTGGGTCATTTTAGAATTTCTTTCTTTTGTAATAGAATTATAGTCTATAATGCAGCCACTCCTCACTTAATGACCTACCTGTTCAATGGCTCACAAGACTTAGTACAAGTTCTCCATTTCGGGGAATCCCCTTTCTCAGTTTTTGTTTCCTTCTCACAGTCGGTTAGTATTCACTACATGAAGTGTTTGCAATCATGCAAGACTACTTATTTCATTTATACATGTGCTGTCATATGATATCAACTGAAGAATACATGCCCTATGGCACCATGATGACACAGCACAAGACATCCACCATTAAGCTCCTCTACCAATTTCCTTAATGACCTAGTTGTAGGAACAATAACTCGGTCATTAAGTGAGGAGTGCTTATATCCATTTCCTTATCTTTGCAGTTAAAGACCTTGAGGCCAGAGAGCTCAAGTCATTTGTCTAAAGGCATATGCTATGTAGCCCTAAATTCAGAACTCTCCTGTTTCAAGACCAAGTTCTTATTTATTAACCTAATTTTGCTAATAATTTAAAAGCATAGAACTACCCTCTAATGGACAAAATACCTGAATTTCCACCCTAACTTTACTGTGACCTACTGTTAGAGGAGGACATGAAAGCGAAGATGTTGATTGAGTAGGCAGAGATTAAATAAACCTCCGGGGATTGTAAAAATCCCTGACTAAAGCATACAGGAGAATGAATAAGCACAATTAGCACAATGTAGTAAAATGTCTACGAGGTGAGGTAGAGTAGCAGCTAGTTGTAAATAGGTAGAATTGCAAATCTGAAAGAATTGAGCGAAACAGAGGGAGTGACCTTAATGATTTTTACTAAACAGCAAATGAAGGCTTACCATCTTTTCACATGGGACATAGTTGTACTACTATAAAAGTCTCAGCCAGCAAGTCTCAAAATATGGTTACTGTGTCCACAGCATCAGCCTCACCTGGAAACTTGTTAGAAATGCAAATTGTCAGACACCACCCCAGACCCACTGAATCAAAAACTCTGGGAATGGGACAGAGAAATCTCTGTTTTAGGGAGCCCTCCAGATTATTCTGATGCAGTCTAAAGTTTGTCAACCCCTGGTCTAAGCTAAGTGGAATTTGTTTCCATCTTGTTGCAGTGCCAGTAAAGTGATGGCTAGAGCATGAGTTTTAGAATTCAACTGCTCAATTCAAATACCAGCTTCATGACTTACTAGCAAACTTCATAATCTTCTGTGCTTCACATTCTTGTTCTCATATGAAGTTCCTGTTTCATAAGGTTATTCTGAGATGTATTTCAAGTGGGGTACCGCAAATATGAAGGTCCCAAGGTTGAAAATGGCTTGATATTTTTCAGGAATTTAAGAGGCTGCTGTGACTGAAAAGCAGTTTATAAAGAAAAATGAGATGAAATGAAAGAGAAAGGGGCCAAAGCATGCAATTTTGCAGGACTGGGGAGAATGAGGGTGGGTTCCTGAGCTGCAGCAGAGGACTTGGTATTTGCAGTAAGGGACACTTTGTTGTTTTGTTGTTATGGGAGGGAAAAAGAGTATCATAGACAGAAGCAATTAGTTTCATAGACTGCTATTTGGAAGATAAGGAAATTTCTCCTGATTGCTTCTATTTTATGGATTTTGGATTTTTCCCAAGTACAATGAGAAGATGTTTAAGAATTTTAGGAAAGTGACATCACCCAATTTGTTTTAGGAAAAAAAAAATCAGTCTGGCTGCTATGTGGAAAATGGATCAAGGATGCTGTTGCAGTAGAGTGGACAAGAGTAGCATGGACTTGAGTAGTAAAAGTCAGGAAGGGAAGAAATGGAAAGCTATTAATATATTTTAGAGATAGAATCTGTAAGACCTAATGATAGATTAGGTCTGGGGATAAAAGAAGGGAAGTAATCAAAGGTACCTCTTTGATTTCCATCTTAAGCAACTTGATAAATAGTTATACTCTATGGAAACAGCAGAGACTGAAAGAGAAATGTATTTGAGAAAAAAGTTTTAAAAAAAAAGAGAAAAACGTTTTACTTTGGGACTCATCAAATTTGTGATATCGGATATCTGAGTGGTTATTATAGGTAGGCGATTGGATAGACAGTTCTGGAGTTCAGAAACGAAGCCTAGTCAGCTAACTTAAGTTTAGAGATGAGTGTGTGTGTGTGTGTGTGTATGTGTGTATACTCTTATGTATATATTGGTATAAATATTGGTGTACATATATTATTTTTAAGATAAAAGTATTTCTCCTGATAGCTTTCATTTTCTTTATGAAATAAAAGGAAAAATTATCTGCTGAGAGAAAAGCATAGGGTGGGAGGTTTGAGAAGCGTGAAGAAGGAATACAGTGGTTATTGTGGAGAGTGGGAAGCAGAGCAACTTTTGAGGCTGTTGACAGTAAATTACAGTGGAAGCAGTGTTGTCTTACTGAATTCTTTTTCAATAATGCTCCAATGTTGAGCCGTGAGCGTAGAAGAAGCACATGGTAGGTTTCATCAATGGATTAATGCCATATGAGGACAGATACTAAAGCTGTTGAGGGTATTTGCAGAAGAGTGATTGAAATGATGAGCTATGGAATCTAAATTAGTTAAGTGTGAGAAAGGTAAGGGGGCTGACAATTGGAGAAAAAGTGGAGGAATCGAAATTATAATGTTGAAAGGCAAGGATATCTGATTAAATGAGCTAAAATGAAAGGCTACAGGAAGACTTGTAGCAGCTTTCTGAATAAGGATGAGGTGTATTCTCCCCATTTAATATAAATACTTGTAGGGCAACTGAGACACCAACTACTTTACTCAGTTACAGCATAAGTAATGCTGCTCTGTCTTGAATGTGAGCCTCCTGCTTAAATTCGATTGTCTTATTTTTCTTACTAGGTAAGCAAATCACATATATTATTTGTTCAAGGTTAGGAATCATTGCCCTTAAAAAAGTTGAAATACATATGTCCAAATAAGAATTAAAATAGAAAAATAGATTGTTCATTTTAGAGCATGTGTCTGCCTTATCTTTGTAATATTTGTTTGCTAAACTGTTTTTTTTACTGCTTTATATTTTCATTTTCAGTATACTTATTTTATGTTTTGAGTGTCAATTGTATTATAGTTATTTTTAATATTAAGCTTGATGTTTCTTCAATGTTATCATTTAATTTCCTTTATAAGGTTTTTGCATTAGTTCATTTTATTCAGAAAACAATTTCATAATTAATATCAAAGGGAAATGATAACTTACATAGGTAAATACATTTCAAGTCAAATATTTTTGCTGGACTCTATGCCATTTTAAACCAATTATCCAAAGCATCATTGCCCAGAAAAATATACTGGGAACCACATATGTAAGTTAAAATCTTGTAGTAGGTACATTAAAAAAAATAAAAAGGGGGAGTTCCCTGATGGTGTAGTGGCTTAAGGCTTCGGCGCTGGCGCTGTCAGCGCTGCGGCCTGGGTTCGATTCCCAGCCAGGGAGCTACTCACATACCAAAAAGCAAAAAAAATAAAAAATAAAAAAATATATAAATAAAAAGGATGTGAAATTAATAATATATTTTATGTAATCCAATATATCCAAAAAATCTAATTTCAAATTTTAATCTATATAAAAAGATTAATGATGTATCATTAATATATATGATAAATAGATTATCATATATTTAGAAGTCTTGGTGTACCAAGACTTGTAAACCAGTGTGTGTATTACACTTACATTGCATCTCAGTTTAGATGAGACACATTTCAAGTGTTCATTAGCCACAAGTTACTAGTACCCATAATACTGGATAGTGCAGATCTAGAGCCTTTATGAAGTATAATTCAACAAAGTAAAATACTCAAAGTCAAACTCTTTTTCTATTTCTCATGAAAGAAGTGAAATTTAAGAAATCTCGGTTAGAAAGGATACATATTTGTTGGAAAGAAGAAAGAAAAGGTAGTAGGAATTTTTTTTTTAAGTAAATAGACCATCAGATTGGTACAACATTCTGATCTTTTTTAAATACCATGATTTGATTGGTGATCTTCTCTTTTAAATCCATATTTTTAATTAAACTTTTATGTGACTACTTTTGAAAATATACAAGTATATTTGGCATAATTGTGTTTATTTACATAAATTTGACTTTAAATGACTAATAATAAATCTTGGGCAGTTTGATAGTTTTATTGCATAATAATCTGTGACATAATTATTCAGAAAGTTCTAAGGATTTATGATTTTTATTTTTGGAACATAAGAATTTTAAAATGTAAGCATTTAATTGTGTAGAATTTAAGAGATGTTATTTTTTAAATTAAACATTTAAGGTCTCCACTTACTGTCAGTTAGCAACATTATTGATTTCAAAATTTTAAATCAAAATCCTATTATAAAATATTGAGTACAATATAAAACATATTATCAACACATATGCTTATTGTATGCTTATAATTGAGTAAGTAAAAAATATCAAGGTGAAGAAAAATACTTTGCCTTTGTACATTCAACTCATTATTCACTCATTCAAACATAAGTTTAAGAGAAGTGGAAGGTTGTTATATTCATAAAAGAAAAAGCACCCCTAATAGGTAAATATCCATGAAAGCAGAAGTAGCCTATGAATATACTATGGGAAGTACGTGCTATTTACAATTTGTTTACATTCTATTTATCTTTATTTTTCATTATCATGCATAGAAATTAGTTTCATTATTTTCTAGCCTTTGGCATCTCAAAATTTATTTGAAAATGGAAGTTTATTCGTTTCACAAAGTGGCTAACTATAATGAAAATAATAATATCCTTGAATTAAATTTTTGCTGTTAGTTTTCAAAACAAACTTGAGAAAAAATACTTTAATGTTTCATATGAACATGTTTGCCACATGTGTGCCCAGGTGGTGACTGCTTTTTGATAACCTCTTCATTGGCTATTATTATGTCTCTAATCTCACTAAGCGTTTTTATCCAGCCTTAATTTAATAACAGTTAGCTAACAGCAATAATACAGCATTTAAATTGGGTTCTTTGTAGGCAAAAGGAGGCTTATGGGAAAGTCTGTTTTGAAATTTGGGAGTGTTTACAGGAGGATGATTTGTAGAATAAAGAGAATTTCTCATTTTAATCATTACTTACCAACGATACATAAGAATAAGTTTATTTTCATGGATTGTGCATAGCATTTCATTTAGTGCCCAAAGTGTGTAACTTTTCATTCAGTACCAACCCTGGTATCTGACATTTTACAGATGCTGAATAAATTTCTGTTAAATTAAATTTACTCATGTACGCATTATTAGTCATCTGTGTAACATGATCATATCTTTTAAATCCATAACTTTATAAATATTTCCATTGAAATATGTCTTTTCAAGTTTGAAATGATGAAAAGTATGGGAATTACTTATCTATATGAAGTCTGAGGGACCATTTCTTTGAGGTCACAGAACTCTGTTTATATAAAATAGCTGATTCAAATAAATCTAGCAAGTTTGAGTTTCTATTCTTACTAAATCCTCAATGTTCCCATGTGATAGTAAACATATAATTATTAGAGCTACCATATCAAGCATTTAGCATGTGCTAAATGCTGTGTATGTTATTTCTTTTAATCATTACAACTTAGTGAGTTATTTTTGGTAGGTAATTCATTTATTCAACAGATATTTACTGTTCACTTACCATGTGGCAGGCATTATTTTAAAACCTGGGATTTAGCAGTGAACAAAAGAGGTAAAGTTCTTGCCCTATGAAGCTTACATTAAAGTGGAAAAGTATTTAATAAATAGATGAGAAAACTAAAGCTCAGAATAGGTAAAGAAACATGCTTAAGGTAAACTATCAAATGATAGAAATCCATGTCCGACTAACTTGAACCTAAACTTAGGTTTCACCTCTTGATAAAATTATCAGATTTGTTGCCTTCAATAAATCACAGTTTTGTTGTATATCTTACTAAGAATCAAGCATAAAACTTTTCCTATGAGGGACCATGCCCTAAGCTTAAAAGAATCTGAAAATTAGAAGAATTACAGTATCCCCACCACTATCTATGGTTTTACTTTCATGGTTTCAGTTAACTGTAGTCAGTTGTGGCCTGAAAATGTTAAATAAAAAATTCCAGAAATAAACAATTTCTAAGTTTTAAATTTTTTGTAATTCTGAGTACATGAAATCTTGTGCATTCCCTCTCTGTCCTGCCCAGGATGTGAATTTTCTCTTTGTCCAGCATATCCAAGCTGTATAATGCTACCCACCTGTTAGTCACTTAGTAGCCATCCCCATCTCCGTTACAGAGTGACTGTCATGTTATCACAGGGCTTGTGTTCAAGTAACCCTAATTTTACTTAATAATGGCCCCAAAGAGCAAAAGTAGTCAATGCCAACAATTCAGATAAAGAGAAGCTGTGAAGTGCTTTCTGTAAGAGAAAAGGTATATATGTATAGAAAACATCTTTATATATATGTAATATATATACATCCATAGTTCCAGGCTTCCACTGGGGATCTTGGGAGATATCCCCTCCATGGATAAGGGGGAACTATTGTATCTCATTACCCCAATATGAAGACTCATTACAATTTGTTTCTCTTTGAACACGTTGATCAGTAACTCTCCTTTTTTAAATTTATTTTTTATTGTTAGACTTATTGGGGTGACACTTGTTAGCAAGGATTACATAGATTTCAGGCACAGTAACTCTCTTAAAATACCTTTTCTTTGGGAAAACAAAATGTAAAAAAAAACTATGAAATCCTTTTTTTGATTACTCTAACCAAAAAAAATTTGAAATGTTGATTAGGAATAACTTTAGTCTCAACATTCTCATGATATATTTTGTTTTGTTTGTTTGTTTAGTGAGACCAAAGGTACAATACTTAATGTCTCATGTATGTCTTAGAAATTCTAAATATTAAGAAAAGTATGTTTTAGCTCCAGAAAAATTTGAAAATTTTTTTGTATAGTGCATGGTTTTATTTTGTTATTCTTTATATCTTTCACATTTTTAATACTAGGAAAACTCTAAAAACCATGCACTAGACTAAAAAATGGTTCACTTAACTTCCCTATATTAGCTCCAATTTCAGTGGACTTCGTAACCTTGAAAGATTAGCATTGTGCTTGCTGACATGTCATTCCAGAGCAGATTTATGGTCTCTGCAGGACTGATTGCCGTGGAATCTGAGAAGAAAAATTATTAGATTTTTAACAAGCTGAAGTCCTTCCTTTCTATGGTTCCAAGGAAGAGTCAGTATATATATATGATCAAAGACATCAAAAATATTAGTTATTATAATCATGGAATTAGGTTATAATCTTTTGTTCATGATTTCTGAGTGACATAGGAAACAAACTTATACTTGGATAATGATGATAGGAACATTGTCTACTGCAAAAATCCAGGCTAAGCAAATATTCTAAGTTAAGTCAGATATTTGAATGCTTTTACATGAAAGAATGGTATTTCTTTATAATCTTGGGGACTTTAATACATTGTATTTATTAGCACTAGATTTAGTCAAAGAGAAATTACCAGTATTTGTCCAATGAGGCATGGAAGTATATTTTAACAAAGAATAAGTTCAGATTATCTATTATAAAAAGTATTTCATTTTTCACATGTAATGCCTAAAATATGCAAGTTTAAATCATAAACTAGATTCCATGCAATACTTCACAAATTTACACATTGAAACTCCCTGTGAATTTTGCTTCATATCCTCTCAATTTATTATTTTTGTTTTTCTAAATTTATTAACTAAAACTATAAACCATTGTTTTTGACAAGAAGTACATTTTGGACATGTATTTGCACATACCATTCTGTGTTCTGTGTGATGGTCAGTCAAGTACACTGCCAAAAGAGGAGACACAAGAGAGGCTAAGGAAAACAAAGCCTGTATTAATAGGTCCTGGGAAGTAAGAGGCATGCCATGTTATACAGGGCCACGTGTGGAAGCCTCAGGGTAATCAGGAGGCAGAAAGCAGGAGTGAGGGGAGGGTCTAGGTGCAAGCCTTTATTGGAGCTTCCACGGGGAACCACAAGGCCCACCAGAGTAGACAGTTTTAAGACTGACTTATTTGAATAATTCCTAAAGGCTGTCTTTTGGGCTATGGGGTGGTCTCCAGTTGCCTGGTAAGGGACCTGGGATGATTTGGGGTGGGGTTGGGGTATTGTCCTGCTGTGAATGGGCCAGATGGAGGAGCTATGGCTCTGAATTGGTTAGTTTTCTTATCAAAGGCATGCTCGTGGCTGAGCCCTTTGCTGTCCATGAGACTAGGTTAGCCCCAGTGAAGGGGAATCTCTCCCTAGCCAGGAAACTTTTTAAGATGTCAAAACATTGTAATATACTGAAAATAAAAATATAAAAATAATACATATACATATGTATGCACCCACACACATATAGTCCTTAGACATTAATGTTTTAATGTCCACTATAATTGAACTAAGAAATACAAAAAACTTGACTTGGAGCTTTGTTTAGATATTTTAAAATAACTGTAATCATTGACCTGTCAGTGTATACTATTGACAGAAAGACCTCTTCTTGGTTTTTTTATTTCTAAGTCCAGAACTCTTAATTTTTCCCAAGCAAGCAGGGGACCTGATAACTGATAACAACACTGTCTTAAAAAACACAATGTACTTCACTTCTTCACTGACATTTCCAAATCCTGTAGCCCTGTCTTTTGAGCCTTGCTATCTATTAAAAAGGATGTGGTGGAAATGGCTGTCTTTTCCAGTAAAAAAGCCTGTGCTACAGCAGTAATGCAGAGTTCACTAAGAAGAATAATATAATATATGTGACATAATGCTACAAATATCAGGAATTTGGAGCAGTGGGAATTATTTCTAATGTTCTCCATACAAATCATTTTACTCAACTAACAGATGCTAAGAAAGGTAAAAGGGCAAGAAACTACTTCTCTTTGCTATTTATTGTCAGGCAAATAAATATAAGGAAAACATGGACTTCAATAAAAATATCTTTGTTTCTGAATACAAGGAATAATATATGGGTAATATATATTTGGCCTCTTTGAAAACATTTTAGAATGAGTTTTGTTTAGGCTAACCAGATGTACCATTTTAAACAGGACAGAAAACAATGGTTGTCTCATTTCAAATGGTGCATATGGTCAGCCTCGTCTCACTGGGCTAAATTCAGGATGTCGGTAGGCTGTCCATATGTACCTTTTGAAATAAGACAGTATCATTGTTTTCTGTCCCTTTTGAAATGATACATCTGATCAGTCTAGTTTTGTTCTTTTTTTTAATCCCATGAAAATCTAAAAATTCAGATAGATTCTTTCATGTAACTTTAAAAGATTGATTTTAATTAGACATGGGAATTATATAGATAATAATTAGATTTTATCAAGATATGTAAGTTTAAGGCATGTTTTCAATCTCTGAAGTGATGCAATGGGATTACACAAAAGTAAAGATTTTTAATTTGAATTTTATTTGTATCAATTAAAAAAACAGGAGTATCCACTGTTTTTCAAAATAAGGGACTAATGTATTTTGTACTTCGTAGGCTAAGGAATTAATATCCTTAACACATAGCCATTTATAAATTTTTATATATTTTGAAACACAATATCTAGTGATATTATGTAGGCTAAAGTTATAGTCCAAGTATAATTTAATATTATATTATTTTATATGGATAAGTTATAGTCCAAGAATATTTTTATATTATGGTTTAGCTTTCAGTATTATTTTTGGAGGCATAATGCTAATTTTTATTTAGTGTAATCATTTCAATAGTGCAGAATATTCACCATTTGTTAAATAATCTATAAACTTGATACACTGATTATAGAGTTGAATGATTAGCAAGAATAAACAGAACCTTGGTTTATAGTTTTATTTTCACAAAATCTTAACTATTAGTGTTCCTTTGATATTAGTAAGAATGGTGAAAAATGTAAAATGATACTTGAAGTTATGGGCCAGTGAGTATACCTTCTGCTAATTTATCATAAATCTTTTTATGTTACTGGAAATACTATGTAATTATGTGGTAAAATCAGAGGAAGCTGAAATGAAAATGAGTTAGAAGCAAGTCTATTCCTGCCTAAAATTTTTACATATAGAAATAACCAGATTTAACTGAAAAATACAGGTGAAACAATAGAAAAACTTAAGGGGATTAAACACATGTTGTATTGTAAGTTTAGAATTAGGGAGTTTATTCTGGAAACTTGTAAAGGGAGAGATGTTATTGCTTAAAAATCATATACTGAGGAAAATTGTGGGGAACATTTAGCAAAGCAGAATTGAAAAGAAAGAGAAAAAGAACCATGAAGATTTTAAAGGAATTAATTTTTTAAAAACAAATTAAGAGAAATATTTTAGTCATAAAAATTTGGAGGTTAAATAGACATTAACAATGATCTCTAATGTCTTCATATGCCCTATGAGTAAAAGAAACTTTGCTGGTGTTACGGTTTTAGACCTAGAAATTGGGATAAAGTAGTGGAATTTTAGTCACTAACAAGCTATTGAGAAAGGAATTTTGGAGATGATGGGCCTTCCCCTGGTGCTCCTTAAACTATCCTAACTAGTGATGTCCTTTGTAACTACTAAGGCACTGCTTCCAGCCATGAGACCCAAGTTCTGAGAACCTTAAACGTAACTTCACTACTAATGGTTGTGATCAAAGCAGATGTTTTTAACTAAAATTACTTTAGTAATTAGCCAAATATTCCTCACTGTGGACATCAACTTGGTGGCATAGACACACACGTGCGCGCGCACACACACCCTCTAATACATTTAGATACTACTCAAATACATTAAAATATATTGATAGAAACTGCAGTAATGTTAAAAACACTGTTTTAACTTTGTCATCTCCAGAAATCAAACAATTAGCATGAGAAACTCAGTTTTTACATACTCTTCAGAGAGAGATGTTTTATTGAATGTTTAACTTAACTAGGGTTTATTGACGTTGGAGTTGGTCATTAGAATTTCAATTATAAACTACTACCATGTTCTTATGCAGCAATATTTGCATTTTACATGCTATTTTCCAGTAAATTAATTAAAATAAACTATGTCATATCATTATTAGTATTGCATATTTGTAGGAATAGATATTCAATAAACTTTGGTTGAATAAACGATTTCTACTTTATTAGCCTAAAATTGTAGATGGTTGAGTAAGTGAAATAAAGCTTATTAAATCATAAATTAGAATAATAATTTCAAGTTCCACATTTTAAGTAAGGAAGAGTACTGTTGTGTATTGTGCTCTCTTGTATAACACGCACCCATGATTTGGCCCAAGCTTTCAGAGAAAAAATCTTTTGTTTTAACTTTTTAATCCAAATTCTTATTTGTTTATATTTAGGTACTTGTTTTTTATATTATAAAGAAATTTTAGCATTTATTTTTTAACATATGGTACAAGACATTTTATATAACATATAATCACAAAAACAAGGTACAAGAAATTTTATGTATAAAATTTTTTATATAAAAACACCCCAATTACTAGAGTATAGGGTGTTATTTTGCATATGGATAGCATTATTAATTTCTAGAATCATACTTTTATCTCATAAACATAAATAAAAGAATTAAAAACATTTATACAGATGCTGAATTGGTACTACCCATATATAATTTTGCCACAAATTTGGGCAAAAAAGTGCACATTATACATGTCAAAATATGGTATTTAATATAGAGAAACTTTTTAATTAGGAGAATTTTAGACAGAGGTAGGGTTTGCTGCATACACACACACTCACACACACAGCAAGCAATATGCCAGAATTCAAGAAATGACACTTTAAAATTCAGACATCTGCCCAATGACTGACAACTGACACAAGCAAATATGAGTTATCTTAGTGATAGGTATCCAGTTAGCTCTTGGCACCTGCCTCCAGGAACACAGCAGAGAGAAGGAAAAGGAATTTAAGCCTTTCAAGGTGCCATACTATTTGGGCATTGGCCAATTATAGTAGGTTTTTTTCTACTCTACTATTATTACTATTGTCTTCTAACTTTTGAGTTCAACAAGTCCTCTCTAGCACCACTTCCTAGCCCCAAGTGTTTTAATACTTCCACTCCTGGAACTGTCTGTCTACTTCCTAGTCTTAAGTGTCTTCTATTCCTGGGTGACAGTTCTCACACTCCTTTGTATTAGCTACTAGGCCCCTGGTATCACTATCCACAAAATTCTGAATACTCCAGTCTCTAATTCACTTCTAACCACCTTCCTAACTCTCAATATGATGAAATATTATTTTGACATGACTATATATTTTATTTACGATGCTACTCTTATACCCATACTCTCACAAATTCAGAATTTGTCTTTGTCTTATGTTTGCTATTTACCTTAACAGCCAATCCCTTCACACCATTCATTCATTCATTCATTCATACTTTTCGCCCTCTGGCCTGTAATCTTCATTAAATTTAATCACATACTCCTTTAATCCTTCATATGCTATGTAAGACTTTGGGGGAATATTTACAAATATTTCACTTGCCTTTCATTACCTTTCTCCTAATGACTGACAATACAATGTAGATTTGTCTTTTTAAAAATCTTTCAGGATACGTCTTTTTAAAAATCTTTCAGGATACAACTTTCAAAAACTAGAATGATACCATAATATAGCTAACTTGCATTGGCAATTTTACTTATTTTACTTAGATATTACTAAAGATACAGGTTTTTATTGTCTAAAACCAGAGGTTAGAAAAGTTGTATAAAATAATATTTAGAAATGTAGAAACACTGTGTCTGTTTCTGGAACTGAGCACCAAATATTTTTGAAAGCCATGTCTTAAAAGCCATGCTATAACTTTAGTCTATAGAATGAACTTTGTATATTGAATAACTTGACCTATAAAGAGGAAAAAGGAAAGTTGGTCTTTAATTGCTTTTTTCATTTGTCTGTTTAATTTTTTTTTTATTGCCAATACCTTTTATGTTCATTTTGGAGAAAGCAAAATAGAAAAAAGGAACATTTTTTAAAAGCATAATATCCAACCAGAGAATATTAAATTGGCTCTTAGAACACTGTTCACAGTACATCTCTAGATATTTTCCTTTGTGCATTTATCCATTATCCCCCACTAAGAACATAACTTTCTGAACATTTATTTTTCTTTATATTCCCTTTATTCCCCAATTATGCAAGTGACTGGTAGATTATCTCATGAACCCAGGCTTCCTGAATTACCTTGTTTAAAAAGAGATATTTATTTCTTTTTATTTGAAGTTCTTTTTGTCATGTTGTTGTTTGGTTTGGGACTTTTTTGTTTGTTTTGCTTTTGTGTGTGTGTGCCACCAAATAGTCTCTGGCATTGGAATTGTCTAAGTGCCCTAGCATCAGGGTAAATCCATATTTGGTATGTGTGCCAGCCAAAGCTAAGCTGCAAATATCTGCTTATTTTCTTCCTTCCCCCATATTAAAAACATATTTTATGTCAACAAATATTTATTTACAACAGCATTTTCAAAGGTACATTCTATTTTATTGATGAACATAACTTATTTAAACATCCTATACTGTTAGACATTTATGGGATTTTTCCCTTGTGTGTTTTCTTATTATACTCAATTCTGCAATAAATATAATTCTTACTAAATCTGTGCTAAATCTTGCTAAATTTTCCCTTAGGAGAAACTTTGAAAGTAGAATTGATACATTAAAAGGTAGGCTTGTTTTATTTAAGGCTTTTGATACAGATTGCCGAATTGCCCTTCAGAAATTTAATACCCGTAATATTGGAAATTTACTATATTACCAGGCTTATAAATTTTTTTAAAGTAATTGATAATGTAATGGGTCTTTGTTTTCTTAACCATTCAAAATGATGCCCCATGTTTACAGAGTCTTTACTACAAATATTTTATAAATCAAGAGTCCCAGAATATTGAAAATTATGGTTGATAGCTTGTTTGCTTACAATATAGTTTGCTTGTAGTTTTAGGTGCCATCCAGTGAGGTTAATAAAGGAAACCAGTAGTGATACCCTCACCTCAGTCTCCCTCCCCAGGGCAATTTATAAACCCATCCTGGTTATCTCTGAGTTTCAAGCAGAGGAGAAGTAGACCCATCTTACAAAACTTTTAATAACCCTTAAGTAGATAATACAGTATCCAAGTTGTTAGAGTGAAGAGAAGTATTTCTTTTAAACCAAATGGTAATTTAAATATTTATCTACACATGGACTTATCAGCTCCAGTTAGTGTTTTATTGTATCCTGCTTGATTTTGGCCAATTCTTTATGAGTTTTGTATCCAAATACGGAAATTAAAATGCAAAAATCACAAGCTACAACAAGCAATATTTTGTGAGTATATCTTTGACTTACTTGGTAGGTAATAAATTAGGTGTTTTTGTTTGTTTGTTTGTTTGTTTGTTTGTTTTAGAAATATATGTAAGGGTAAAAATTCCTACATAATAGGAGCACTAGGTTACTGTGGTGTGTGCATATGTTATTACTTTCAAAGTTTTAGTCTCAACCAAACTTTGACTTTTC
This sequence comes from Lyroderma lyra, assembly GCA_004026885.1. Lineage (NCBI taxonomy): Eukaryota > Metazoa > Chordata > Mammalia > Chiroptera > Megadermatidae > Lyroderma > Lyroderma lyra. Next base: position 159,071 of record PVJL010000417.1, read on the forward strand.
TATGCTATGCCATGCCTTCTATGCATACTATGAAATCTTATTTGCTCAGAATCCATAGAATAAGAGATATCTAGGAGAGCAAAGCATTCAATAGTTAAAGAGGACCTAATAGATATTCCAATTCAAGATGTTTAATCGATACTTAGTGGATGATGATGGTGGTGGTGATAATAATAGAAAAGATGAAGATAATAATTTGTGGAACTCTTAGGTTTCTGGCATTCTGCTTAGTGCTTTATGTATGTTTTCTCACTAAATAAGGAAACTAAGTCCCAGAAATGGAAACAGCTCTCCCAAGATTTGTCAGTAAAGCCAAAGAGCAAACCAGAATTTTTGAGTATCAGTGCATTCTACTCTCCATTATATAATACTGGCTATATGAAAGACATTTTAGACATTTTAATTTCAAATTTCTCAAATTTAAATTTATAATTACAAATATTATTTCTATGATGATAGGTATTTATATAACACGCTGAAGGGCTTAATTTTGTCTATTGTCCATATTTCATAATAATTATTATAATTTCCATTTATTGAATTTTTACTTTAGGCATGTTATCTCTATTTTTGAAAATCAGAAAGGAAAATAAAATACTCTAATTTTATAAATGAGGAACCTGAGGCTCAGATTAGAGCATTAACTCTTCTAAAGTCAGTTAAGTAGCAACATAGTAGGGATTCAAGTCTGAGCCTGTTTCCTTCCAGTATACTTTTATTCTGCTGTTGCTTATTAAATAGTAGCAAAATCAAACAAGCTTGAAAATGATCAATTTGGGGTTCGTGGAAGCATATACACTGTTCTCTCTTTTCTCCCTCTCTCTCTTTCTCTCTCTCTCTCTCTCTGCCTCTCTGTCTCTCTCTCTCTCTCTCTCTCTCAACCTATTTATGCTTCATTCCTCCTTGAAACTAATGTGAATAATAAAGTGGTACACTTTACTGTGTATGTATATATTTTTTCAAATTTCACATTGAGCCCTTCCCTTCTTAAATACCTGGAGAAAATGTACATACATTAATAAAATTAACAAGTGGTTCTAGCCTTTTAGCAGATTTTGCTCTAAGATAGGAAAAAAAATTTTTTTTACAAAGACCAAAAAATTGAATTAGAGGTTAGGGCTTACCTTAGTAGGTCAGTTTCCTTATTCTCATTCTTTAAATGTATACTTGTAAATATATTTCTAATATTTTTTATTTTATTCTTTTATTTTGTTTCTATAACAATGTGTTATACACTCAGATGGTAAGAATCAAATTAAAGCAGACACTCTGACTTTCTAATTGACTGAGTCAATACTTGGTGATATATGAAGGCTGTCTGGAAAGTATCCATCCACGTAAGATGAAAAATAAGAGACATTTATGGCTGGATTTTTTTCTAGACAGTCCTTTGTATACGTGGGTCTTCCTATTTCTGCAAAGCAGGCTGCTTCCTTCACATTCTTCCAGGTTCATGGGGCCACCTATTTAGCCTGTTTCAAGATTCTTCAACCCCTACTCTACCTCCTACTATATCCCATTAATCATAGAACAATTCAAGATCCTTTCTCTAATTATTACCATTGGCACTGTTAGTCTAGCAGTAGTTCATCCATCAGCTCACATGCTTCATTGACTCATTGCTTGCTTTCTGACCATATTGTCTAGAAAACTGATAATGATTTTTCTTTCAAACATATGCAAGAGGAAAATCTTTCTTTTGTTTATTTTTGGAATATGGACTAACATCAAAAATATGAAATTATATAAAGTGAAATAAATTATTTTTAATTCAAAGCTAATGAAAACTTCAATCCCCATTAGAAATTAAGCTATTATTAGATAAACTTTATTAGGTTTTTCATAAAATGAAAAAACATTTTAAAAGGGCACTCTTAGCAATGGATACTGTAATTTTTGCCATTTTTGGTAAAATCTTCCCACTTATCTAATTTCTTTTTTAAGACAATAGTAAAGCAAATTGTAGAAGAATGTTGTACAGCTGCCATAGAAGGTATTTGCACTTGCAGGACAACGTATTCTCTTAAATTAGCTCACTGATTTTTCATGAATATTTTTTTTTTTGCTGTGGCCATGCAAACTAGTGTCTTCTTCAACAGCAGAAATGAAATCATAAGTCTGTTTTCCATAGTTGCATTAAGATGAGCCTTTCATAGTAAGGCGCATTCAAGACCATGGTATTTGAACATTTTTAATCCTAAAAATAAGTCCCATGAATGACATAATTTAATTATATTCCAGATATTTCATCTAAAATATCTTTTCTGTCTTTTCCTTTTTACTCTTGTCTGCACTTGTAATGATCCACCGGCCTACAGTGTTTTTACATCCAAAATGCAAAGCAGACAAACGGGCATCTCAGGGAAGAACATGACTAAAAGCACCAGCATCAGCGGAGACATGTGCTCTCTGGAGAAGAATGATGGCAGCCAGTCTGATACTGCAGTGGGCGCCTTGGGCAGCGGCGGCAAAAAGCGGCGCTCTAGCATTGGGGCCAAAATGGTAGCTATTGTTGGTCTCTCCCGGAAGAGTCGCAGCGCTTCTCAGCTCAGCCAAACGGGTAGGCATTTTCATGTTACTTTTGACTTCATAGTTTAGTTGTAACTAAAATACATATTCTTTTCTCTTACTCTTTTTATTGCAGTGATATGTGGATGATGGCATGTTCCAGAGGGAAAGGGGCACTTTTTAGTCAACTTTTCTGAAAATATAACAATGACTTTGATTTTCAGTGTCGAATGAACCTGCTTTCAAGTGAAGCTTGGCCGCTGTTCTCGAAGTGTATTTCATGTCTTTCCTCCTCAGGGAGGAAGAGTTAAGCTGTGGTTCCCCTGATTGCAATTGCTGATCCTTCATGCACATACTCTGATCTGTGAGATAACTTGCTTTTCTTTAGGTTCCTCAAGTTGGAACAAGCCAAATTAATTTTCATTCCCAGCAAGTTATGGTGATTAAAGATGACACCTCATGTTTTGTGTGAATACTACATTTTTCTTGCTGACAACCTAACTTCTGTTTCAGTTTGTAAGCAGCATTTACCAGTAGTATCAGTGTTCTCACTGCTGTTTTATTTCCCCGTTAAAACTTCAAGCAACAATATTCTCCAGCAGCAGGGACAGAAGAATTTTCTGCTGACTGTGAAGATACTCAAAGCTTTGCTAATTTAAAATTCAGTTGCTAAATCACATCTGCAAAAATAAGTTAGATACTACACTCCTACTCAGAAAAGACACTGTTAATAATTAAGAAGTTTGTGAGTCAAAGCAATGTCTTTTTTCAAATGTTGTTGATAATTAAACACTAAATCCCTGGTATTTTGGAAATAGCATATCTTTATTTAACAAACAAATAAAAAGCATGTAAATGTGGTATTTCTTTTACAGCAAATAAATTATAGGCAAATGGATTAAATCTCATTTATGTTTGAATGCTAGGGTTCTTGTACATAAAAGTCACGACTTAAATGTGCAACACAAAAGAATTTAAAGATATTAATACATTAATTCCTGGACCCGGCCGATCTTGATTTTATAAACTTTAACTGTGACACTGGAACTTGAGCCTTATATATTATGTTGAAATAGTCATTTGATGGTATTCCTTATAACTTGGTTGTAACTCACTACATTTAATGTGAGTAACTTCACACTTAATGTGAAGGTTTTATAGGAATTTTTCATTTGTTGTCAAAATGTTATTTTTTATTTTAATATAGAAATAGAAATTTAATTTATGAACATATAGCTATTTAAATGATTTTAAATTGCTAATATTTATACATAATTAATGGTGTTGTACTAATAACATAAATGTTGGCCTTTTCAATTTTATTTATATTTCTCTGGCAGTTAGAACTTTATTGTAGTTTGCTCTTCAAAACTTATAAACATCTGTAAACCAAAATCTACTCTAAAAAATAAAGTCTGTTAGTTAAAAAGAATTAAGAGCCTAAAACAGACATTAAGAAGACTGTAAGTTAGAAAATATATGGTATTAAACTAAATAATTAATCCCATTCATTCAAGGTTTTTGATAAATATTAAGCACTTAACTATGTGCCAGGCACATGAAGAACAAAGATGAATAAGAAATCATTTATAATCTGAATTGCTTATAACCTAGCCAAAAATAGAATCTTAAACAGATAGTTTCAAGTTCTTATATCAGTGGTAAAACTAGAATTGTATAGAAAGTGTGCTTGATGCCCAGAAAAAGGATCTGATCCAACCCAAAATTCCAGAAATGAATATCTGGAGGAGATAATAGCTAATCTAAGGCCTGAAAGAAGAGCAATTGCTAACCAGGTAAAAGACAATTTGAAAGATGTTCCAGATAGAAACCATAAAAAAAACTGTAATGTACAAAGAGGCATTATATGTTCAAGGATGATAGTCAATTAGGTGTAATTTTACCATAAGGTGTTGGACTGAATGTGGCTAGAGATGAGCCTGATAGAAGGGACCAGATCATGGATAATTCTGTAGATCATACTAATTTATAGGTTATAAGAAGTTTTAAAAAGTTTTCAATAGAGAATTTATATGGTAAGATTTGCATAATATATAATTTTTAGGACATTGAGGCTGCCATTTATTTATCTAACTGGTTTTTGAGCATCTACCATATGCCAGGGACTAAAGAAAACACGAACAAGATAAGAGATCCTTCTCTTAGAGCTTATATTCTAGTGAGGCTGCAATAAAGAAGTAAGCACCTGGTAAAGAGTATATTATGATGAATTAGCAGAGTAGTACAATAATTCAAGTAAGAGATAAGAACCTGAAAATGAACCTGAATTGAGTCTATTGTAATAGAGATAGGGAGAGGTTGATAGTTTCAGGGAAATTGAAGACCAAAGGTAGTAGTCAATCATTCAATTTAGTGACTCATTGGATATGGGCACGTGATGGAGAGAGAATTCTAAGATGATTTCCATATTTCTGGCTTGCATCAATGGGTAGATGGTTGTACTATTAATGGGTATTGGAAGTATAAAAGAAAGAAAGTTGGGGGAAGAGAGTGGGGGATGAGTCCTGAGCCCATGAAGGAGACAAGAATGATCATGAGAAAAGACACAAACTATGAGGTCTTTCTAAAGAATAGTGAAATTATTATTAACAATATCATAGAAATTATAAGTGAACAATAATTGGTAAGGGGAAAACCATTTATAAAGGTATGTTGGCTAATACACATGGCAGCTAAATTACATATCTTCTGCTATGCTATTTTGTATGCCTTTTCTCTTGTTAATTGGAAACTCACTTTTAAAGTCACCATTTCTAAAGATCAAATATGACTTGCTAGGCATTATAGCCTAGTAGAAAGCATATAAAGAGAATATGGAGGCTTGGTTTCTGTTTCTTACTCTGGGTTATATAAAATATCAACTATGGCCTCTTTAAAAACCCACCCAATATATCTGAGTCACAGAATGTTCATGATAGACAGAGTTAACACCTGTTGTCCCAACAGGATTCTTATAAAGATAAAAAATTTTAAATGTATAAGAAAATGCTTTGAAAACTTAAAAATGACTTTGTAGATGTAGGACATCAATAACCAATTCAGCAGCATGAGAGAATCAAGAAATCTGTTTTCGACATGTTCATTTTTAGATGCTCATTATACATCTAAGTGCAGTTAGTTATGTTGGATATTATTCTAGATCTTAGTAGTGTCCAGACTAAGGATGTAATTTTGGAGTAATCAACAGGTAGGATTTGAAGCCATGGCACTGGGTAAGATTACTTCGGGTAGCCTGAATGAAGGAGAAAGCTAAAGACTGAGCCCTGGGATACTCCAACATTTAGAAGTCAGGAAAAGAATCCATCAAAGGAGACTTAAGAGAGAGCAGTCTTTAAAGAAGAAAAGAAGAATATGTTATCTTGGAAAACAAATGAAGAAAATATCTTAAGAAAGATGATCAACTGTGATAAGTGCTTCCAGTAAATCAAGTAATATAAAAACTGAGAATTGACCGTTGGATTTGGTAAGATGGAGGAATTTAGTAAATGTTGACAAACCTTGCAGTTGTGGACGAAGCCTGATTGGAGGAGGTTATAGAAAATGGGAGGTGAAACAGAGTCAGTGAGAGTAATTTCAAGAATAAAAACAAAAACACCTAATACTTATTATAGTCTAAGCATTTTTTACACTAAGCACTTTACCTGTAAATCATTTAAACCTCACAACAATGTTATTAAGCAGGAATTAATTACTATTATCATCATTTACAAATGAGAAAACCAAAGTAGACAGCAGGGGAATGACTTCCCCAAACTTACCCAGCTGGTAATGGTAGAAGTTGGAATTTTAATCCAGGCAGTATGGATTTGGAAACTTCACTCTAAATTATTCCATTACAGTCTAGGCCAGCACTGTCTGATAGACTTTTGGCAGTGATGCCAGTGCTCTCTATCTGCGCTATCCAGTATGATTCGGTAGGAGTAGCCACATGCATCTGTAGTGCACTTGAAATGTGGCTAGTGTGACTGAGTAACTATTTTCTTTTTTTTTTTCATTTTCAACTAAATTAATAAATTTAAATAGGCATATTTGACTAGCAACTACTGTGTTGGATGGTACAGATAAAAACAACTCTTGCTAGGAGTTTCGAGAATAAGTATAAAGAAATAGGGCTGTGGCTTGGGGGAGGTGGAGTCAAAGAAGAGTTTTGTGTTTTTAATGCAAGAGGGGATACTTATGGGAATAACTGAATAGGTGAAAAAGCTTTGGATCTAGAACTGAAGTGGCTGTATCTGCTCTTTTCATCTTGTAAGAATTTCTAAGCTCAAACAGTACCTTACATTTACTCTAATTATAACACTTAATATAATCATTTATTTATTTGTCTATCTCCTGGCTAAACTCTGTCTTATTCTATATCCGAAGCCTGTCTAGAAACTATCTAGACATGTAATAGGAAAAATAGAGGCATTTATGGCTGTATTTTTTTCAGACAGCCCTTGTTCCCTTGTGTCTGGTATAGTTTCACATATAGTGATCTTCGATAAAAGACTCCTTGGAATTAATGATGAAATTTTCTGGGGAATGACAACAACATGGTAAACTTATTTTTATTTTTGTTGTTTTGTTTTGTTTTTTTGTTTTTTTTGCTTTTTGGTATGTGGGTAGCTCCCTGGCTGGGAATCGAACTCAGGCCGCAGCGCTGACAGGGCTAGCGCCGAAGCCTTAAGCCACTACACCATCAGGGAAGTCCCTTATTTTTATTTTTTAATCTAAAAGACAAAAAAGATATTAAGCATTACTAATATTTAAAATATAGCTTCATCCTGATGTTTTTCAGTTCATCTATATGTCAGAGGTTGGTTCACTGGTCTGGACGTCATGTTTTGATGCCTTCTTGGAGATGTTAGTCAACCATTAGAAAATGGGCAAATGACCTAAAAAGATTCCTGTTAACGAAACTGTCAATCTAGTGTAAGACTAATATTCCAATTAAATAAAAAGGCTAGACCTGAAATTCTACTTCTATCTTTATCAACCATTGATGAAGTAAATACAGTGACACTCAAAAATCTGACAAGAAGCTCACCGTAAACAATGAACCTTACCCTGTGTTTATAGTTTGTATGGTCTATAGTATGTCTTTGTGAAATAACTTTTCCAGCTATAAAATCATTAACACTAAGTAGGGGGTAACAGAGTTTGGAACCCAGCCTTCAAATTGCACTATTTTTAACTAGCATAATTCCAATTGCTGTAATATATAAACCTTGGAAACTTAATATAAAAAAAAGTTTCTTTATTGAACAGTATCAGGGCAGTGTAGTTATTCCCAGTTGGGTAGGTGGCCTTCCCTGTGGTCATTCAGGGTTTACAGCTCTTTTTATCGGTGGCTTTACCCTGTGTGATGCCTGGGAGCCCTCTCTCTTCAGCCAGCACATGGGAAGGTTTTATGACCAGGAAGCGGAAACATCATCACTTCTGCTTAGATTTTATTGACTTCATCTTGGTCACAAAGCTGATGCTGGAATATAGGAGGTTGCAAAATGTAGTCCAGGGAGTGGTCAGGAAAAAGAGGAAACAGGTTTGGTAAGAGAGTCCATATTCTTGAAAGTTATAATGTACATTACTTAAAACATTTTTCCAGAGCTTAAAGTCTTATTTTACCATTATAAATAATGATTTGCAAATATCTATTGCATTTTAATCTTTTAAAATATTTTATATGTCTTATGTTTTATAAAAGTACCATAGAATGTGTATATCATTTATAAATATTTTTTTTTACTGAAACTGAAGGGAGGTGGTATTTTAAAAGATTTAAAACAACTAGTCTTGTATGTAATTCTATAGGACTTAAAACCATTGTTCTAGTATGTAATAGTTCTAAATAACTGCTGAATTCCGAGGTCTATTAACAGAGAACTTAGTAATAATGAAGACTAACTGAGCTATTAAGTAGTAGTATTGTCCTTTCATATCATTAGAAATTTCAGACACTAAAGGATATATAACAAATTAAAGATTCAACAAAAACAAATGTGCCTTTAACCCTAAATTTGGGCATATTTCTCATTTACCAATTGTAATTACACTAGTAGCCATTATTAATTATTATACTATCAGCCATTATTAATTAAAAGTATTGATAGTCATGACACTATTTGTCATTTGCTAATAAGTTCAAGTGGTTCAAATATTATAGGTTAGGTAAACAAAATATTGTAAGTGAAAGGTATTAACACGAATTGTGTTTAAGTACTTATATAGCAAGCTAGGTTAACAATTTTGTTGATGGAAATTAATTAGCATTTCTTAAATTTTGATTAAATTTTATATCATTTGTTCTTTAAAAAACCTTATTTTTATTTTTAATTGTAGTGAAACATACATAACATAAAATTTATCACCTTAATTATTTTTAAGTGTACGGTTTAGTGGCATTAGGCATGTTCACAGTGTTGTGCAACCATCACTACCATCCATCTCCAGAACTCTTTTTATCTTGTGGAACTGAAACTCTCCATCCATTAAATAACAACTCTCCATTTCCCTTTTCCTCCAGTTTCTGGCAACCAACATTTTATTTTCTGTCTCTGTAAATTTGACTATTCTATGTACCTCATATGAGTGGAGTTGTACAGTATTGTCCTTTGTGACTAGGTTATTTCATGTATTATAATGTCCTTAAGATGCATGCATGTTGTAACAGATGTTATAATTTCCTTCCTTTTTAAGGTTTACTACTATCCCATTGTATGTACATACCACATTTTGTTTATCCATTCATCTGTCAATGGACATGTGGGTCGCTTCCACTTTTTAGCAATTGTAAATAAGGCTGCTATGAACACAGGTGTACAAACATGTCTTCGAGACTACTTCCAATTCTTTTGGGTATATATCCACAGTGGAATTGTTAGACCATAAGGCAATTTTATTGTTAAGTTTTGAGGACCTGCTATAGTGTTTTTCATAGTAGCTGCACCATTTCACACTCTCATGAACAGTACACAAAGGTTCCAGTTTTTCCACATCCTTGTCAACACTTGTCATTTTTTTATAATATTCATTCTAAGGGTGTGAGATGGTAGGTATCTCATTGTAGTTTAGATTTGCATTTCCCTAATGATTAGTGATGTTGAGCATCTTTTCATGTACTTGTTGGCTGTTTGTACATCTTCTTTGGGAAAATGTCTATTCAAATTCTTTGCCCATTTTTTAATTGGGTAATTTTTTGGCATTAAATTGAAAAAACTTTTTTATCAGTCTGCTTTGCAGATTCTTAAGGGTCATCTGTTTACTAATAACATGTTGTATTATTATTTGTATTTGTCTGAAAGCCATTAGACTATAAAATCCTTGAAGGGACAAATTATATCTTATTCATTTTAATATTTCTCGTAGCTAAGAGTTGATATCTACTAAATACTTAATATTTGTTAAAATGAATGAATGAATGAACAAATTCATTTGTTCTAGACAAGATAACTTAGAACTATCTTCCTCAAGATGTTAAATTGGTACAGTGAAGTTTTAAAATCTTAAATGATCATATAATTACATGTCAGATATTTCCAATCATCTCATATTCTAGTGTTATTTATAAAAATAATAATAGAACCTTTGAAAAGTGTTGTTAAGGAACTATTTATTTACATCTACACATGCAAATTACCTTGCATTATCCTTTTCCAAAGATAAAGATTACACTTATTCAAATTACTAAAAATTTGCTAATGAATTCTTATGGTACTTTAATCATTTCCCTAAAGCATAAACATTACATTTTTTCATCTCATTAATTAAACATGCAGGGCAAGCATTTGGTAGGTGCTATGGAAGACAAAATTTGTCATAGTTTGTACATTCTATAGCTTTTATACTAAAAGATTATAAAGCCTACTAGAAGAAATGAGTTGCAGGCTTAAGTAAATATAAAACAAGGTGGAACGTGATGAGGACAAATAAGAGATACAAAGAATATTTTATAAGGAAGTGTAGCAGAATAGAGAAAACAGAAGACATTTTAGAAGTCCAGAATTTGAATCTCACTTCTGCTATGTGGACAAGTTACTTAACCTCTCTAACCTTCATTTCATTTCCATAGCTGTAAAAATAATGGAATCTATCTTTCTAATTCACATGGTTAATATGAGCAGTTATAAAAGCATTAAAACATTGTCTAGCATACTCATATGCTAAGTTCTTAATTAGTGTCAGCTTCTATGGTTAATATTATTATTATCATCAGTTTAACTGTTATTCTTACATTATCATTAGTGTAGTGATGGAAATGATTTGCTTTCAACACTGATGCAAAAAGTTGGTCCAAGCCTTGAATTATGGATAATGTTTAAACTGTGAAGATGCTGAGCATAGACATGGACATTTCACACATGGGCAATATTAAACTTAGACATATGGAAATACAGTTTATATATAAACAGAGCAGATAGTATTTGACACATTCTAAGAAAAGTCTTAATTTCATTAACATAGATGCTTTAAGGTTTTGGAGCATCAGGAAATGAGATTAACAGTCAAGGTTGGGACCAGATTACAAATGCCTTCATGTCAGGCCAAGGAGTTGGAACCATGGAGTTGGCAATAGGAAGCTACTGCAGGATTTGGAAAGGGTCATGACATCAAAGTAGAAAAATGTTCTCAATCGGAAAGTCTAAAGATGAAGAATAAAAGACAGTTTTATTACTTTAGAGCAGAGATGATGAGGGCCTGATCAGTGTGTATTAGTTTTCTATTGCTGCCCTAGCAAATGACCACAAACACAGTAACTTAAAACAATGCAAATTCACCATTCTTCCAGAAGCCTGCATGAGCTTGGCTGGTTTCTCTGCCCGGTGTCTCACAAGACCAAAATCAAAGTGTCATCAAAGTGGAGTTTTTATCTGAAAGCTCAAGGGGAAACTCCATTTCCAAGTTTATTCAGTTTGGTGGTGGAATTCAATTCCTTGCCTCTGTAGGACTGAGGTCCCATTTTCTTTGACACAGGCCCCCTGCACCTTGAAGCCCATAGAATATTTCCTGTGCTACTACTGTCTCTGAATATGCGTTCTGCTGCATTTCTTCTGTCCTCCAGCTCAGGAGAGTTTCCTGCTTGTACTCATTATAGATTGGGCCCACTGAAATAATCCAGGATAATCTCCCTGCTTTCAGCTCCTTAACCATAATTACATCTGCAGAGTGCCTTTTGCCATGTAATGTAATGTATTTTCAGATTCCATAAAATAGTGCATGGACACGTTTTGTGACCATTTTCCCTACCACAATGATAATAGTGGAAGGAGATGGAAAAGTGAGGAGAATCAAGAAATATTATAGCTATGTTTTATATAAATTGTTATATACATTTTATATGCTTCCTGGGAGTCACTGCAAAATGGAAATAAAAATTAATCTTCACAATTTATACTATCTGACCAAAGAACATGTACCAATTATTAAGGTATAAGCTTTTTTCTAATATAAAATGTAGATAAGAATTTACCAGTCATTAAAAGAACCTAATTAGTAATAGCATGAATTTGTTCATTTTAATTTTCACAACCTTATATGTATGCATTATTATTCCCATTTCAAATATCCATTCTTTTCATATCATTAGGGAGAAAAGTACTTTCTCTTCAAAATGAAAATTTCTCAGGAACTACTTTTAATTTAATATAGGTTCCATTTAATTTAATTAGACACCATTTTAAGATGTAAATATCCAAAGGCATTATACATGCTTATAATCACTAAAGGCCTAGTAACTGTAAATCACTAAACAATAAGTTTTGTAGGCTGAGAAGTGCATTCTAATTAAAAAGTCTTTTAATTTCATTAAAATAAATGCTTTAAGATTTTTGAGCATCAGCTTATAAACAGAAATGCAAATTTAAGGTAAAAGTCATTTTTTAATGAAATTCCTATATACTCTGAATAGATCTATGGAGCTACTAGATTGTTTTTATTCAATTGAGTTCTGTTCCTCTTATCTACTAGGAAGACTTCCAGTATTTATTGATAATTTAATAAAGCACTAGGTTGGCAGTATAAAATTCTACAAGGAGTAATGGTAGCTCATGCTTTCAACATGGGAAAAAGTAGGAGTGTTGGCTCATTGTTCCCTTGGGCTTTGATAGCTATGTAGTATTTAAGACTTCGTAGAATGAAAAATACTAAGGCAAAATCAATCTTTCTTCTCTGATGCTGCTCTCAGTGGACAAATCCTTCTAACTTTTTAATGTAAGACATACTTTTTTTTTAACTGACACTCTTATTCATGACCTTTTTATCTTAACATAACATTAGATTATTATCCAGTAAATATTTACTGAATTTGTACTCTGTCATCAGCACTAGGGTATTATTACTTGGGATTCTCCTCATGTGGTATTTATATTCCTGTTGGAGAGACAGGCCTTTACAAATAAAGTAATAATTAGTCAAAATAACAAAGCTTCCCTTGATGGAAAAAGTACAAAGTGGCATGCAGATGTATCACAGGAGATACTAGCTTGGCTCTTTTCCACCCACCCTGGCTCTTGTTGGATACTTTGCACACAGAAGAGTTTCAACAAATGCCGTTGGGTGGTATTAAATGTTGCATATTGTGTATGGTGTCTGTCTGCCTTTGTGCTTGGTTTGTTTGGCAATCTCTGCACTTGATCTTGGCCAAAAGGCCCAGAAGTGATGGCAATCTCTGTATTTATGAATATGGTTGACAGATAATCACCTGTCAACCATATTCACATAGTTTTAATAGAAAACACACACACACACACACACACACACACACACACACACAGTGACCTCACCTGTGAGGTCAGTGTGGTGTGTTTTATATTAAAAACTATTAAAAGCCAGATGACCTTTTGAAAAGGGATTAATTTCAACTACATATGATCTGAATTTATATACTATGTATACTGTGAGAGGGAGGGGCAATTGATTCTATTAGGTGCAAAAGTAATAGCAGTTTCACAGGGGAGAATTTAAAATTATTATAGCTAGTTTCAAACACATCTTTATTAATCAAAATAGCAGCCATTACAATCAACACATTTTTGCCAATGAGAAGTAAATTTGTTTATTCCAATAGCATAGAAATATGTGTTTCAGGATTCGATGAACTCTTGGAAAGCATTTTCTGCACCCCGCTGGTTGTGGAAGAATTTTCCCTGCAAAAAGTCATTGAGATGCTTGAAGAAGTGGTAGTCAGTTGGTGAGAGGTCAGGTGAACATGGCAGATGAGGCAGAACTTCGTAGTCCAATTCGTTCAACTTTTGAAGCGTTGGTTGTGTGACATGCAGTCAGACTTGCTGTAGAAAAGAATTGGGTCCTTTCTGTTGACCAATGCCAGATACAGGCGTTGCAGTTTTTGTGCCTCTCATTGATTTGCTGAGCATACTTCTCAGATTTAATGGTTTTGCTGAGAGTCAGAAAGCTGTAGTGGATCAGACTGGCAGCAGACCACCAAACAGTGACCACGACATTTTTTTGGTGCAAGTTTGGCTTTGGGAAGTGCTTTGGAGCTTCTTCTTGGTCCAACCACTGAGCTGGTCATCACCAATTGTCGTTAAAATCCACTTTTCATCACATGTCACAATCTGATCAAGAAATAATTAGTTGCTGTGTAGAATAAGAGAAGGTGACACTTCACAATGGCAATTTAAAAAATTTCCAATCAGCTCATGAGGCACCCACCTATTGTGCTTTTTCGCCTTTCCAATTTGCTTCAAATGCCAAATGACCATAGAATGGTAGATGTTGGGTTCTTCAGTAATTTCTCCTGTAGTTGTAAGAAGATCACCTTCGATGATTGCTCTCAATTGGTCATTGTCAACTTCCGATGGCCGGCCACTATGCTCCTCATCTTCAAGGGTCTCATCTCCTTTGCAAAACTTCTTGAACCACCACTACACTGTATGTTCATTAGCAGTTCCTGGGCCAAATGTATTGTTGATGTTGCAACTTGTCTCCACTGCTTTATGATCCATTTTGAACTCAAATAAGAAAAATGCTTGAATTTGCTTTTTGTTTAACATCATTTCCATAGTCTAAAATAAATACAAAATAAAGAGCAAGTAATAAGTCATTAGCAAAAAAAACAAAGTGAGAAATGCACATTAGAATGATGTATAACATAACCACATTCATTGAAGAATGTAGTTCAATATCAAATGGCAAGTTTATGTTTGCACCAACCTAGTAGTTTAACCTAGATATATGCTTCAAGTTGAAATAGTGGGGAAGTGGACCTAGTATACTTCTCTTAGGCAATAAAGTTTGGCACTGATGTAAGAATGCAATTTCTGTAGCTTTTAGTCTAAAGAATAGTTTTGTTTTCATTCTGGTATGTGAGGGATTTATTGCTTTTTACTTGAAGCTTCATGATTGCTTAGAAAATAAGAGTGAGACAAGGGCTAATAGAGAAGCATGAGATGAAGTGGGGAAATACTTTGATGAAGAAATTGCTGGTGAGGTAACATATAATGTAGAGGTATAAGAAAGCATAGAAACGTATTATAAATTTAAAATATTCAGTCAATATGGTTAACTGAGTTTCTAATAAAGAAAGGTATTATGCAAGTACTATGGACTATTAAAATTATACAAATTATACAAATATTAAACAAATCACAGACATGTTTTCAAAAAACTTAAAACCCATTAGGTAAGATATGTTAGGGAGCGTATCAGTAACACAAAATACTGTAAAATTTCAGACAGATCACTATGAGTGGAATGAGATTGTAAATGGCTTCTTGGAAGGTTTCTTATTTGAGTCAGAATTTGAAGATTAAATAGCATTTCAATGAAATGATATAGGAGTGCATGTCAAGCATAGGAAACTTTAGTAGTACAGGGTATATTCAGAAAAACATGGAATATGTATCAGAGAAAGATCAATGATCTCAATTGGCTAAAGTACTGGTCTTCAAACTTTTTTCTAAGTAATTGTAGCTCTTTTACTATTTGGAAGTGTCACACAACACAATCTGTAAGGCTATTCAGAGGGGAGTATGGCATATTCCAGGAACTAAACTATCTTCAGTGTGCCTGAAGTCTAGAGTACAAGACAGAGTTGAGATACAAGACTGGAGAGTTGGGCTGAGAACTTACAAGTCATGTTTAGGAAATTAAATTTTATCCTAAAAGTACTGACAAGTTTTGTTAAAGGGAGAAAGACTAGAGACAGGGAGAAGCTACTAGAGAGTTTTGCAGTGATTTTTCAAGAAAAGGTTGTGGGCTGGATGACTAGGTAGTAATATGAAGGGATAGATGTGAATGGAAATGATAGAAAAAATGAAAAGGACTTCAGGCTTGTCCAACCTGCAGCTGGTGGGCCACACATGGCCCAGGATGGCTTTGAATGTGGCCTAACACAAACTCAAACTTTCGTAAAATATTATGAGACTTGTTGTAACCATTTTTTTTTTTAGCTCATCAGCTATTGTTAGTGTTAGTGTGTTTTATGTATGGTTCAAAACAATTCTTCTTCTAATGTGACCCAGGGAAGCAAAAAATGTACACCCCTGAAGATGATAGATTAGACATGGAGGAGAGAGAGGAATCAAAGCTGATATGTGGAGGTTTGACTTGGGCAACTGGATAGACAAGTGTTTCTGCAATTTATTGAGAGAGGGGAGCCGGAAGAGAAGCAGTGAGAACCATAAGGTTTCTCTGAATACAAATAAGTAGTAGTACTTACTATGTGCTGGGTACTACACTGCTTCATATACACTATTTTCCGTGCATCATCTAGTAATCATCTTTAATGCATTACCTAAGTTAATTCACAATATTAGCTTTTAAGATGAGAAGAAGGCCAGATCATCAAAACTTAAGGGAGATGTAGGTGGTAGAAATTGGAGGTACCAACAGTAGGGGAGCCAAGAAAAAAAGGCTCTAGTTTAGGAGCTGACAACCTGTGGACCTCAGACCAAATTTGACAATCATGCTTTTTGTTTTTTTGACGAAGTTTTATTGAAACACAGCCAAACTCGCTTGTTTATGTATTGTTTCTTTTGGTTCGGTTGAGTGGTTGCCAGAGAAAATCATATGACTCAAAAGGCCTGAAATATTTACCATCTGACCCTTTTCAGAAAATGTTTGCCAAGCTATATTCTAGTTTGATGCAAGTGGGGATCCTACACGATTTTACCAATTGCAAAGTGAAGCTGTAAAGGTGGGATTCCAGATATTCACACTGAGGAGTAAAGTTTGGAGAGGCAAAACATCTTGTATCTCCAAAATCATTCTTGTGATTATATAATCTCCTTTTTTTTTCCATACTCAAGCGTACCTTTGAAGAGGTGCCATTTTTGGTTAAACAAAAAGATGTGTTACTTCCTAAAATATCATTGTTTTAGCATAATGACTTTCCAGTAAATTTTAAGTTGCAGTAACAAACACAGAGACTTCTCTATTCACATTATGAATCCCCCCAAACCCACTGAAACTTACTATTTACAAAGATGGATTTTGAAGAGGAGAGATACCAGGAAAAAAAATAGAGAGAAAAGTGCATCCTTAATACCCCTATAAACCTTTCACACCATGGAGTTGTTCTTTCTATAAAGGTTGAAGCAATACCAACATCTGAAGCATCACTGAGGAGGCTCAGTAGTTCCTATAGGTTTGTGGCATGATTTCTAGAGGTGGCTGTACTTTCTTTCCTTTCACTTTTCTTTCCCCCAGAGAACAACAGAACTGAGCCAAGCTGCATGCTCCTCATTATCCCCAGACTGGCATGAAATCTGTGACAAAATCAGTATAGCTTCTCAGGATGGCAAATTCATTCATCCTGTCTTTCTGGCTCTGTCTCTGTCTCTGTCTCTTTCACTCTCTCATGCTCTCACTCACTCTCTCTCTCTCTCTCTCTCGCTCCCTCTCATATTGTTTTATCTACAGTTTTATCTGAGACAGGAATTATATCAATCTCAAGAGTCCTTGGCCCCATTGTTTCGTGTCTGTTATTCTAACTTGCTTACATCTTGCATTGACCCCTGGTAACATGCACTCCCTTACTTCCGGCTTCTTGGCTAGTACTGATCCATGGCCTTGCCTGTATCTCTAGCTCTCCAACTCTGGCTACTTTTCCTGTTTTCTACTTTAAACTCATCTACTCATCCAAATGGGTAGATTCTGTAAACATTTTTCTTCTGGTTGTAGTTACACACTGAATCAGGAACAATGTAGAAATCTTTTCTGATTGGAGTATAACCTTGACCACCTACCACCACCATTATTCTGACCACCGATATGATCATACTTGCCGATCTGTTCCTGTGCACCAGTCCTGGCCTGGCTTTAGATTGTAACAAGCATGGTTCTATCTGCTCAGGCTTCAACGCTGATACTTTAAGCTGTTGATTTATTTATTTTGTCCTCCTTGCTGTGAAATTTTAGACACTTTTCATAGTAACAATAATGTAATAGAGCGACAAGATAAACCTTCCATAAGAAAGAAAGGAAAATGTACATAAACATTATATGATAATTTTGAAAGAAAAAATTAAGCAGAAATAATTGAAGGACCATCATATTACTTCCATCAGGCTTTCTCAATATTTTTATACTATATTGAAGTTACATACAATTTTGAACCTATATTTGAAGAGCAGAAATAGCACATGGTTTTATGTATTTCTCCTATTTTATTATTAACAACCTTTACAAGTATTTACTTAACTATAGACAGGGTGGTCATTTGACACAAGAAATGTGACAACTTCAATAAGTTGTTGAAAAATGAAAGGCCAGTATATACATGTGCATAGAACAGTTCTAGAATGTAAGTTAGTCAATGATAATATGTTTAACTATTATTCATTGTCATTATGATTAATAAAATACTATATTGTATTTGCATCTAAAGGAGATAACAACATTTTTTAAAACTTAAATTACTTCTCTCACTTAGTAGAAGAAGACGAGTGGTAATATTTCATGAATCTGAAACCAAAGCAAAAATGTTAAACGATTTTCTTGAGGTCTCATAGTAATATTAATAATGAAGCAAAGGTAAAACCCGGTTCGTTGTTTAAAAATGCAATCATGCTGCCTTTGTACTAGTAAAATTATTTTAAATTCATAGCTATATCCCAAATAGTAGATATTTTCAAAGGGAATACATTAGGATGGCAATTTTATATACCTTATATGTAATATCTACTTTTTTTCATAACTAAGCTGGTTGCTTGCTTAATAAGATCTTACAAATATATGCTCAATTTCTACCTTTCACATGCCAACTAAGATGAAATGCTACTGAAAAGTTTTCCTAACATAAATGAGTATGAAGGTAAAATAAATGTAAATACTTAAAGGTAATCTCTTCAACATAGTTACACAGGCAAAGAACCAAGAATAACATTGGATTCATAGATATAAGGTAGTAATAGACCAAGGCAAAGTGATATTTAGGAATGGTGTCTCTATAATACATTTCTCTTTGGTCCTTGCTTCCTTGGTTCTAGGCTTAAAGGAAGATACCAGAACTACAGATAAGGAACTCTAATGATGATGATGTCTACCAAATGGAGACAGGGGTAAAATGAGAATGGGCTAGAATCTAAGAAATGATGTTTTCTATTGCTATTGTAACAAATTACCACAAATTTAGAAGCTTAAAACAGTACAAATTTATTATCTCTCACTTTCTACCTTGTGGTGATAAGTCCAGACACAGTGTGGCTCAGCTGGTTACATGCTTAGAGTCTCACAATGTCAAAATCAAGGTGTTGGCAAGACTATGTTCATTTCTGGTGGCTCTGGCGATGAGTCTTCTTCCAAGCATGCAATTATGGGCCTGAAGTCTCTATTTTTTTGCTGTCAGCTGGGGATCATTCTCAGCTTCTAGAGAAAGCCTGCATTCCTTGGTTCGCAGGTCCCCTCTTCCATCTCCAAAGCCAGCAATAGTAGTCAAATGCTTCTCACACTTCCCTAACCTCTCCTTCTGTGTCATCTCTCCTCTGCTTCCATCTTCCAGGGCACCTCTGTAGCTCACTGTTCCGCCTTCCTTGTCTGCTTTTAAGGGCTGTAACGTTGGCCCAAGTGGATAATCCAGGACAATTTCCCAATTTTAACATCAGTATCTAGATTATTGTTTGAATAGCCACAGGAGTGGATCTTGGGGGGGAAAGAATTCTGCCAATCACAAAACACTAGGAGCAGTAAGCCATATTTTATAAATGAGACTTTCTAGTTTTATATTACAATATAGATTTTGTTATTGATATTACAAGCTTTAGTGAGGTCATATTAACTCTTCCAATCATCTCAATACTATGCTTCTAGGGAATTAAGAAAAAGGTTGTACACTCATCTGTACATACTTAAAACAGAGGTAGAGATGGCAACAGCAGTTGCCAGAAAAATCTCAAAGAAAGTCTTGGATAATAAGAGAAACTGTGCTCAAGATGTGCTTTTCCATGTGGAAATTCTTACACTGTTGCCAGCTTGGGAAAATTGGGATTTTATGTTATTAAGGCGAATGAGTTTCTTTGTAGTTGCTAAATAATACCAAGATAAATAATAATTCTTAGACATTTACTTAAGTTGACTTTCTTGATCGTAGAACCATAGTCCCGGTATGATCAGAGCTACTGGCCTTTATTTTTTTCTGATATGTCATTGTACATAAGGAGCCCAGACATAAAACAGTAAGAATAGCTCAGGTTAATCTGTAAAAACCCAAAATAGTTGTCTCCTACTAATTAAGAATCAGAGTCTTCTTAATTATCTTTTTATTTTAAGGAGAACAAATGTGCTCATGTTTATAATTTTGTTGAAATAGATTCTAAAAAAATGTTTTCTGGATTTGTACTGAAAAATTTGACTTCCTTTTTACCCTGACTAACCTTTACTAATAACAATACAGGAGAGTCAATTTTCACATTATAAAATAAAACATAGTATTTTATGCAGAATTTTGAGTAACCACTAATTACTATACAAACTTCTTCCTTTGGAATTTATATAATATCTGTTTTGTTACTCAGTTAACTGAACCATTGAAGTTCAGTGACTTAGGTAGGGAAATGTAATAAAATAATAGCAAATTATTTTCAAATTGTAAATCTCTGATAAATATGTATCTGTTCTTTAAATATCATTATCTTGTTTTCCCAGGAAAACATACATCAAAAATATTTGCTTTTCTGTATTTTTAATTTACCAAACCACTATCTGCATTTCTTATATAACAAAATAATACAGACACCTATAATAAAAAATAAAAGTTGCTTCCTCCCTCATCCATGTCCTCCCCTTTGATCTCATCTCCCAGAAATAAGCACAGTTAAAGTTTAGTAAGTTTAGTTGCATTGTCTAATTTTCCAAACTCTATACATATTCCAGTATCCACTCTCCATGTGTCCCTATTGAAATTTGCTTTTAATTTTTCACGTAAAAATATATTTTGGAATTTTTACATGACAGTATATAGAGTTCTATCTCATCTTGCAGAGAATCCTATTGAATACTCTTGTATTTCATAAATTTAACATAATAACCCATTGAAGAACATTAGACTTTTTCTATACAGTGGTACAAAGTAAGTGCATGACCTATTGGTAGAGTAATGTCTGGAAGTATAATAGAATAACTTCCTAAAAGAATGTGCTCATTTTTAATTTTGGAAGATGTTGCAAATAACCCTCTGAAATCAGTGAGCCATTTATATAAGAGAATATAAGAGAGCTCACGTGACTAAATTAATATTTTTCATTTTTACCAGTACAGATTTTCATTTTCATTTTCTTTAGCACTCAACACTTACTTAATACATTCTTTGATTATTGGTAAGATTAAGACTATTTCCATGTATTTATTAGTTTATTAACCATTTTAATTTCTTTTTTCCTGTGAAATACTTGTTCATAGTCTTTGTCTCTTTTCCTAGTTTTATGTCATATTTTAGTAAACCCTTCCACTTTCTAATACTATAAAAATGCTATATTTTATTCTCATATGGGTATAAGGTTTTTATGAGTTTAGATCTTTGATCACCTGGAATTTCTTTTGTAGATAGTGAAAAGTAGAGATCAAAATTTATTTTTTCCAAGTAGATAGATAGTTAGAAGTAGGTAATTCATTGAATGGCCCAAACTTTGTCTATTTAAATAAAATCCCATACTTTGTGCATATTAAACTATCCTTATTTTTGTTGTTTTTGGATTTTCTATTCTGTCTTATTAACTTGAGAAGTTAAAACAGTACCATAATGTTTTAAATACTAAGTTAGCTTCATTGTTCATTTTACTAGCTCATTAAGTACAGACTACCCTCATTATTCATCTTCACAGTTCTCTTGGCTAACCTCTCATATTTTCTTTTCTTGGTGAACTGTAGAGTCAAAATTGCATTAAAATTTGGGCTAATTTGGGAGAATTGGCATCTTTGTAATATTGATTCTTCCTATTCAGAGTCAGGATGTCGCTCCATTGATTTTGGCATTACTTTATGTTCTTCGGTCACATTTTGTAATTTTTATCATACATCTTCTGAACACACCTGTTACTTTCATTTCTAGGAATTGAGTAACTTGTATTACTATTGGATATGCCATATTTTTTCTATTATATTTTCTAACTCATTAGATCTGTTATTTATTAAATTATTGATTTAAATAGTGTTTTAAATCTTGTATCAAGCCACCTTACTGAACTTTGATTCTAATACTTTTTTCTCATTAATTCTACTAGTTTTTCATTTAGATTTTCTAAATACAACCTCAGATATGAAAATAATTTTCTCTCTTCCTTCAAGTGTACTTTTAAGGTATGTCTGCTCAGATCTATCACAGATTAATTGAAGCAGTGACTTGAGATATGCTCAGAAATGATACTGCATTTCTTCCCTGCTACTTTACAAAATGGATCAATATGACTCTGCTTTTTAAAAAAAAGGGAAGGAGGAGGAGAAGTGATATTTTTTCTTTCCCAACTTAAAATATGCATTATATAAGCCATGTTGTCAAGTAAGACAGTAAAATTGTTTTCATTTGTGCTATATCCTTTGTAATACTTTGAAGCATAAACTTTAATCTATGATTCATTGCTTTTTAAGGTCATTACACTGTGTAATGCATTTGCATGACATTGGGTCTTTTGCCAATCTAAAATCTATTTCCAGCTATCAATATTTTCAAAGCCATGAAAAAATAAATTTGAAAAATAAATTAACAAAGTGATAAGAACAAGGGCAAAAATAATCAGAAGTAATATTTACTAAGGGCTTCTAGGCCCGTTGCATGCCAGCTTTTTTCATTTAAATGTATTTCTGGTTTTAAATGCACAGTCTCAAGCATCATGAAAATAGAACTTTTTTTTTCAATTAAAGTAGCGTTTCCCAAAGTATATCCCACAGAAAACAATAGGTCTTTGGATGCCAGCAAATGTTACCAGAAAACATTGTTTCATGGTAAAATAAACATAGAAAATGTGGGCTAAACAATTTTAATTTGTGGGTTTTTTAAAATTCAGAGCTTCACAAAGTCCTTTGTTATGTTTATGTGCTTTGTGACTTTTCAGAGCAAAGATAGAAAATGTAGTTTCTCCTTGACTCATTTTGACCAAGTAATCCTTTGTCTATGAAGCATATCTCAGAATTAGTATTACTTGGAATATTTTGGAAAATACCTCAACATCTTCAAGTTTAAATTGTAGCATATGTTTTTAAGAAAACATAGAGTTAGAAGAAATAGGCAAAAAAAAAACCACTTTCCTTTGATTATCTAGTTTATATCTAGTTGCATATCTATAGTTGCACTTTTTGTTAAGTGGATTTACTAAGGACTTAACATGGCCTTCTTAGCTGTTTTAATATAAGTGTCTGTGATCCATTCTTTAACTGAATCAAGAAGACAGCATTCAGAACTAGCTAGATGGTAATACGTGAGGGGAGAATGGTAGCAAGAAGATGCAATGATAGAGAAAAGGAGTTGAGGGCTGGGGGGCAGAGATAAAGGTGAAGTGATTTAGCTAGAGATGAATTGCTCTAATCTGAAGCGGTACCCATGGCATTAATGAGATTTGTAGATTTGTATGTAGTACATCGTGATGATAAAACATAGTATGACCATTGTGATCATTTTCGAATGTCTCTAATGTTGTTTACGTAGAACCGGGGGATAAATTTGAGGGACATAGAGTAAGATTTATACCACAGGTGATGAAGGCTGAAGTTACCAAAGGCAGTAATTGAGAACATTTTACAAAAAGGATAATTTATTTACGAAATAAAATTGTTGATATGCATATTAAGGGTAAAAGTTATTGGAAAAGAGTCAAATAGGGGTCTGAGATTTAGTTCACACAAGTGTGTCCAAAAGAAATATAATGTGAGTCACATTTGTAAATTTAAATTTTCTAGCATCTCTATTTTAAAAAGTAAAGGGAAACAAGTGAAATTAATTTTAATAACGTTTTATTTAACTCACTATATCCAAAATATTATTTTAGTGTGTAATCAATAAAAATTGTAGTGAGATACTTTTGCATTTAATTTTTTGTACCAAGTATGTATGTTATAATATA
This sequence comes from Lyroderma lyra, assembly GCA_004026885.1. Taxonomy (NCBI): domain Eukaryota; kingdom Metazoa; phylum Chordata; class Mammalia; order Chiroptera; family Megadermatidae; genus Lyroderma; species Lyroderma lyra. Next base: position 183,088 of record PVJL010000417.1, read on the forward strand.
TTTATAGCACATCTCAATTCAGACCAGCCCCATTTCACATGCTCTGTTGCCACACATGGCTTGTGCCTGCCCTATTGGATAGTGCTTTGGAGATGTGTCTCTTTTTGAGCCTTGGCTTCCTCATCTGTACAATGGATGTAATAGCCATTTCAATATGAAGATCAAATTATAAAATGTGTTTGAAGGTACTTTATAAATTGTTTACAAAATGATGATTATTTACTTTAATATGTCATTGGACAGGTGGAGCTGTTCCAGAGATGCAGCCCAAAGCAGCCTTCCTTTAAGATTCAGAATAAGTGAAATAAATGAAGGCATTAAAAATGAATTCAGGAAAATACAGAAGTAACTACAATTTTTACCCTATGTTGAAAGTTGGTTTGCCACTCTATATCCTGCTCTGTTTGTTGCAGGACAACTAAACAAAATAAACCCTTTCACATACTAGTTTTCCAAAAAATTAAATTATCAAAAGGATTGCTTTCTGTGGAAGAATGCATATATTTTTTCTTTCTAGTTTAATTTTGAACTCCCCATGACTTTGGTTGCCATGAAGTTCAAAGTTAAATATGAAGTTCAACTATAACATTAAGTATCACTTTATTATAGTATATTTCTATTCATTTGCATGTTATTATTTTTCATGCTTTCTACTTTATTTTACCATTTTTCCATTTATCACTCTTAAGAAACTCATATATTTTGTAAAACCAGTAATATAAATAAATAGAAACTAAGATCATACTATTTGATGGATTTTTAAGATTAATAAGATTGACATTCAAATTAGACAATTTTGAATACTAAAATATCATTTACACAGAATGCATAGGTTTCAGAATACCATGAAAAAAAGAAAATTATTTTATAAATGAACTTCAACTTTTTTAAAAGAAAGAAAAATCTGAGTTATCAAGGAATACAGAGGTGAAATTATTAGGAAAGTCTACATATGTGAGGGCTGTCAGGAAAGTATTCAGCCATGTGTTATGAAAAATAGTGGCAGTTATGGCTGAATTTTTTTCAGACAGCCCTCATATTCTTTTAAAAATTAAATTCTGGACATCTCATCAAATATAAAGGAATATGATTTTATTGGAGGTAAAATTCACAACTTTTACCGTAACTAAATTTAATGAGGTATAATAGAATTAAATCTATAGTCTGTGTTTGATTGTCTCTATTATATGTATTTTCATCATTAGAGAACTTTGGGGAAAGCAGTAGGTAGTGTAAATTCTGCAAATATAGGCATCTTTCAAAGTCTAGACTAGAGTTAACTGTGAAAGCAACATATTTTTGATAAAACTTCCTGTAATACTCAATAGCAATCTTACATTAGACTGCAGAAGAGAAAACTATTGTTTCTTTAGTTGGTATTGAAGCATCACTTTTTCTTTTTTGATATGGACATGATCTATAAAGATTATGAAAACATGGAGTGTCCCCAACAAAGAGAAAAGAAGTCATATGCTGTCTATGTCATAATGTGTACTCTACCTCGCATATGTAGAAAACATACATAATGTGATATTTTTTTTAAACAAGTCCTCTATGCACCAGAGGAAAACAAGGTAACAATGCTATAACATGAAATTTAGGCACACAGTATTTCTGTGACCCTGTGTTTCCTCAAGGTCGTCATGTCTACCCTCTCCTTAGATTGCTCATACTGAGTTAGGTTATGTGCTTCTAAAGTGCATTCTTTATCTTTTCTATAAACTAATATTCTTAAAGAATCTACACTTAACCACATATGTAATTTTTTTATGTAATTTGAGTAACTAGTCACCCAGCTAGATTAAAAACTCCTGAAAACAAAATTTAGTGTAACTCTTTTACCTACCTCATGATATCTAAAATAGTACTTCTATTGGATAGTGTGAAAGATATTTCTTACTTGATGGTCATAGATTTTTTTTTCTGGTAGGAGCAAGATGAAAGCTCTCACTGCCTATAGTCCTAAGTCTCTGTTATTTCTCCTTTAATATTTAGGTTGGAACTGTTTCCAAATATATCAGTGAAGTTTTTAGTGTTTATTAGTCATTGCAACTGAATGAATTTTGATGGTATTTTATTTTGGTTAATCCTAAAATAGTCAGTAAAAAATTAAGATAATATTAAGTACTCCCTAGAAGTCCTTAGTAAATCAAAGATTGATTTGTGGAGGTAATAAGTCTGCTGAGACTCACCTACCTCCCTTGGAAGAAAGTACTGTGCGTCAGAACCCTTTTAGTATATATGTACACACGTACCTATCATGCTAAGAAGTTATATTCTAGAAAAAGTTTATGATAGAGAGTGAAAAAACAGAAAATACGGAGTTTGTAGAAGATTTTTTGTTGTTGTTTTGCTTCTTTTATTTTGGGTATACCCATAGTACTACCTAGCATCTGTTCTGACTGGTGAGTGTTAATACTGGTTTGGATGAAGCATAATTGCCTTGATTATAACCTTTCATGCATATGAATAAATGAAATGTGTTCAAATTTCTCCAGTTACTGTCACATTTCACACCAGGAGCCAAATTTCAACTCAAAAAACCCTGAAAATAAAGCCTAAAATCTTGCTTAAGCCAGTAATTAATTACATTTCAGAGTAAACGAAACTGATTCATTAAACTGATATGATTTCTCTTCCTGATAATAATGGGTTACGTATAAATTTTTAAGTATCCCTTAAGTATCCCCGATCTCTTTAACCTTTTAAAGCTGTCATTTTAAGTCTTTATTTCTTTTCTGATTAGAATAAAGAGCCATTCAACATGACTAAATAATGCAGTGTTGTTTCCCAGGGCCAAAGGCCATTCATCTTATGTTTGTCTGGATCAGTGTTGTCATTTGTAGCTCAAAGTCCTGACAGAATGCACTCATGCAAATAGTAAACATTATATTAAAAGAGAGCCTTTGGATGTGGAGATCTAAACCAAAACTAGAGGGATTTTGTCATTAAAATTCTAAATGATATCAACATCTAAAGGTCCAAGATATCTCCTTAGTGACAGTTGTTTCTACCACTCTTTCCTTACAGGCGCCTGTCTTCTAGCATTGCCAGGGTGGGGGACAACGTGTGCAGAAAAATAGGGAAGAATTAGTCATTTTCGTCCTTGATAGGGCTGACTAAAGTTGTTCCGTTCGCAGAATTCCAAGGCTCTTCATGGCCCTTCATGGTCATTGTTTAAGCCTCCCATCCCTTTGTCCTTTTATCTATTTCAGGACCAAGTCAGGCTCCAAAAAAACCCCTGGAGCCTTAAGATGCCATACCTCAGCATGATTCCAGCCATCAGCTGGTGTGCCTAACGTGCAGGAAAGGATATTATTCCAAGGAAAAAAATACCTTGAAGTTCAATAGAGGAAATAACCTATTTCTATAGGGAGGTCTGAGGAAAAGAAAAGCACAAGAAGAAATAGTATTGACAAACTGAGAAATGGAACAAGGCTGTAATACTCCTCTCAAGTCTCAAGTTAGATGATTTTAATATGCTTTCCCTTAGAGAAAATCACATGGTTGCCTTTGGAGTAAAGGTAATCTATGCAAAAGTTATTATATGACTCTTGCCTTTTCCTTCATAGACTTAATGAGGCACACTTTTTGCAGAAATGGGTGGAAAATACATGCTCTTGTAAATTCCAGAAAAATTCAGTGTAGGCACTTAGTCCTTTGACTTGTTGTTTGAAGATTAATTTCTCTTCACTGTGGGAATTTCTATTCAGTGCTTAAAATATGAACAATATAATGATGATAATCTATGGTGTGCTTAGGCATAAATCCCAAGGAACATAGTGATGTGGCAGACAAATTGTTTCCTGCTGCTAGTAAAATATCAATGGAGGGTTAAAATAGCCTTAGAAGATAAATCTGTAGGTGAAACTGAAACATTTCAAAGCTGGAGTCTTTTATTCTGTCACTATGTTCAAATCTAGCATAGAAATGTAACTATTTTTATTCAAATCTAGCATAGAAATGTAACTATTTTTATTTAGGTATGTAAGTACTTGAACACTAAGTCTCTTGCTTTTAAGATTAAGACATTGGGTATTAACGTTTTGTTTGGAAGCATGAAATTCATTTTGTTTGGCTGAAGATTTTTCAATTATTTCTATATTTTTAATAAATTATTTTAAATAATTTAGTAATTAAGGAAATAAAATATAGTCATATTTTAGGTAGATTAATTTACTGTTTAGAAATCATGAAATTCTGTTGAAGTAAAACCAATCAGACTCTTTAAAACCTTCACTTTGATAAAATTTATTAGACTGAAATACAAAACACTTCCTGTAACAGTGAATACCTCCCAACATCACACACACTTCTTTGTCAGAAATTATTACTGGACATTGAAATGATACAGAAGGATTTAAAAGACACTTTTATTGTGATAAAATAATAATTATGAACTCACAGGAAGTTGCAAAAGTAATATAGACTGTCACCTGTATCCTTCATCCAGCTTCCTCAGTGGGAATATGTTATATATAAGGGCTATCCAGAAAGTATACAGCCATGTAATATGAAAAATAGAGGCATTTATGGCTGAATTTCTTCTGGACAGCACACACACACATGCACCCCCCCACACACACACACACACACACACACACTCAAAAACAGGAAATCTAAATTGGTACAATATTGTTAATTACACTACAGAACTCAGATGTGATGAGTGAATGTGAGGGGAAGTTTAGAAAGTTTTCCATATTTGAGACTTATATAATAGATTTAGTCTACTGGGGCTGCCATAACAAAATACCATAGATTGGTGGCTTAAACAACACGAATTTACTTCTCATAATTCTGGAAGCTGGAAGGTCCAAGAATCACGGTACCAACTGATTTGATTCTCTGGAGAGGGCTCTTTTCCTGGCTTGCAGACAGCTGCCTTATCAATATGCCTGTAATTTATGAGAGAGCGCCATCTTTTCCTTTTCCTCTAAAGGCACTAATCCCACCATGAAGACCCCACCCTTATGACCTCTTGTAACCCTAATCGTCTCCCAAAGGCCCCATCTCCGAATACCATCACATTGGGGGCTTGTGCTTCAAAATAGGAATTTAAAGGAGGGACACAGTTTAGCCCAAAGTGATGATGGAAGTATTGATAAAAATAGGGAGAGAATGCAGGTAAGGAGAGAAATACCATTTTCATCTTGGGAATGATGATTTTTGGAATACCTGTGGAGATGGCTTTCTCTGGTATCTTCTTTCTCAAACATTTGAGGAATGTCACATGTGATTTTTCTCTTTCTTGTTTGTGACTTCGTTTTCATCTCTTCCTCTTCTGGGGTGGGAAGCAGTAGAGAAAGGTGGTACTACATAGGATCAGGCAAAGGTATGCAGTCTTATCTTAAGAACCAGTGGAAACAAAGAGTTTGTTACCTAAAATATTCTGCCTTTTTTTGTTTCTCTTTTAGCAGGGGTCTAATTGTCATTATTAGCTACTAAAAAGATAATTTAATCTGTGAATAGAAACTTAGTCTTTATTTGTATGGGATTTATAGTGGGCTACTCAGGACAGCAATAATTGAACCTCTTACTTAAGTCTTATTTTTGTAAAGGGTGTGCCACAGCTTTTACCTATGAAAGAAAATATAGCTGTTTTGTAAATTCTCATTTTTTATTAATTGGCATACTCTACCTTTAGGTATTTTTTATTGTGAAAAATTAATCTCTTACTAATTTAGCTATTTCATATATATGGTTCTCAGGATCCTTGTTTATCAGTAAAGATTTGATTTAGTAAAGTGAGACACTGTGTGTGCTAGAGTGAGTTCTGTGCTTTTCCAAAAACTATTGAGCTTAGGGCCCAAAGATAAAGAGGTTTTAGAAAGAAGTGCATTGAAAATTACACATGCCTTAAAAGCCAGAAGAAATTATTTAGAAGTTTTAGCCATTCCAAAGAAACTATTATCTAAGTGCAAATTATCTTGCATTAAACAGTCTTTAACCCTATAATATTTGGCTATTTCTAATCTGTGAATAATAAGCAATCAAAGGGTACAATGAAGGCTTGTTAGGTTAGAGCTGATCAGCATAGCCCTATGGCAAAATTCTATTTAACTATTATCTTATATCCTGGAGAATAAATTCATTTCCCCAGATGAGCAGTTATACTAGAAAAATGTTTGTTCCCAGAAGAATTAAGCTTAATGAAAAATTTCACTATAATGTGTATGAGCTAAAAAAAAAAAAAAAAGTAGTTTTACTGTAAAAGAGAAGCTAAGGTGCCGATGCAGTTACAAGATTCTTTTTTTGGTAAAAGTTCTTTCAATTGCAGGCAGTAGTGAACAGGCATTTATAAATTCTGGTGGAGAATTCAAGGATCAAGAGTATCTGCACTGAAATGATAGGCCATTTGTTCAGTACAATATAATATCTCTCTGGTGGTACATTACTTAGTTCTAAGTGAAATACTTTGAAAATGCATACTTTGATAGGTAATGTGCTATTCTGAATCATTTTGTAATGTTACATTATAAGCAGAAGAAAAATTCAGTTGATAACATTTGTAACTAAGAAATTTCAATATAAGAGAACATAAAAATCTATTTTGATAGAAATTATAACATGTAACTTCAAATTTTAAGAAGAAAATGTCTCTTGCTATTTGAATAGTACATCTCTTTATCCTTCTAATATAAAAAATTCAAAGATATAAATCTTTATTCTCCCCATTTTACCTGTATTATCTAATACAGACTGGCTCAGCTAGTACCACATATGAGTATCATTGAAAACAAAATTGTTGCTCTGTCTACTTCACTTGAATGAAAAATAAGAACTTACCTTTCTTGACATGAAACCTGAAATTTAACACTAGAAAGGTCCACGTGAAATGTCTTTTCAAGATCTTGTGTTCAGCTTTTGGTTTTCTCTATTTTAGCATGAGCCAGCCTAACGTAAAACTGTGCATTCATTCATTTCTTCAACAAATATTTCTTGAATACCTACTGTGTGCAATAGGAACTGAGGATATGGCGGAGAATGAGACAGATCCATAGCACCCACTGTCACGTGGATTCTGACCTAGTGGTAGAGAAATTTAATGTGTAATCGCCCTATGGAGTGGTTGAAAGCAGGTGGGCAAGGAAACACTCAGAAAAACAGGATGGTGAGAGGTCACACAGGTCCACACTGAGAGAAGAGAAGTGCTTCCTCTCTCCCACCTCCTCTTCCCCTTATTTAAGTCCCTTTCATCTCCAATTTTTCCCTCCATCTGTCAGAAGGTTTTTTAAATGTGTTTGATGTGTACCTTCTGTGTATGTGCTCTTGTAAAATGTTCATTGTTGTGTTATGTAAGCATGTATGTGTGCATTTTTAATTTATATGTTCTTTTTACTCTTCTCATTGAGCATTGTGGTTTTCAGAGCATCTAGGTGTGCGTTTAGCCCTATGTTTCTAATTGCTGCATAGTACTCCATGGTGGCCATTTATCACAGTTTTCCTCCCTGCTCTTCCAAAGCTGGACGCCCAGACATACTCCAGCTCTGCAGCCACAGATAACACTGAAATGAATATCCTCATGTAGCTCTCCTTCAGAGCCCTGGGTGAGGCTTTATTCTACATATTTCTATATACACCTCAAACTGGATTTAATGAGTTGTTCAGTGTGTGTTTAATTAATTTGGCCAGGTTCTGCCAGCTTCTTCATCAGATATTCTACTTTCCCACCAGCAGGGCGTAAGGGTCTTTATATCCTAACATCCATGCCAACAATTAGCATCACTTCCTAATTTTTAATATGCTAATATAAGAAATACTGAATTTTTTATATTAACATAAATAATGATTAGCATTAGTGATATTAGCAGTAATTCCTCATTGTTATATTAACTTGCATTTCTCTATAGCTAATGAGTTTGAAAATCTTTTCATACCCATCAACCTTTTTTATTCCCTTTATGTAAATTACCTGTTCCTAACTCTTGTTCATTTTTTATTGGGGCTTCTATCTTTATCTTTTTGGTTTTCAAGAGTTTCTAGTGTTAATCCTTTCTTTGGTTTAAGATATTACAAAAATCTTCTCCATATCTATAATCTGGAAGATTTTGTTTTCATTATGAATGTGTTGGGATAAAATCTGGAAAAGTCCAGAACCTCTCAAAGCAAGACTGTTAACCATTAGGCAGTGTAGACCCAGTGCCTACAGCCTGTGAAGGTCTTTAAATGGCCTTTTTCACAGTGGCTGCCTTGTTTTCTAGTCTGCTTAGAATAGATTGTCATAGCAAATATCAATATTATGAAAATTTGCTCTTTTTTTTCCAATTGCAAAAGTTCTCCTATATTTCACTTCTGTGTCTTGATTGTTGCATATGATTCCTCTGTAACCTTCAGATATTGTGGCTCCAAAATCCATGCTTTGTAGCAAAGATTCTGCATATAGTTTACCAAAATTATGAGCAGTTAGGATTTTAGAGTTTATACATATTATTGGGTATTATTTATATCATATGATCATATAACTTTTCAAAATCTTAATGATGATTTATAATCAATAATAATGTTTTCTCAAAAACACTTTTATGTTAAGTCTGAATATAAAACTAAATCAAATGAAAATGTTTTTGAGCTATCAGTAGATAAATACTGTTAGACATGGGGTGGGGATATGAAGGTGAATGGAAATAAATTCAAATAAAATATAAAAGTGTTCCTTTTCAAGTTCTATTGGGTATATTCACTCATTCATTAGCAAAAATCATTCATTGAATATCTAGTACCTGGCACAAAGTGTGCCTGACCTATGATAGGTATCAATAACTACTTGATGAGTCAATGAATGAATGAATATAATTATAACATAGTTTGAATATTGTGTGGTAGGAAAAGACTCTAGATGGTATTGAATCTCGGAGAAAGGACATCTACTCCAACCTGAGGAGATCTGAAATTACTCCCTAGGAGACACCTAAACATACATCTAGAAAGTGTCTAGGTAATAGAAAGGGAGGGCAGAAGTTGTCCCACTTTCACATGCATGTGGGAGGTTAGAAGTAACCTAGAATGTACAGGGCAACTCACACAATTCAGTATTGCTGAAGCTAGGAGTGAGAGAAAGGAAGAAGTAAGAGATAAAGATGGATAGTAGGCATGCTTTTTAGGCCAAGAGAAGGGAAACCATTGATATTTTTTAAGCAAACCAGTGACATGGACTAACTTGCTTTTTAAATAGATCACCTTGCTTCATGAAGGATAAATTGCAAAGTACTTAGATTGATAAGAAATTAGACTGAACCTTGAAGGATGGGCAGTATGTCAATAAGCAGATATGCAGGAGAGCATCCTGTGACCGACATACAGTCATGTCTTTAACAGGCTCTGTATTTGCAAGGCTGCGGGGACCTTGAATTCATAAGCCTGGGATTGGGAGGAAGGAACCTTGAACCAAATAGTACTGGAAGTGCTATAGAGGTGGGCCCTCTTCCTGGGACCCTGATTCGCAGTCTGCTGTGTGCTATAGAGGGATATGATGAGCCTGGGCCTTACTTGGTGAAGACAGTGAGGAGGGGCATGGCAAGAAAAATCACCTGGAAGTGGCAGTATTCACAGTTGAACTGGAAGCTGTATTATAGTGCTGGGGGTCCAGAGACTGAGGGTTTGAAGCATCTTCCAGCCCCAGGATAAAAGAACAGTCAGGGCAGGACTAAATACGGGCACAGCAAACGGGAGGATTTGGGCAAGAAGATGCATTCCGCACCTTACTAATGGACCCAACCAGACGGAAATAAGAAATGAGAAGCAAAGTGTTGTGCTGAGGGGGCAGTGAATAGAATAGTGAAGCTTGATTAAAGCTGTTTATGTTTGAAAAGTGGGAAGAAAATTGTGAAGGTCTTTTGGTTGGAAGCCCTGAATTCCAAAACTGGTAGATTAGATATTGACCTATCAGCTCACTAAGAGTTCATTTCTTTGTTGTTTTTATTCAAAAGTGATTTTATGAAAACCTATTTTAGGAAAATGAACCTGGCAAAAATGTCCAGGATGAATCGAAAGGGAGAGATTGGAGGCAGGACGGCCAGCAGGCAGGTTGTGAAAGAATTCACACAAAGAGGGTGCAGGCCAGGGCACTAGAACTGCAAATTGAAAAGAAGAAATAGTTACATATGTATTTTTAAACCTGAGTTGGTACCAGTGTCAATAGTCATTTTTATCCTAAAACTGTGCCAATGTGTACTAAGACAAAGTTTTAATCCTAGTTAGAATTGATTTTTGAAATAATTTCAAGAACATAATTCAATATATTTGCTTTGTCTTATTTTTAAATATATATAATAGGTTTAGAATCATAGATACAGAGGGTGCCAAAAAATGTATACACATTTTAAGAAAGGAAAAAACTATATTAAAATTGTAATACTCAATATATACTGATAACAAAAGATGAATACAAGTCACGTTTGGCTTCTGCAATTACAAGAGGTGCTCAAAGTGGTTACTATCAGTGCCCAGACACTTCTGATTACAGCAAACTACTGCTTGAGCAGTGTTGACCAAAGTGCCCTGCGTATTACTTGTATCACTGCGTGTGCCATTTCAGTTTCTTCCCGAAGTACTGCCAGTGTACCCGGTTTTCTATGGTACCCCACATCCTTTAAGGTCCCCATAGTTAGAAGTCAACGGGTGTTAAGTCAGGAGAACGGGGGAGGGGGATTCAACTGCAACCTCTTTGTCCTATCCATTGTCCTGGCAAATGGTCTTGGCACTCCTCAAATAACAACCGTGCTTTTGCCATTTTATTTATTTTTTTACTTTTTTTAAATTTATTTTTATTGTTAGACTTATTGGGTGACATCTGTTATGCCCTTTTCTTTGACTGTTCCACCTGTCGCATGGTGATGCTAGATTCATTTGATTAACACCATCTTTTGAGTGAATATCGTATTACACATTGCTACCATAATGCAGTTCAACTTTGAAAAGTCATATAGATAACGTCTCTTAAAATGTGTGTACATTTTTGAGCACCTGTGGTATGTACTTAGATTTATGGGAATTTTAAACTCTAGGTAGATCAGTGGTCCCAACACTAATATAGTAGCAAAACTTAGGGTTTTTTCATTTTCCCACAACTATCACAAAATTCTCAGAATAGTCTCCAAATAAACTTTGAATCACTTTAATTTAATACATCATTAATAATATCTAGGAGAAGGAGATGGTCATGAAAGCAAGTGACCAATTAAGGGATATAAAGAATTCAACATTGCAGGCTTAAATGAAGATATTGGATTAAGACATTTTGAAATGCAAGACTTTACATTTATATTATGTATAAGTGGCTAGAAAATGACAGTTAATTGTTAATATATTCAGAGCTTTAAAAGTTAGCTGGGCTTCTAGTACTGAACACCTCAGGTGATGAAAGTGAGAAACATTTTGATTTGCTTCCTAATAAGTGAAGGTATTAAAGATATGTTCAGGACATCATTTACTTTTGTGAATTGGATAGTCTATAATTGCATTTTGTAGTGTTTTAAACATAAAAAAATGTAATCTGTGAGTAATGATTTAGAATGCTAATGAAGAAAAATCAATTCCAAAAGTTATAATCCACAGAAATAGGAGTCAGATGATTCAATCACTTTCACCCCAGAAGCTGATACTAGCCATTTTAATTTTAAAATATTTTCTTTAAAAGAATGATCAATTAGGAATTAGAGTATGCCTATTGGTAATGAACTACTCCTTTATTTGAATTTCTTTAAAATAGTGTCCTTAGAAGTAAAGTAGTGAGTTTTATGATAGGCCTGGGAATTGTAATAATATCATTTAAAAAATACAAAATATCATTTAAAAGACTAAGTTAAGTTTATAACCTTAGTTAACTTAAAGTCTTACATGTGTAAAAATGTAGTGACAAGAATGTTTTTTAAGAGATATATAAACAATTTACCCTTGTTTAAACTCGGAGCATAACATCCGCTATTACTGTGAAAACACCAATTTTTATTATTTTATTTTTTAAAATTTATTTATTAAATTTGTTAGATGACATCAGTTACCAAGGTTATATAGGTTTAAAGTGTACAATTCTATAATACATCATCTATGTGTTGCATTGTGTGCTCACCACCCAGAGTCATTTCTTCTGCTGCTGACATGTATTTGACACCCCACCCCTCCCCCATCACCTCCTTTCCCATTTACCCAATGGTAACCACTAAATTTTTCTCTGTACCCATGAATTTCTGTAGAAATACCAATTTTTAAAACAACAAAAATAATTAGAAAATACTATTTGATTTATGGAAATTCACTTTACAGCTAAACTTCTATGAAACAAAGAGACATAGTTTATTGGGACAGTAAAATTATACAAGATGTTAAAAAATTTAAAATGGATCTGAATAATGCTAAGGAAATTACTTAAATTTTTAAAAAAGAAAATGGTGAAAGCTTTTGAAATCATTGGGAAGCTAAAGATTATAGGAGACTTAATTTATCTCAAAGCATTTTCTATTACGTTGCTAGGGCTACCATAATAAAATATTGCAGGCTGGGTGGCTTAAACAACATTTATTTTCTCAACATTATTTTAGGGGCGGGCAGTACTCTGTCTTTGACTTTTAGATAGCCAGTCTCTTGCTGCCTATTCACAAGGTCTTCCCTCTGTGCACTGTACACTCCTGGTGTCTTTTTATGTGTTCAAATTTCTTCTTCTAAGGACATCAATAATATTTGATTAAGGCCTCATCAAAACAGCTTTATTTTAACTTAATCAGCTCTTTAAGAACCATATCTTCAAATACAATTACATGCAGAGGTACTAAGGGTTGGGACTTTAACATATGAATTTTGAGGGAACACAATTCAGCTATAACACTATGAAGTAGTATCATATACAAGAGATATAAATCACAGTAAGTTTCCTTCAGTTTACTAGGAATAAGTATGGAGTGAAAGTTAAGGGATGTTGTCAGGAAGTACAGGAGGTTGGGAAGCATCTTTGCCAAATATTTAGGAGACGAGTGTAATTGATTGCCTTCTTGTAAAAGTGTACTTATGGACAGAGATTATTACCAGTACCTTCTTGAGACATTTTAAATCTTCAAGATATTGTCATTCATCCCAATTCCCCAAATACAAATGGTTTACCAGGCCTAGAAACTATAAAACATTTATAACAGCAACATACAAGGTTGGATAATGAAGTAAGTGAACTCATCCGAGAAAAAGTGCTACATCCCTCATTGCTGAATATCACTACAGTCATCTTCAAAGTACTCCCCTTGGGAAGCTATGCACCGATGCCAACACTTATTCCACCCTTCAAAGTAATTTGGAAACTCTTTCTAGAATGGCCATCAGAGCTGTTATCATATTACCCTTGATGTCCTGCATGTCATCAAAATGTTTTCCTTTCAATATTTTCTTTATCTTCAGGTAAAGAAAAAATCACTGGGGATCGGAACAGATGAGTAGGGAGGGTGTTCCAATACAGTTGTTTGCTGGCTAAAAACTCCCTCACAGACAGTGCCATGTGAGCAGGTGCATTGTTGTGCTGCAAGAGCTGTGAGTTGTTGGCAAAAAGTTCAGGCTGTTTTCATCCAGCTTTTTCATGTAGCCTTTCCAGCAGTTCCAAATAGTAAACTTGGTTGACTTTCCAGTTGGTACAAATTCATAATGAACAATCAAAATGTTAGCAACATTGTTTTGACTCTTGATTTGGACTGGCAGAACATTTTTGGTCATGGAGAATTGGCTGACTTCCATTGTGCACTTTGACGCTTTGTTTCAGGTCATATTGGTACACCCATGTTTCATCACCAGTGATAACATGGCTCAAAACATTGTCTTGCCTCTCCAAAAGGTCTTGGCAAACTTTGATTCTTTTGCTTTTTTCATCTGTGAGCCCCTTCAGGACTATTTTTGCACACACCTTTCTTCTGCCAAGATTTTCAACTAAGATGTTCCTAACTGTTTCTCTATTGATGTTTACTTAGTCTGCTATGCTTCTCACAGTCAGCCGACAATGCTGATGCACAAATCCATAAATTTTTGAAATGTTTTCATCAGTTCTGCTCGTTATTGACCTGTCTTCATCAGTGATGCTTTCTGTCCCCTCTGAAAAACATTTAATCCATTTGTACAAATGGCATTATCCCCATAAACTCGGACTAACATGTCCCTGATTTCACTTCCACTCTTGCCAAGTTTAACAAGAAATTTAATGTTCATTCATTGCTCTAATTCAAGCTCCAGCATTCTCGCAATGGCACACAAAAACACACAAGAACAATAATGAATACCGCTCATCAAGACACCACCACAGATCAACACAAACACGGCTGTGAGACACAGGTACACCAAGGTTATGAAACTTTACTGAGTTAATTTGTACAGTGCTGCCAACATGATTGCAATTAAGGTTTACACAATTAAGGTTTACACACTTAATTGTTAGACCTCATACTTAATATAATTATCAAATTCTTTTACCCGAAACAAATTAGTTTTTGGAATAGAAAATTATATACACATTTCATACCACGAAATTTCACTAATAGCCACAAAATGGCTATTATTACTTAGAAAAAAGTTATATTAGAAAAGATGTATTAAAAGGTTTTTAAGATAGTAAATTTCTTAAACTATTAGTTATATCATATCATAAATACATTAAAGATGAAATGCAGAAAACTGTTTAAATGATCAAATAAACTCTAAATTAAAAGAGCAACTTAGGACCATGCAAAATGCATTGAATTTATAACACCAAGTTTTTAAAAATTATTATTCATGCAACTGGAAGTGGTACTTTTAATTATACTAAATGAAATAATTTAAACAATCCATTAGGAATTACTTCTGAAGTGTTCAAACTTTGAGTTTTTGCTTTGGGGACATATAGAAAATGGCCATAGCTACTTCTCAGTTGAGTAGGGGAAGAGGCAAAGCCAGTAAATTGACACTTCCTATACCTTAAAAGTTTTTCCACAGTCAGTTAGGCAGAAGTAGTCGATACAGGAGGACCCTCTGTCTCCCCTTCCACTCACATGAAAATGCTAGATTAAACATAGCATAATCATTTGGGGATGTAAATTGATCCTGAGTCCATATGGTCTCTTGAATAAAATAAAACCTGTGACTTACACTAAAATTTATGTAAATATACTATACAGTATCCTATATTGTGAAGCTCTCCATACAGTGTTAGGGGAAACTTCAGAACTTTTTAAAATGCATGTTACAGTTTAATAGTGTTTGTAATGTTCACACTGTAGTCATGAAAAATACAAACTAGATGTTAAATTTACGTTCTAAAAATGGAATTAATCACCTTGAGATGGCTGGCTACCTTGTCAAACTTGATTTAATCAGGTGCCTGCATTGTCTACCATGATGCTATTATATGGGTATTACTGTGTATTTGTGGACAGTGCTCTCTCTCTGCCTCAGAGGAGTGTTGTGAGAGGCGGTTGTTAAATTTCTATGGACATTATTAGTGAAATTTGAATATATTAAAAATAAATGCACAGATAGTTTGCTAACATACAAATGTCTAACTGAAAAATAGGCCTCCAGCTCTTAACCTCCACTTCTAGAACACCTGATTTGGAAAAAAAAAATAATACTTGACCTTTTTAGCAAATCTGTGTTCACTTTTAAAGGAAAGGGAGAAACTATAACAAATCTAGAACCAGGAAGAACTGGACCAATAAAAGAATCCAGTTCCCAATTATAATCCCTTCATAAACTGGCTTAGATATTCTTAAAAATCGCTTTAACATAGGCTGCAATTTTACCAACTAGTTAAGGATTCTGTTTAAAAATGAAAAGATCTCTGAAAGATAAATTCATTCCACCAGTTTATTTTCATCTTAAAACCAGCCTGATATTAGCAATACTTCAAGAATAGAAGTCTTAATTGGAGGTAGGAGGATATGAGCTGATGCGTTGGAATTTCTGAGCTTCATACTTACTATTAAATTAGATGATTCTCACAACAACCTTTAAAGTCATTACTATTTTTATCTCCCATTTACAGATGAGAAATCTGAGACATAGGGCATTTAAATAGTTGTCCCAGCTCCGCTGGCGAGAAAGTAGAGGGGCTGGGATAGGCAAGGTCTATCCAGAAAAAATCCAGCCACAAATGCCTCTATTTTTTTTGTTTTCATATTACATGGCTGGATACTGTCCAGAAAGCCCTCATATACCCGAGCCTGTTCCATTTCGGAGTTCACACTATTAACCCTCGTGCCTTCATGTCTCCTAAGTAAGGATGGGTGAACATCTGACGAGGCTGGTTAGAGATGCCCCGGGGAGAAAGGAGGCCAAGCTTCCAGACGGTTGTATGCATTCCGTCCCTTACAAGGGGCATGGAGAGTAGGGACTGTCTGTCTCAGTGCTGTATGGAACATAGCAGAAAATTTAAAACTGCAAATTATTAAAGCTGGAAGAGAGGTCAGTGACCTTCTCTATAGACAGTACAGAGAAATTATATGACCTCTTCAGGAAAGAAATCAAGGGGCGGAGAGATTAAATGACTTGACTAAGATCACATATCTGCTGAAGAGGTATCAGGATAATGATGGTCTCAGAAGAAAAACAGACTTCCTTTTGACCTCTTGACAGTTGAAACTTGAAATGTCTGCCAAGGGCCCCCAAAAAGAGATGAAGGCTCTATGTCACAGAGGTTTTCTTCTGTGAAGAGGAGTAAGAGATGGGCTTGCCTGACCATTTCTGTTGGACCCAGCCTGTCTTTTCTTCACAGATAACCCAGGTCCTTGTCCAGCTGCAGAACTAGGACTGGCAGCTTTTACTGGAGGGGACAGGAGAGGTGAATTTAAAAATAAAATTTTAAATTATAAAATCCAGTCGAGTATATATTTCTAATGGCTATGTAGATGGAATTTAATAGTATAGCATTATATTAAAAATTAAATTACTAAGTATTCAATAATCATAAGAAATATTTGATGGCCTGTCATGGTCCTGAGGTTCTGAGCCTAACCCCATGTTTTTTTCATTATAATGATATGACATCCTCATCAGTGATAGCAGTCACTGCATAAATGAGTCACAGGTTCTTCACGGAAGGCAGTGTAAGTTTTAAAGCCCTCTTCCAATAAGTGATTGTTGTGTTAAATCATCACCAAAATTATGACACTGCTGCAAAGAAACCCTGGCCAGAGACACAGTATGTTTTGTGAGACCTGGAAAAATATGTTTGATAGGAATTGATTAACCTTTACATAGTTCTCTTTAAACTGAAATATGAGAAGGAGGAAAAGGCCTGTGTAAAATTGAAGAACACTGTCTGTGGTGGTTGTCAGTGTGATGTAACGAGAAAAAGCAGATGGAGACAGGTGCTCAGTGATTTGTTACAGTAAATAGCAGAAACTGGATGCCACAGGAAAGTCCTATTGGGTAATAAACAAGAAAAGCCTGAAATTTGAACATAAAGAGGTAAATATAAATTAGAGGGAAAACTGAAATTTAGAGAGATGAGATTTGTGACTACAATATTAGGAAATAGTGTATTTTTCTCAATATAAACAAATATTACAGAAAGAAAAATGAGGTGGAAATGCTGTTTGATGCAAATATTTTTTAAATGGACATGAAATTCTATGAACTTGACAAAGGAAGCCAAGTAAAGAGCATTTAAGTGAAACTGAAAGGAAAAATTCTATCATTTTCAGATTCAATACATTCTAGAGTATAAGACTCTTGAAAACCGATCATAAAACTGTTGCAGCAGTAAAATGGAGCAGTTAGCAAACTTCAAATTACTGAACATTTGCAGAAGTCTTTTTTAGGATAATTACCCTTCTGGACTCATTTGAACAGCAAAGAAGAATTGATGAAAAACAAGAGTAATCTTAGGGAAAAAGATCGTATTTTCTTAGAGTTCAAAAACAGTCACTTCCCAATTCTGTGCTTTCTGCCCACACCTCTATTACAACACTTAATACATAGACATGTCTGTTTCATGGTTCCCACTAGACTGTGAGCTACTAATGGAAATAGTGTCTCTCATGGCTCTTTGAGTCTCCAGGACCTATTATAGTGCCTCACACATTGTAGGTAATAAATAATTCTGTAAGAAGATAGTAATAAAATAAAAGAAGGGGAGACCATAGGCTGAGAGGGACAGGAGAAGTATCTTTAAGACTTGACTCAAACATATCACCTGCTTGCTGAGGTCCACCCAAATTGTCACCTCCTACCACCCCTGATTCCCCTTACTCTGCTGTCTTACTGGTACTGTTCCTTTTCAACAACATTTATCATCTCTTAACTTACTATATAATTTACTGATTTCTAATGTTCATTGTGTACTAACTGTCTCCTCCTGCTAGAATGTGAGCTTTCAGGAGACGAGGGTTTTTGTTTTGTATACTAATGCATCTGAAGTACTTAAGGTAGTAGGTGTCTAAAAACTATTTGTCAAATAAATTAAATATCTGAAAGACTGTCTCATAGAAGAGGAATTAAACTTCTTACACATATATCTGAAAGACACAAACTGGTAATACAGTGAGGTTACAATTATACTGATTCCGATTAAATGATTAGACTTAAGAGGAGTGGTAGAGTCTTAAAAATAAAACGTTGACAGTAAATAAAAAATAGACTATTCTAATCTTTAAAAAGTTAAAGAGAAAGATATATAAGATACATCTTAGACCAAGCAGGGAGCTTCTGATAACTATATACTGGGGATGCCAAAAAAATGCATACACATTTTAAGAGATGTTATCTATGTATTACTTTTCAAAGTTGATTTGAATTATGGTAGCAATGGTGTTAATCAAATGAATGCTAGCATCACCATGTGGCAGACAAGATAGTCAAAGAAAATGGCAGAAGCATGGTTCTCATTCCAAGAGCACAAGACCATTTTGAAGTGGTATTTGAAATTTGAGAACACTGTTTGAGTTTTCCCCATGTTCTCTTGACTTAACACCCCTTGACTTCTACCTATGGAGGACCTGAAAGAATGTGGTGTACTGTAGAACACTGGCTACATTGGTGGTACTTGGGGAAAAAATTGAAATGGCACGTGCAGCAATACCAGTGGACACTCTGTCAACATTGCTTATGCAGTAGTTCTCTGTAATCAGACATGTCTGGATGCTAATGGTAACCACTTGGAAAGCCTCTCGTTATCCCAGAAGTCAAACTTGACTTGTATTTATCTTTTGTTATCAGTATATATTGAGTATTACAATTTTAATATAGTTTTTTCCTTTCTTAAAATGTGTATACATTTTTTGGCACCCTCTGTAAATATTTAAATAATGAAGAATGAAGGACGAAAGAGGGACATATGGTGAAAGATGCCTGCAAATTATGAAGGGAAGTGGCATAAAACTCTTAAGTACAATACCAAAAACTTTAAAGGTCCAAATGACCTACAGATTTTTAGTATAGGTAGAGCCACAGGGGAAAAAAAGACAGAGGGAGAATGGAAGAAAAGTCATAACTGTCTTGTAAATAATCCTGTGAGAAAGGATTTTTTTGTGACACTACGGAAGGCATAACTAGAACTGATTTTTGGAGCCTGTGTTTGACATCATAGTTAAAATAATCCTTTAGTAATTAAAGTTGCAGTTCTCCATCACTGGAAGTGTTCAGAGAGTTTGCAGGGAGAAATTGGGCACTACATAGAATGTTAAATTATATCTGTCACTTCTACGGTACCTTGGATTTATTTCACTGGGCCTTTGTATGGAATGAAGTTCCCACAGTTTGAGTGAGAGAGCTCTGGAGGAAAATTAAAGGGGATTTTTAAAAATTGAATACGGCAAATACCTTCTGCAAAGGATTTATTCCTCTCCTGATCCCCACATACACATACCTCTTTTTTTCTTTAATATTATTGGAATTCATCCATTAAGTGCAGAACGCTTATGTTTACCCACGGACTCTGCGTTATTTTGTGGAAATGCAGCACACAAGGCTTTCCACGTGGCCTTCACACCATAGCAGTCTGCTTGGCATTTTATTTTTCTACTTATTTTTCTACAAGTTTTACTCTTTTCCTTGAAATTGACCTTTCAAGGCCAGTGCCAACTGGTACACCTGAAGCCGTATGTTATCAATATTTTAAATAACCTGGAAGGAGCTCAGTTCAATTATGTATGGACAAAATGCAGCTTTGAGATAGATATTGTCTCCATCTGAATCAGTAGTAAATTGATTGACTTTGCAATCACATATGTGTTGAAATAAAACTTCCATTATGGGCTTTAAAACTTAAGAAGTCCTTCCTTGGATGTTTGATCTTATGCTACTGAAAATGAGGAACTAGATTTTAACCCACTTCCCATTTAGAAAAGAAAAATGCAGCTTGCTGCTGCATTCATTGAATTTTACATAAACACCTCTTTGAGGCTGAAGCAAATCTGACTGGCTTTCAGTGTGACAATAAAACATAAGAACTGTTCTTGGAGTTATTTCTAAATAGTGCTTGTCTCTAATCCTAATGTAACAGAAATGCATATGATAATCAGTATTTAATCATTTTTTTCATGTATAGGAGTGCTACATTTTCTATGATTTGAAATCTGTGTTATCTAGGGGCAAACGCTGCAGCCACAAGCACTGCCAATGAGTATTCTTGGGGCAAATGGGAAATGGGTTAAGCTAGTTCAAAACTGGAAACTAACAGCAAAATTCTATTTTATTACATTAACTCAACAAAATTAAACGTCTCCTAAGGATTGGGCACCGGGTAGGGAGAGAGTATGCAATAATGAATAAAACAGGTAATCTTTGTTCTAATAGAGGTTTCATTTGAGTAGGGATAGGAAAAGGATAAAATATAAACAAATACATTTATAAATATTTCTCTGTAATAATATAAGGGGTGGGGAAGGATGCATGTGAAAATAAAAATGGTCTCCTGCTTTAGATTGGATGACCAGCAAAGTCTGAGTCCTAAGGTACAAGATGTCAGCCATGACAACAGATGATGAGGCAGAAAAGAATTTGACCTCTTTAAGGAAAAAGCCAGCATGGTTTCAGCCTGATGATCAGTGGGAAATGTGACTTGTGTCAAATTGGAGAATGCAGGCCCTTTAAAGTCATGCTGTAATATATGTTTGTGTTTTATTACAATCACAGAAGACAGTGAAGGT
This sequence comes from Lyroderma lyra, assembly GCA_004026885.1. Lineage (NCBI taxonomy): Eukaryota > Metazoa > Chordata > Mammalia > Chiroptera > Megadermatidae > Lyroderma > Lyroderma lyra. The sequence continues at coordinate 204,180 of PVJL010000417.1, forward strand.
TTTCTTAGGAGGGTAGTGGCATGACCCAATATGAATTTTTAAAAAATAGTACTGGCTGCTTTATGAAGAATGTCTTGGGGGCAAGAGTGAATGAAAGTGGCTTGGAATAGCATTAAGAGAAATGGATAGATATGAGATATATTTTAGAGAGAGAATCAATAGTACTTGAGAATGATTGGATGAGAGGTGATATACAGTAAGGGAAAGTAAGGAATAAAGAAAATGTCCAAATTTTTGGTTGTGCAACTCTTTGTTTGATGGTATCATTTATTAAGAGAGGGAAGATAAGAAAAGCAGATTTCTGTGGGAAAGAAATTAAGCATATAGTTTGAGAGGTCCATGAGATCTTCTAGTGGTGATGTCTGGTAAACAGTTATTATCTCAGAAACTCAGATGCAAGGTCTCCATGCAATAATAAATTTGAGTGAATGTTCATGGCTTTTAAAAATGGAAATTGAATTGACCATCTAGGGGAAAAGTATAATGAGAGAAGAGGATCCAGGACTGAACTTTAAGAATGTGTTTAAAATGTTCAAGGTAGAAATTTGATAGAAGAGGCGAAGGCAGCCAAGAGGTCGAGTGGTCAATTCTACAGAGTGCTGCTCGGGGACAATAAGATGAGGACTTGAAAGCCCTGTTGGATGTGACAACATGGTGGTTATTTGGGACCTCCTAAAGAGCAGTTTTATTTTCAATTTATTATATTTTTGATGTTATATTTTTTCTGAGTCATTCTGTACCTCTGTAATTTAATGCTTTTGTGTGTGTGTAATAACCAAAGTAATTTATGGCTAGATATCCCCTCTAGTTTCATTTTCCTATTGAGTACTGTGCTATAACAAAATTGTGTGTTAGAACGTGGTAGTCCTACAATTTCTAAAGCTAATGTCCCATGATCTTGAAAGTGTGGCATTATTATGGTCAAAACAGGAGTACTTGTCTTCATTTTGCTTTGGTGCTGATAACTTAAATGCTTTTGAGCTGCATACTCGTACACATGTTCCAAATACATGCTGGTCTACTATTATCTCTTTATTTTTAATCACATAGTATTACTTCATCTGTTTCCTTAGCTTTTCTATACTTATCAGTTCAAATAATAATTAGTGATTGAAAATAATAGATTTAACAAATTATTAGTTAATTATTAATGATATTTACTACTCTACTGCTTAGCACCGTACATGCACATAATGGCATTCAATAAATATTTATTAAATATTGTTTAATAATGAATAGTTGCTTGATCAATCAGTTCTACTAAGCTACCAATCAGTTGTCTTTGTTAACCATGTACTTCAGTATTTATGAAATGGGGCTAGTTCATAACTGACCTGTTTCGTAGATATGAGAGCACATTTAAAGATGGAAAAGTATTTGAAAGTCACAGCATTAAACAAAATTATTATGCTTTAGATAGACTTAATATCTAAAGCATAGTGTTAAACCGTAGGAAATGCATAGTGTAGGAGCCAGAAATTTTTACATGGATTCTTATGTTAAACACTGTCATTAACACAACTGTCAATAGTTGTTTCATTGGCATAAAATTTTTAACTGACATACACACACACAGGGAACTAATAAAAAACCTAATTCGAGGACTTTTTCTTATAGTTATTGTGATCATTATAGTAGGAAATACATTTTATAACTCATAAATTATTTAGTTTTCAGTGCTGTTTTACATTTTTCTTAATGGGCGTGGTTTATTATGGAAAAAAATATGGTCTTTCTCACAGAAATTTGTCTTTAAATGAGTGAGGCCATGTGTAGAAGCAAAGAGTAACTTTAACTATAGGGGGGCATTTTCTTCCTGTCATTCAGGTCAGCGTTCAAATCTAAATGAGGGAGACATGGTGGTTTGATAAATCCTGGGTAAGATCAGGATCAAAGTAATAACCAAAATGAGACTGAAAGTAAAGTTGGGATAAGACTGTGGATGGAGGTGGGACTCAGATCTAAGAATAAGGAGGCAAGTGGAGCTCTCACTCTAAAAGGGACTGAAGCAAACTGTGTCTTAGAAGGTTGGCAGGGGCTCTTCACCTCATGTTATGACAATTTTATTTATTTCAGAATTCTCAGATTCTGCAAAAAGTCCCTCCTATGTGGCAATAGAAGGCAGAAAACTTATGCTTTGTCAACTAATCTTAACCTATAACATGAAGTTAAGAATAAAAATGAATCATTTTTAATAAAAGTAGAAACAGTACCAATATTTTATGTGCTGTTTTAAAATTATAGTTAACTTGAATTGTGATAAAATGTGTAACAACTACATTTTTTAAGGTTACTGTCCTTGAAAAGGTTACTGTCCTTGAAAGTATCTTTCAGGGTTTATTTAGATACAATCAATGTAAGATTTAATACAGTTTTTATTTTTGCCTCACCCGGAGGACCTGTAAAATGCTACCCTCGTAGTGTGAAATACAGAATTATTTAAAATTAAATTAATAGCTTATAACAGTGAATCATGAAACAATGACTTTTCTAGATGTTTCACCAATGCCAGCTAATCACAAAAAATAAATAATGCTAAACATAAAATAAAGGAATTCAGAATTCTAAACCACACTTTTTCTATGTCCAAATGCTGATAAATGGTGGCTAAACTATAAAAACATTTTTAGAGCAAAACATTTTGAATGGTGTTACCAAATTTTAAATTAAATAGTATAACTATATATAGTATAAATATATATATTTGCATACTCGGTACTTGTTTTACTATAAACCATCCCCAAGATTTGTGGCTCCTCCCCAAATATCTGTTTCTCAGTTTGTTGTCAAATATGGGAAAGGAGGTTGGGATTTGAAACACTACGCTGTTAGAAGGCTGAGTTATAGAAAGAATTAGCAAATGGAAGAATCCAAGTTATTAAGCAGTAATCAAGGAGAAGCATTACAAAATATTCCCTTAACTAGGACACATATTGATTTGCCTCTCTTTATAATTACTTGTATTTATTATTAATAGTATCTGTATGACACCACAAATTTACCTCTTACTGAGACTGTTTTCTCTGGGGAATGGCCTTCTGTCTTTTTAGACCTAAGCTTTTCACCTTGTTGTGGAAGTATAAATAAAGCATATTGGATGGAACCATTTTGAAATGAATTTTAAGAGGGAAATATGTTTAATCTGTATTGTTATATCCCATTAGGAAGTTTCACATCCACAGGACAAACCGCCACTGAAAGACATCTTTTAATGGAGTGCTTTAACTGGGCGTCAGCTGATACTGAGTTGCTTAGTTTGCTTTCTAAGTTGACCACTTTGCACACACAGTCCTGTTTCCCAAATATACTGAGCTATGAATACAACTACCTTCCAGCAGCAGTTCACTTATGCCCAATCTAGGTGATCTTTGTCCTGCATCTGTATAAAATGAATGTTCATGGGGGATTCTTAATGTCTTTGTTATAAATTTTATGCCTTCATATGAGGGACTCAAAAATCCCCAAAATATATTTATAATAAATTGTGTGTATTCTTACATATTTAAACTTCAGTCACCTTCAAAGTACTCTCCGTTTGAGGCAATAAACCTATCAAGACACTTTTCCCACTGCTCAAAATAGTTTTTGAACTCGTTGATTTTGATGCCTTTTAAGTGCTTCTGCCGATTTTTATTTCACCTCTTCCACGTGAGCAAAACATTTCCCTTTGAGGACTTTTTTCATCTGGGAAACAAAAGAAAGTTGTTCAAGGCGAGACTGGGTGAATAGGGAAGGTGGGGTATGGGATCATGCTGCTTTGGGGCAAAAACTGCTGAACACTCAGCATAGTGTGGGCAGGTGCGATGGCATGCCACACGTTTGTCAATCACCCATCATAAAATGGGCAAATGCATTGAAATAATCCAAAAAGAAATCACCGAAGCCAAATGCAGCCTCTGACAACAATGCCAGCTGCTGCACAGTTGCGGGTAGGTTCCTAGAACACTCACCTAGCAGGGCAAGCCTGTACTCAAGGGGCCCACCGCCAGAAGATAATTCTGGGTTTTTTGGGATCCCCTCTTGTATTATAATATAAAATAATTAAGGTGCCTGCAATTTAAAAGTCAACTGGACAGTTAAATCAAAATATCTATGAAAAATGTTACATTTTCTACTTTTGTATTAGGATGATATCGAGCAGTATAAACAATGTATAACCATTGATAGCCAAACAATTTATGATTCATTTAAACAAAATAATAATCAAAGGAAGTCTTTACTGCCATTTATGTTGAAAGAAATACATGAAGCATAGCCAGTAAACAAAAAGAAGGAACAGGAACAAGTAGGAACTAGACTTAATTATGGTTAGGGGAATTCTTCTATTTTGCATGCATACATAATGTCATTATCATCACACTGATGTAAGGAGCAAGTGAATAGTGAGTAAATAAATAGTACGTGAGTAAATTAATAATGAACGAATAAAGCAATTTGAATCACATACTTTTTATAAATATTGTGTAGTTATTGGCATTGGTATCTGAAACTTACATAGGATTTTTAGCTCCTGTTGTATATTTGTGCAAAATGTTTGCTCTTACAAAATCTTAAGATGCTCCTGATCTCATAATAATATGCAAAGTTGCTAGGTGATATTCATCTAGAATTTCAAGGGAATTATAATTGAAAAAATTGTTTCCTCTTTTCTCTCAACTGTTTGAGAATGTCCTTCTAACATTACTATGAAGGCTTTGTATAAATTTATCACAAAGCCAGGACGTTGGCTGGAATAGTGGAAGGAGTTTTCTCTAATTGGGAAATGATTCTTGCCACTACGACTGCCCTAAAGGAGTGGAAAAGGAGAAACCCTTGTGAAGAGCCTCAACCCTTACCCATTTCCAAAGATCCAGAAGAGGCATATGTAGTAGGTTACAGAGACTTCTGTGTTCCATTTCTTTTACCCCTATTTCTTCCTACCAAACATCCTTCAAGATGTAGCTCAGGTACTTCTTCTGTGAAGCCTTCTTTAGCCCATCTAAGTAGAGTTGGTCACTCCCTATTTTATGTCACAGAATGCCCAGAACCTATCACAAATATACTACTTACTCTGCTGTGTTACATATATTTGCTGTTTTTATTTATCCTCCCTACCCCCTACCACCAGACTTGGAGCTTCTTGAGAGCCAAACCCATATTTAATGTACTTCTTCCCCAAAGATCCTAATAGAGGGTCTGGCATGTGGTTGTTCAGTAGAAATCTGAATGAGTGAGAAGATGAAGGAACGTTTGAAGACCATCATGCATTAGAAAAGAAACCGAGTCACTGAAACATAATGGTATTTTATGCACCTCTCTTCTCCCTGGTCCTAAACAATTTTCTCTAAATGTTACTCTTTCTAGTCCATCTATAGATCTTTAACTTATCATTGGATCATCCTTAATCTTATCAGTGAAATAAAGTGTTTCCTTTTTACATGAAGATTTTTTTCTTTGAAAATGGTATTTCACATGACTGTTTTAAACTTATATTGTTTAGTCCTTCTGCTTTTATGAGTCATGATTGCAATCTTTAGAGTTTTCTCTCTTCATTCCTTAGTCAAATCTTGACTATTTTTTACCATAATCAATAAGTTACTTTCCTTACTTTCATGAACATTTACTGTCATAAGATAAAAGCCAATATCATTATAAATCTCATCATAGAAATAATGAATATGCTGATCATTCTTTCTTTCTTTTTATCCTCTCATACCCTAAACATCTTTTGACTTCATCACCTTTGTGAAAGTTTTGGGTTGACCAACTGCTGAAGTGTAGCACCTGCTATTCACTTTTCAAATCTGCTGTGTAGTTCCCTGGTGGTGCAGTGGCTTAAGGCTTTGGCACTGGCGCTGTCAGCGCTGTGGCCTGGGTTCGATTCCCAGTCAGGGAGCTACCCACATACTAAAAAAATAAAATAAAATAAAAAAATAAAATCTGCTGTGTAAATGCCAAATATACTTTTGAAAACTGAAATCACCAAAGCTTACAGTTTATTTGTGCCATGTAGATATTAAGCTGGGGATGGAAGAAAAGATTGTATATTTTGGATTTCATATTCAAGTCAAGGGTAATTGCCTAAGACTGTTAGATAATTTTAGCAATTTGAAGTCAGTATAAAAATGTTGAGTATGTGGATTTTATCTCTCATGACTGAAGTACAAAGATACTTTGTTACAGAGAAAAAAAATATATATATATATATATATTTGATGGGGGCTTTCCAGAAAGTATCCAGCCATGTAACATGAAAAATAGAGGCATTTATGGCTGGATTTTTTTGGACAGCTCTCATATATTTATATATATATATATATATGGATTCTGAGACTTAGTGTTGAATAAAACAAACCAAAATGTATGCACGAATACTTATTTAGCATAGAATTATTTGTTATGAAAAGGAGTTGTCCAAAGTGGCAAAGGTAATCAACATTATTGTGAAGACTGGGGTAGAGATGAATCCCCAGATCACCAAGAACAAATGTATATCAAGAAGAAAGAGGTTAGTTCACTCTGCAGCATGGCTGTGTAGTAATTCCTAGCTTTTCCAGCCACCAGCCATTTCTGAATTGACTGAAAAACAGTAGTGACAGAGTAGCAACGAGAGTGCTTTTTTCTTTTCTTTCTTCTTTTTTTTTTTTAGCATATCTACTTTGAGCCTTTACTATCTGGTTTTTTCCACTACTTCCCGAAGGGGTTTACTTCCTCTTCCCTTCCCTTTGCTAGTAGTTTGAATTCTCATCATCATCACTTACACCATTTCCAGCATAGGAAAAAGGGCATGGCAGCCAAAGGCCCAGCTATGTTCCTGGTTGAACCAATCTGTGGTCTAGACACTGTATAACTACTTCACATAATGACCTTATTTATGTATTTACCTAAGTGACCAAGCCTCTAGTCCAGGTGTAAACTAATTTAACATTGTATAAAATTTTAGTGATTTTTTTTTTGAGAAACTACTGCAAAGACTGATACATAAATGACATGTAATTTTTAATCCTGTTAGAATTGATGGACTGAAATACATGTATGGCTTTTAGCATATTCATACAGTTTTGTTAAAAAGCCAAATAATAGATTTAACATTGGTACATAGTTAGAATGAACGTTATGACTTTAAAGGTTTAGTTTCATATTTATTTTATTTTGAACCAAGTAATTTATGTACGGTTCATATTATAGCTATCGTCTATGTTTTATGTTTATGGTGTGAGACCCTGTGATATAGTATACAGGGCACAGAACCTGACATCAGATCATCTGAATTTGAATTCTGTTCTGCCGCTTTCCAGTTAAGCAAGTCATTTAATATTAAGTCTTTCCTTGAGTCTTTATTAGCTCATTTATAATGAAGAAATAAAGATGACACTCTCAGGATTGATGTAAGAATTAAGCAGCATAATTGGTGTGATATGTTTTATATTCATCAAATAGAATGCTATGAAAATACAGAGGGTGCCCAAAAAAACATATACACACTTTAAGAAAGGAGAAAACTGTATTAAAATGGCAGTATTTAATATATACCAATAACAAAAGATGAATACAAGTCACGTTTGACTTTTTCAATTGCAAGAGGCGCTCAAAGTGGTTCCCATCAGCATCCAGACACTTCCAATCGCGGTGACCTGCTGCTTGAGCAATGTTAACCAAAGAGTCCACTTGTATCACTGCACATGCCGTTTGGTTTCTTCCCAAAATACTGCTGGTGTAGCCAGTTTTCTATGGTATACCACACCTTTTAAACTCTCCCATAGGTAGAAGTCAAGGGGTGTTAAGTCAGGAGAACGTGGGAGAAACTCGGCCGCACCTCTTTGTCCTATCCTTAAATGGTCCTTTGTCCTTAAATGGTCGTGTGCTCCTCCATGACAACTGTGCTTCCGCCACTTTCTTTGACTGCCTCTGGCATGGTGACACTAGCGTTCATTTGATTAACACAATCTTTTGAGTGAATGTCGTACTACACATTATTACCGTAATTCAATTCAACTTGAAAAAGTAATACATAGATAACATCGCTTAAAATGTGTATACATTTTTTTGGCACCTCTGGTATATGCAAACTATATATCTATATATCTTTTCTTCAAGAACATAATTTTTATACTAAATGGTGGAAGCTTTTTCAACTTCATGTTTAACTTTTATGAGGCAATTCATTGTATATATTTGTGACTCACTTTTTCTCTTATCTTCGGGTGAATAAGAGAATTAAAAATAATTTGAATATTGGATTATAATGATTCTGGGATTACACTTAGTTGTGTATAATGAATATATAGTGGCCCATCATTTGAGAACATCCAGAGCCATTTGAATGTATATTATGGTATAAAAGAATAACATTTCCAATCTTGTATCAATTGGGGTGGTAATATGACAATGGAATAAGGGATAATAAATAAACCTCTTAAAAATATATAAACCAGAAATATTATTTATATAACATTTATATATAGGAAAACAATTGCACATAGGACAAAAAAAGTACAATTGTAAATTTCTCAATAAGTTCTGTATATTACATAAGTTATCTATCATTCAAGACTAGAGGTCTCGGGCTGTTATTGTGGTTTGTTTCTCTGATACCTGTGTGCCAACACTCTTCTTTTTTCTTAAAACTATCTTTCCTAAAATGAGGTATTTTCTTCTTTCCTATAGTTCCCCCTACCCCTCCTCCTGCCACTCTTCTATTACTTATCAATATCTCTAAGATGCTAACTATAGGAAAAAAATTTCAAAATATCCTTTCAGGACAACCTGGTTCTGAAACCACAAGAGAGAAATGATACTCATGCACACGTAGAAATAGATGCATCTGGACTGTTCCAGACTAACCTCTTCTTGGTGTATAAAGCCAGGTCATGTCAAGCCAGAAGGCAGGGCCCAAGCCACTCAGACACCAGCACTGATTCAGTTCTTAGATTCCCCATGCAATTACTAATAGAAACCCAAGATGTTCCCTTCCAAAATGACTTCCAAGCATCACTGTGATGTCCCTGGAGGCCAAAACAAAAGTTTTCCGTCCCCGGTCGGTTTGTTTTCCTAGGATTTCCCTACTCAATTCCTCTTCCTCAATCACAATTCAGTACACACACTTGCACACATGCACACACACACACACAGACACATACCCCCATGCATATATATACTCATGAAATAATACTACAATTCAGGCAATAACTACTCTGGTATTTCATTTCATTTCATTTTTTTAAATCTTGATTAAAACTGCATAAGTTATTTTTATGACTCACTAAAACTTTTGACCCACAGTTGAAAAAAATTAGATGATATTCAATGAAGCCCTTTCAGTTTACAAAATTCTATAATTCTCTTTATTCTAATGAACAATTTATTTAATAAAAATGTTTCTATTCTCTGGATAAAAGCAATGTGGTATGAAAAGGTGCTCATAGAGTTTCCGGTTTTATCAGTGTTCTATTTAGATGCTGATATTTTAAGAAGGTGAATAATAAACAGGAAATTGAACTAAGAAAGTTGTAGGAGTATTAATGAGAAAGGACAAAGCTCGTCAGAAAAGCAGACACAAAAAACTTGGATGATACTGTCTAAGCAACCAATAGTTGTTATTTTGTGATGGCAATCTTACTTGTACTGAAAGTTCCTAATTTTTATTCAGATTTGAGAGGATTATTATTTGTATGCATTTTCTGTACCTTCAGAATTGCGACGTGCAATGGCCAAAGTCATCAGCATGCCTATAAGGCCACATGTGACCTGTCCCCTTCTCTGCCCCTTATCTCTCTGATCTCCTTTCCTTCCCACTCACTAACTGTACTGCAGCAACCCCGGTCTCTTGGCTGGTCCATGGACACACCAAGACATCACATCCTAGGGCCTCTGCGCTGGAGGTTCTCTGCCTCACTCACTCTCTTCCTCACATGCCTGAATGGCTCACTGCCTTGACTTCTTCAACCCTCTAGTCACCTTGTCTATGAGGCCCACCCTGACAGCCCTTTTTGAAATTGCAGACTGTCCCATACCCCTTAACTTCACTTCTCCCATTTGAATTTATCCTCCTTTTCACACTGTATAGTTTACTGATTTATTGTGTCTCTCTCACTCTAGAATGTAAGCTCTTGGAGATTTTTATCTGCTTTGATCACTTTGGTGTGCTAAGTGTTTACAAAGGTACCCGACACATACCAGGAGCTTAGTTAATATTAACTGAATGAGTATTTGAATCTCTCAGTATATCGAGCAAAGAACTTGTGCATATATACTGCTCAGGAAATGCTCATTGTATGAAAGAACCGTTTTAGATTGTATAATTTACATTTTACAAAACACTTTTGAAACCCCCTATTACACATACCCAACAATCAAGCTGTGACAAGTTAGGACTCTAATTATTGTACCTTATCTTCTCACACCCCTAGTTAGGGTATCTAAGAGGTTGAGTATCTTGTCTAAGGTTATAAAAAATGGGGTAGTCTTCTGACTCCTATGAAAATGGAATTATGGTTGCTTTACTTTCTGGGATGGAGATGTGCAGTTTGCAAACTTTTGTTTCTGATAAGTCTGTCTGTGTTGCTTCCAAATTTATGTTAAGAGGATTTTACCTTTTATTTAGATGTCAAAGCCTTACAGTGTTTATTATCATTCTTAGCAACATTATGTAGCAGATTATTTAATTTGGAGAAAGAGAGCATTAAAAATTCATGAGATTAAAGCAGAATCGATAAGCATCATAGTGCTTTTTACTGTTGGTGCTTTTCCAGGCTCTTGATTTTTCTCTAAACTTTATTTCCTCTGTTGACTTTTTATCTTTTTAATAAAGAAAAGGTAAAGGAGAAAACTTGAATTCTGGGCTTTCGTAGAACCTGTTAAAAATTGAGGAACCTTTGTGTAACGATGTGGAGAAATTTTTAGTATTTCCGGTCTACGCTTGAGGAGCATTAACAAATTGTATGTGAAACTGAGGAAAGAGAAAGTGACTCCCCAAAATTTGCCTGATAGGTTTACCCATCTGTGGTGCCTAACGTAATTGCCTCTAATTAGACACCATCCTCCGGCCTTAACCACGCGGGAGGCGGAGGAGCCGGAGGTGCTGGGGTCCGAGTGGCTGCCGTGCGGCTCCGGAGCTGCCAGCCCGCCGGGGGGCTGCGGCCCCTGCCTCCCGCTCCGGCTGCTGATTGGCGGGCCCCACCTCATCAGCAGCATCTCCCTGCGAGCCGAGGGCGGCGGGACTCCAGCGGCCACAGCCTTCGGGATCCTCGACTCCCTCCCGGCGAGACCTCGGACTTGCACCGCGAGCCGCGGCGTCTGCGCCCGCCACCTCCTTGGCTCCTCCCCAGCGAAGAGGAGATCCCGGCAGCCGAGGAAGCCGCGTCTGGTCCGGACTGGGCCAGGGAGACAGGGACGCGCAGCACCATCCTCGTGCCCGAAGCGCAGCGGTCGCCGCGCCCCAGCCGCCAAGACGCCTCGTATCTTGTACCGCGGGAAAAGCGGGTCTTCGTCCAAAATGGGCCGGCAGGGCTTGGGGGGCAGCGGTGCTGCGGGGCGCTCCATGCAGCGCTCCCAGAGCCGAAGTAGCCTCTCCGCCTCCTTCGAGGCACTGGCTGGCTACTTCCCCTGCATGAACTCCCTGGAGGAGGAGGAGGAAGGTGAGGCTGTTCGTAGTTGGCGTCTCTGTTTACATCCGGCATCTCGTAGAGTCGGTGGGTGGGGGGTTAGCAGCCGGGAGAGGCAGTATCGAGTAGCAGCGCCCCTTACCCTTCCCTGCCCGGGGACCGGACGGGGGCGGGAGACCCCCGAGCGCGCCGGCTGCGCCGGGAAGTTGTGTTCACGGGCTATTCGGGCAGCTCCCCGGGCGCCGGCTCGGGGCACGGGCTTCCCTAGCGAAGTGCCATGACCAAGTGCTTGGGGGTCGAATGGGCGTGCAGACCGGTGGGAGGCAGGCGGCGCCTGGTGGGTGCACCCCACTCTGCTTACCGCAGTCTCGGTATGAGTTGTGGCCTCCAGGACAGAAATACAACAAAATTAAAGGGAAAGGCAGCACCGAAACTTTAAAACGGGAATCTCAGCCAGTGAAAACTCAAGACCCGGATGAAGGGAAGGGTGATACAATGGACAGGTCACAGGTTGTCAATGCTAAAGGGGATTTGTGCTATGAAGACTTGGAACTTTGTTCACAGGGTAGGATACTGCGAATCTGACCATCGATTGGCTACCGCTGGGGTATGAGCCCTGACTTTATAATAAGGTAATGAGAAAAACAGGGAGGGGACTCGCTGTTTTAAACTTTTTACCGAGCAGTTTCAATTCCTTCATAAAGTTTTGAATAACACGTTTTCTTCACAAAGAACTTCCCTATAAGGTTTAACAACGAACATTAAAAATACAATCAGTAAACCAAAGAATTGACTACTGAATAATAGCATCCCAATGTTTGAGATACTGTTTATTACTTTATCGATAGGCTACTTACAAGCTGTGTTCATTTTTACCCATATATCCAGAGTAGGTTGGTTATCAGCATATTAACTATTATTGTATGTAATAGGATTTTGCTTTTTTTCTGTGAAAATCGGTGACCTGATATTAGGGAATCTTTAGTGAGCCTTGATTTGGAAGAAACTGCTCTAAGTGCCTGCTCTAAGAATAGGTAGAAATAAATTTTTCCCCTATTTTTCCCAGTGGGGGATGGGGAAGTGGAAGGTAGAGGATCATAACATGCCTGAAAGTGGTCCTCAAGAGAATTCACCAGTTAGAGCTATCCAAGTTTCTTCTAGCTTACTGTTGCAATATTAGTTTGCTATAGATCAATGCGAGTTTAATAGTAGGGCACTTCCCTAAACATGACTTAATGTCCATACTAATATTTTGCTGTTCTTGTTTGTATATTTATATCTCATTTGTTTTCTATAATTAAATGTTTAAAAATATCAGGAAATGTAAAGAAGTCAAGAAATTAGAAAATCAACTTGAGTAAATGAGTGATTTTAATGGTAGCTAAATTTTTCAGTAATTATTATTAGTCAGGCACTATTCTAAGAACTTGACATATATTTACTCTCTTAAGTCACAACAACCTTATGAGGCAGTATGTATTTTTATCATCCCTATTTCACAAATGAGGAAACTGAGGCAGAGAGAGGCTCAGAAACTTGCTCAAGGTCATCCACATAGTAGGTAATAGAGTTTTTGAGCTCAGGCCATCAACAGTACAACCTATGGCGTGAACTCCAACCTATACTATATTATTTGCACATACCTGGCTACAGTCACACGCCTAGTAAGTGGTGAAGCTAGAACTCAAACTCAGGAGTGCCTGGAAATACATATTTAAATAAAACACATTATTATAGACATTTTCCTCAGTTTTTAATTTTTATGCCATGTCTTCAGTCTTGAGTTTGCTTCAGATAATCTATCATCGTTCTCGCTTAAATTGTAACCAGAATTCTCAGATTTCCAAAGTACCATGCTAAAATAAAAGGCTTTTCGAGACAAGAAAAACTTATGCTCATAAAAATGTGAAGAATTTTCAAAAGTTAAAGTACATTCATTTAACCCTGGCTCAAACAGACTAATCCCAAAGGAAATTCTACATCTACACATGAGAAATTGGAAGAGATTTCTGTCTCATAACATGGCTTCATGAGTGGCCAAGACAAAATGTTCCGAAGGAAGCCAGTGTTTTCAAAATGAAACCTACGACTTATATAGTTCTTTACAGGTAACTAGAGAGGAGGCACTTCCCATAAATGAGAGATTACTGTTGTTTTACAATCAAGAGAACAAATCTTTACTTTCTGCTTTGATTTTTGCAGTACTCCTACCATCCTTGAAAGTCGTGAGATTTTTGAGGAGGTTTCAACATACCCTGCTGAGCTGTGAAAGTTAGAAATCACTAGCCTAGAGCAGTGTTTCTCTACCTTTTTCTATTTAGACACCCACACAGGACACCTGAAGTTCATGTGGATACCATACTCTAATGAGCCTACTCAGGAATATGTTAATATAGTTCATAATTGTGAAATCCATTCTAATTTATAAAGAAAAGTAAATCCGTTGCAACAGATGATTTTCACACTGGTTGAGAACAACTTGTCTAAAGATAGCAGTGGTCTGCTGAACAGTGTGATGACTGAATTGGTTAGTTCAGGGAGCTAGTCTGATTTTAAAGCTAGTCTTTCTCTCTCTCTCTTTTTTTTTTTTTTTTTTTTTTTTTTTTTTTTTTTTTTTTTTTTTTTTTTTTTTTTTTTTTTTTTTTTTTTTTTTTTTTTTTTTTTTTTTTTTTTGGTCTTTTCAGAAATAGTGCAATAGCTAAATAATCTCAAATGTATGTAGGGGTTTTAAACATTACAAGTAATTCTGATAAAGAAAGAACCATTTCAAGGAGAAGCTACCATCCTTAGTAAGAGAAGCAACCCCACAACTTCTCATCTATAGATTCAAGGGCAAATGGTTATGGTCATATAAGTAGGAAAATGGCACATTTCCTAATACTTGGTAGATCTGATTTCTCAGAGACTGTCTTAATGTTACCTGTGGTTCTGGGCTAGCTACTCTTGTTTAGTTATGTTCATATAATTTGTGCTGAATTTGATTTGCTTGATTTTTATGGCCTGCTTTTTTAGTTAAAATGTGACTTGGCAGTCCTATTAACTGAATAAATTAACTCATCTAATTTCTTTTATATGCCACTAGCTTGAAAATTAAATTATAAGAAAATCATCAAAGAAACAAATAATTTAAAAATCACTAGAAAAACTGAGGAAAGTTTCTTTGCATATAATAGTGAATCTACGAGAAATTAATATAAAAGGAACTAAATAATTGTAATAGAAAGACTCATTTAATTCTTCCCTACTCTTTTTAAGAGGCTGTGTAACCAATAAGGAGGGGATAAAAGATATTATCATGTCCTATTTTTTGTATATGGTAAATAATACTCCTTCTTAATAAGCAGTCCCATTTAATTAAAATGGAGCTTTGCACTTTGCCCATTTTCCACTGCAATGAAATTCTTTGTACACTTAAATATAATCCTCCTAAATATACACATCATACCTAGTACAGTAAGCATCCATTAAGTATGTATTAATAATAACAGTATATAATCCTGCCATTCTTTCCAAACTAAATATCAGCATAACTGACTGCTATCCATTATATTTAAACTGTCTTTAAATTATAATATGCAATCTAGACTCTCTAAAATTCAGTGATAATAGGTTTGCACATCTTAACAATGCCAGTATTTGAAGCAGAACATGGATAGACAGTCATAGTCTAGGTATATATTTTTAGGGGATATTATGTTTTCTAGATTATGATTGTATGATTTCACAAATGAGTTTATGCCATATTCAGCAATGGCACAATATTTTTGTATTAGATTTACATTCTAGGCAGATAAGATGAAGCAAAAGATTTTGGAATTTAAAAAAAATTAATAAATGAAAGAACACTTCCTTCCATTCAGAGTGCTTATCAAATATTACCTTTTTAATCTAAGATTCAGACCCTTACGACCAATTGTCCAAACACTATCCTTAAAGTAATTTACAACTTCACTACAAAAGTCAAGTTAAACTGTAATTTTCTTTAGTATGTTCACTGAATTCAAAACTAGTAATGGGAATGAGCTTTCCTATGGAGACTTTTATATATAATGACTTTCAAAAGAAACCCACTATAAAATTGTAATAGCAGCATCCCATTGCTGCCAAAGACTGCGGTTTAGTGTAAATGCTCTCTGCTGTTTGTAAGTAGGCCCTTATTATTGATCAGATAAAATCATTCTATATTTGTTCTATCTCATATTGTAGTGGTGTTTGATTGGAGAGAGAAAGGACCTAATGTTACATGTATATAATACTATTTGAAGAAAAGCTAACGAAGAAAAAACAAAAATAATAGTATAATTCTATTATAGTTTTGATATTAGCTAATATCATTTCTTAAGGTTTAGATTTTGCCTGATGAGACTGCAATGAAAGGACTATTAATTTTAGCTATTTCAGTGATCAGTTTTTCCCTTATTTCTGTAAATCAGGCGCCAAGAAGGCAGCGTATATCCATGAAATAGGCCAGATGTAATACAAAAGTGAAAAGCAGGGACTCTGAAAAGCTGGAGAGAGCTTTGCTATCCACAAAGTAATGGTGAACACTCATTTCTAGGTAATGGATGCCAAATTGAATATCAGCCCAGGGTTGGCAAATTTACTCTTCCTATTTACCTAAGAGAAGCTATAAATCTGGACGTTTACTTAAAACTTTTACAATTGAAAATGTTGGCACCTAAATGAAAAACCTTGAAACATTATTTGGGCCAAACAAAACATACCTATTGACCAAATGTGGCCCAAATGTATGCCACCAGTTGGCAACTCCTACCAAGAAACGTTGCCAACTTTTTTCAGTTTTTTAATCTTCCTTCCCATTCTCATTGTCACCTTGATAGTTTAGGACCACATTGATCACCTTTGAAATCATCTGAGTCTCCTAATCTGCAGTCTCTACCTTCTGGATCTCTCTACTCCAATCTACCTTTCTATCTTTTCAACATCGTCTTGATCTTGACACTACTCTCCTTCTAAAAACTTCAGTGGATTCATATCTCCTACTAAAAGAAGCCTTTAGCCTGACATTCAAAGTCTTTTAACAATTTGGTTCTTACATACAGATAGCTTCCCTGCCATCTAAGATGCTTTAGGAACCCAGTAATTCAATAAAATTAAGCCTTCTTGCTCTTTGTCAAATTTTCGTTCATGCAAAATTTATTTTCCTTCTCCATCAACCACTATATGTACATCATGTCTAATTCCCCTTCAAAGCTTAGCTCATATCCCATCTATTCTAATGTCTTCAAAAAGCTATGTAAGCTTCTATAAGCACAGGACAAAGTGAATGGGCATAGAGTTAGATGTGGGTTTGAAATATTAGCTCTCCCTCTTCCTAGTTGTGTGAACTAAGCAAGATGCTTAATTTCTTTGAGCTTTAGCTTCTTCATTTTTATGTGACTTGTATAGAATAGTCCTTACCTTGGAGAGATGTGAGCTAGTGTTATCATGGTGACTATTCCCTTATGATTCCATTTCAAAATATTTTTACCTTTTTCTGAATCACTAGATGCATGGTGTCCAGTATAGGAAGCACTAGTCATATGTTGCTATTTAATTTTAAATTGAAATAAAATTAAGTTTAAAATTAGCCACATTTCAAGTGTTCAGTAGCTACATACGGCTAATAACTCCCTCATTGGGCAGGGCAGAATTATATAGTATTTTCATCATTCACACAAAATACTTGTGCAGCAGAGCTCTAGATACTTACTACTACTCTTATAGTACTTAGCATATGAGGGCTGTCTGGAGAGTATCCAGCCATATAATGTGAAAAATAGAGGCATTTATGGCTGGATTTTTTTTTTCTGGACTGCCCTTGTATATTGCCTTGGATTGTCATTATTTACTATTTTAGCTCACCTACTAAGTTCTAAAATCATATAATAAAGAAGTATATGATCAAATATTACATGTATTTATAATCTCTCAAAGTGCCTTACACCCAGTAAGTACTTACAGGTAGGTAGTGAATGAATAAATGAGCAAGTATCTCGTTTATATTATCGAATGGAAACGAACTATTAGAACTAGAAGGGACAAAATTGATTAAATAACTTGTTTCCATTCTTACAGGTACAAGAGTACTTGAATATAATATGTTCTTTGTGCTATACCTAGAAGTTGGTTATACTTGGCCCCATGTAAACTAGGGACATTATTTTTATTATAAATTATAAATGAAACATGTAAGCAATATGTTTCATTTAGGATGGCTAGTTGTAATCAATAGAAACAGATTCTAGCAATTTAGGTGGAAAGGTATTTGCTAAGAGATATGGGATAGGTCACAGAATCTCTAGGAAGACTGGAGACTCTGGGCTAGAGGTCAGGAATGTTACCCCCAACCATACTGCGGAACTAGTACTGCCGAATTCCCACTTCTGCTTGGCACAGACATCACAGCTTGCACCAGTGTCACCATTACTGTTGAATCAGTGCATAGTGTTATAATTACATATTGTGGCCACTTCCCTCATTAGAATGGAACCTGTGGTATCTCTGTTTCTTTGCTTTAATAGCTTCAGATTCAAAGTTTGGGACAATGGTGTCTGATTAGCAGAACCTCGGCCATGTGCTCATGCCCTAATTGCCAGACAGGCTGAAAAAAAGACACCTAGCAATTGAAGGACAGGATATTTCTCATACATAGGAAGAGGGTTCAAATGCTGGTGACATTAACAAATATCTACTTAATCATAAAAGACATTTACCAGTGAAGAAAAATAATTAAGTTATTAAGTTAAGCCTAAATACCAATTTTTAATTTTTAAAATGCTACTCTGCTATTGTTATTTTCCTCTTTGTTCAATGAGCATAAGCAGACAGGAAAGGAAAAATACATCTATGGAGGAAACATAAGGGAAAGATTATACCTCTCAATTTTAACTTCTTCTGGAGATTTGACCACTTAATTATCCATACACACTCTTACATTGCATAGAAAATACAGTCACTCCCTCTCCAGAAAGACAACCTTAAAATTTCACACATTTACTGCATGCAGATTGAAATCTAGAATCTTTGAGTGATGGATGGACAGTATTCTTTCTCACATCCAGATGTGGCTTTTCCTGTTCTAATGACCTGCAAACCTAAAGACAAGTTATCTGCCTCCAATACATCCAATTTAAATGGTACAGTTTAGGTACAAAAACCAAAATACAAATTCTCATTTAGGAAGGAGAGAATAGGAAAGACAAATCAGTCAGCCATTCACAGGAATTATCAAATCTCACTCAGAAGGAATGGCATAGATTGATAGGAGAGTACATTTCTTGGTTTACTCATCTGGCAACCTTGGTTCTGCTTTCTGGGAAGTGTCCTTTATTCTTCGTGGCCACAAAGGTTTCATTGAAGATAAATTTGCATTTTCATAGATTATAGCCTGCTTCTTACTAGTGCAGATTAAGAAACTCAGTATTACTTTAGGGGTTGAGCAGACTTTTGTACGAGAGCTAATAAACATTTTTTTTGGTACAGTTCCTGTAAAAATTTAGTAGGCTTCCAGTCTATTTGATTCCAGTCAGTTTCAAGTATAACTCCAACCAACCACCTTGTAAGACAAAGATTTTAAGCCTCAAATTTCTGTTTGTTTACTTTCTAGCCTCTGTGTCCTGCCCAGTTGCCTTGATATCATCTGAAAATAGTGGGTTGGGGCGAGAAGGCAAACTCCTGATCCAGTTTGGCCAGCAGGCTTTCGCCCTTTGTACGGCAAAGCCCCACTTACTTTTACATAGTTTTCTTCTGCACATTTAGGATAATTTTACATGATTCCAGTCATTTTTCAAATGAGTATTAATATTGCATTTTACAGTTTTCAAAACTCCTTTACATTCGATTCTTAGTTATCACTATCTGTTAAATATCACTACATGTCATATATTCTGTGACATGGGCTATAATCTCAAGTTTGTGCAGAAGAACTCTGAGCCTCAGAAAGGTAAGGTAGCTGCCCAGAGTTTGAACATTGTCAGATTGGAACGTGAACTCAAACTATCTGATTCTGTAATGGCATGCTCTTCTCACTACAAATGTTGCCTCAAAATAGCTAACTTGGGAGTTAAGAAGAGGTTGATGGCATTTTATGTGCAGTCTGGAGAGAAACAGGCACAGATATCAGTGAACTGATGCATGGCCAAGGATAGATCTGTTGTGAAGAAAAAGCTAAAAAGGCAATTTTCTAAATAATTTAACTTTGGATCAGGACTTGATTACTTTCTAATGAGCTTTGATTTAATCCCTTTTAGTGCCATAAGAGCAACGTCAGATAGTAGGAACAAGAAAATACCATAAAAATGATAAATCCCAAAAGAATAATAATGAGAGCTACAATTTCTTATATTTAAATGTGTTAAGAATACCAAAATGATAAGCCTTAAATTTTAAGAAAAAATAATAATAGGATAATCTTACTGCAAAAGAGTGATAAGCTGGGTTTTATTTCTTGTTAAAAATCAGCACTAACAATTATAGGAACTCAAATAGAAACGTGGTGTTCTAATGCTCTGCTATAGCCCCTTTGTTTTGTTTAAAACACCAAACCATTAATACCTTCTGCAGAGGCTCTACGGTTTGCATTCCTACCAGCAGTGAGTGAGACTTCCTATTGTTCCACATCCTCTACAGCCTTTGGTGGTGTCAGTGTTCGAAATTTTGGCCGTTCTAATAGGTGTGTAGTGGTGTCTGGTTGTTTTAATTTGCATTTCCTTATGATGTGGTGCACCTTTTCATATGCTCTTTTGCCATCTGTATATCTTATTTGGTGACATTCTGTTAGGATGTCATCATTTAATCAGGTTGTTTTCTTATTGCTGAGTTTTAAGAGTACTTTGTATATTTTTTATAACAGTTCGTTATCAGGTATGCTCCTGCAAATATTTTCTCCCAGTCTATGGCTGGTCTTCTCATTATCTGGACATTTTTTTTATAGAGCAAAACTTTTTGATTTTCCTGAAGTTCAGCTTACCAGTTCTTTCATAGATCATGTAAGTAAAAAGCCAAGGTCATCTAGGTTTTCTCCTATGTTATCTTCCAGGAGTTGTATGGTTTTTCATTTTACAGTTAAGTCTGTGATTCATTTTGAGTTAATTTTTGTGAAGGTTATAAGGTCTGTATCTAATCTGTTTCTTTTTTTTTCCTTTTTTATTTATGTATTATTTTTTTTGGCATGGAGATATGCATTTGTTCCAGCACCATTTGCTGAAGAGACTCTTTGCTCTATCATATTGCCTTTGCTCCTTTGTCAAATATCAGTTGACTGTATTTATTATGTGGGTTTATGTATGGAATCTCTGTTCTCTTCCATTGATCTATTTGTTTGTTGTTTTATTCCCACCAATACCATGCTGTTTTGATTACTGTAGCCTTGTATTAAATTTTGGAGTTGGGTAGTGTCCATCCTCCAATTTAATTATCTTCCTTCACAATTGTGTTGGCTATTGTGGGTCTTTCACCTCTCCATATAAACTTAAAATCAGTTTGTGAATATCTACTAAATAACTTGCTGGGTTTTCAGTTAGAATTGCATTGAATCTATAGATCAAGTTGGGGAGAACTGATATCTCAACAATATTGAGTCTTCCTATCCATGAACTTGGAATATCTCTTCATTTATTTAGTTCTTTTTTTATTTAATTCATCAAGGTTTTGTAGTCTTCCTTATATAGATTTTGTACATATTTTGTCAAACTTATACCTAAGTATCTCGCTTCTGGAGGATACCACTGTAAGTGGTATTGTGATTTTAATTTTAAATTAACTTGTTCATTGCTGTTATATAGGATAGTAACTGACTTTTGTATATTAATCTTGTATACTGCAGTCATACTATAATTGCTTATTAGTTCCAGGAGTTTTTACATCAGTTCTTTCAGATTTTTTACATAGATAATTATGCCATCTCCAAAGACATTTTTGTTTCTTCTCAATCTGTCTACCTTTTCTTTTCTTGTCTTGTCTTACGGCATTAACTAGAATTTCCAGTATGATGCTGAAAGGAGTGGTAAAAAGGAATATTCTTTCTTTGTATTTGATCTTGATGGGAAAGCTTCAAGTTTTACGCTATTTAAGTATGTAGCAGTAAGGTTTTTGTGTTATAGATATTCTTTATCAAGTTGAAAAGCTCTCCCCTTATTCCTAGTTTACTGAGAGCTTATAATCATGAATAGGTGTTAGATTATGTCAAATTTTTTTTTTGCATCTGCTGATATAATTGTGTTATTTTCCTTATCTAGCTGTTGATGTCATGGATTATATTAACTGATTTTCAGATGTTTAACTAGCATTGCATAAACTGGGATAAATCCCACTTCATGATGGTACATAATTCTTTTTATATAATGCTGGATTTGATTTACTGATATTTTTTGAGGATTTTGCATCTGTGTTCATGGGAGATATTGGTCTGTAGTTATCTGTTTTTATAATGGCCCCTTTGTTTTATTGCTGAGAGTCAAGATGTGCAAGAGTCAAGGTCCTTCTCAACTCCACATGCTGACAAATCTATAATTTTTCACAGTATGCTTAGTACTATTTGAATGCTGTGACATTATATGATCAATTCACTTTTTGGCTTGGACAGGTCTAAGATGACATGCTGAGAGGTAGAAATGCATATGTATATAGTAGGAACTAGCTCTTTCTAGCACATTTGTCTAAATTTTACATTTAAAAATAAATGTTCATGAAGTCAGAATTTAGCAATAAAATTGACACTTTTCCATTTTTCATGTGAGAACAGGAAAGCATGAGTGATCTTAATCTCAGCAATGTCCATAAAACAATTTAAGTTTATTTAGAAATACAGGGAGAATATGAGATAAGGTTTCAAGTTACTGATAACGCTGGAATTAGAAATTAGTTTCCGAAATACTAAATGAAGATGGAAGCCAGCGTCCTTTGAGAAATAAGAATAGGCTTTGACACTAATAGGATTTGGGTTCAAGTCTCATTTATATCACTTGCCAGCTGTGTGACTTAGACAATTTCATAGAGAAAGTGATAGTAATAATGACCACCATACAACAGTGTCATGAGCACTAGAGATAGGTGGATGTTATATCCGAAGTGTCTCTACGGAGTAGGAAGTCAAGAGACAATAGCGCTGTCTTTCCTTCCTCTGTGTTGAATTTAGTAAGTGATACTCCCCCCCTCCAACTTTTATTTTGAACTTACAAAACAGAGTAGTACAATGAACATCCATTATATAGATTGACTGAGTTTTAGTTGATTTTATCTGTTCTGTCTCTCTCCCCTCCCTTTACACACATGCACTTACATACATACACACACACATGCACATGGTATGTATTTTTGATGAACATTTGAGAGTAAGGTAAGTTGCAGATATCATGATACTTCACCATGTCTCCTAATTTAAAAATACTACATAAACAGTAAGTTTAACAAAAAATCTGTTATCTAATATTCCTCCATATTCAGTTTTCTTCAATTGTCTCAAAAACAGTTTTTATAGCTTTTTTGTTACATTATTTTTCCTCCTCAATGCAGGGTCTTGTCAAGGCTCATTAATTGCATTTGAGTGTTAGGCTTAATCTAAAACAGTACTTTTACTTTTTTTTTTTTATGACATTCCTTTTTGAAGAGTCCAGGCAAAGTTGTCTTTAGACTGTCCAACAATCTAAATTTATCTGATTGTTTTTCTCTATTCCTTGTGTTTCCTATAAACTGGCCAGGTTCAGTTTAAATGTTACAGGAGATATAAACGTCATCCATCCATCAGTAGACATGTGTTAAGGTTTCCAACTCTTAGGCAAGCTAAGTTTGGTCACTTGGTTAAAGGTGACTGGCAGTTTCTCTCTATGGAAGAGATATATCTTTCCCTTTATTATTGATAAGTAATCTCTGGTGTGATACTTTGGTACCATGTGAATATCCTGTTTCCCAAAAACTTCTCATCCAATGATTTTAACATTCACTGTTGATCCTTGACTGAATCAATTATTACATTGGGAATTATTTTAATTGAATTTTTATCTGAAGCATAATTAAACTTACTTTAATAAACTATTTTAAAATATTAAAAATATATGAACTCTAATTTTTTTTTTTTTTTTGTGGTTCCCTGGCTGGGAATCGAACCCAGGCTGCGGTGTTGAGTGCGCCAAAGCCTAGCCGCTATACCACCAGGGAACCCTCTAATTTTTAAAAATATATTAACTATTAAAATATATTAACCCTGCCCTTTTACATTTTGCCATATAGTATAAATTAATTTAGTATTGATAACTTATTTTCATACATTTGCCATTTTTCACTTATGACATGAAATACTTTCTATTTTTCTATAGATGGGTATTTTCAACTTACATATTGTTTTTACTAAAAATAAGTGATTTCCATGAGTATATTGATACTACATTGAATTATCATACTGCATATTAATTTTACATACAAAGAGTCCGGCTGATGGAGGCATCTGTGCTATTTCATATAGGAGAAGGAACATGGTGAGTCACATATCAGCTTTTGAAGCTTCTGCCCTAAAGTTAAGTTAGATGGGCCAGTTTTGCTCAGATTTCATTGGCCAAGCAAATCACATGACCACACCTAGCTTCAGAACGAGGAAGAAAAATGAATGTATTTTAATAGCTCTAATATCTACTATAATTATAACCTCTGTATTACAGCTATTAACTACAAAACTTTTATAATAGTTGTAACAAAACTGTTGGCATGAATGAATTCATGTCAAACTCTGAAAAAAATTTTTAAATCAACTTAATTTTTATTAATTTCAATTTTATTTTAATTGTTAATGCAGATCCTGGATCACCCCCAAAAAAATTGTCAGATATTTGTCCCCATTTTGTTTAGACTTGCAGAGGTTTGAATCATATTTATTATAGTTAGAAGTTCTGACAACACAAATGTAAGTTCACACGCTTTGACAACACAAATGTAAGTTCACAAGCTTTTATACACAATTATAATAATCTACTCATGAATGTTCTCATATTAAAATCTTAGAAGACCAAATAGATAAATAAATCAATCTCTTTCATGTCTTAATATAAAATGTGCTGATGGCATTTTATAGCAGGTGGCCACCACGGAGGTTGGAAAGCGTGCTGTAGGTAACACTTTTAATTGAAAGTTTGAGGACTTAGAGGAGCATGGTGTAAGAGGTTAAAGTACAATGTAAAGTTATTATTGGTTTTTAAAGATGAAAATCTTCTATTAAAGAGGAGCTAGCCACTCTGGGCCTCAGCACTCTCATTTTCACAATAAGGGAATACATAAACTACAAAGGTGCACTGGATGCCTAAGATGGCTTCTGAAATTCTATGAATAACTAATTTTAGAAATTCTTATTTTAATGCATTTTATAAATTTTTTAGATATAGCCATTACAAAGTGGCTTCTGTAAATTATGCTCACTTAGGAAAAGGGTAGTTTTGAATAAAATGCAAAAGTAGTGCTTTATTAACTCAAAGCACATAAATTATGGTCAAACCTAAAAATTAAAGTCCATTTTCACAATCTACCAATCTGTCTTCAACCTGTTTCCATAAATCATTTTCCATATTAACATCAAGAAAATTCTGACTCTAAACTTAAGTCTGTCTGCAGTAGGAGAGGAGCCCTTCCAAGTGAAAGCAAGCAGGAATGGGATCTGTGGACACAGATTTAGAAAGAGGTCACCATGACATTAAGTTTGGCATTTCCATGTGAACCTCATCGTGGAGCTTAGGAGAGTTTCCAAATTAGTAGCAGAAAGTGCCTTTTGATTTCTGTTGTCAAATCACTCAGGGTTGTCTGGTTTTCAGATACTGTTAGGGAAACTGACCCCTTGGTTGTTGAGTTAATGAAGTGGCTTTCTTTGAATGTAGAGGGTGCCAAGTAAATGAGTCATCAGACTAAGCAGAGCAGAATAACAGGGACACCTCCTGTGTTCAGCTTTCTGCCTGTGAATTCAAGAATGTATTTTTTCCCTGCAGGCATCTTCTCCAAATGTACTTTGACTGAAAATACCTGACACAAGAGTGAGTGGTTTAAGAGCTCTAAAATATTAATACAATCCAGGCTTTAGTTCTATCGTTTGCTACCTGAATATTTTTAAACATCTGGATACATACATACATAATATACATGTATACATATGTAGAGTATATTTGTGTGTGTGTGTGTGTGTGTGTGTGTATACACTTTTTATCATGATTATTGAATTCATACAAATAATTTTAGTTAGCCTACTTTTATGGTTACAATAAATTATTTTCAGAGATCTCTTCATTCAAAAAATTATATAGAAAATGACTTATTTCTGCTTAACTGTTGTGACAAATTTAGCAACCTAAAACAATACCCATTTATTTAGTTCACAGTTCTGTAGGTCATACATGGCTGGGTTTTCTGCTTAGGGTATCATGTGGCTGAAATCAAGGTGTTGGCTGGGCTGAGTTCTTGTCCGGAGGGCACTCTGCTTCCAGGGTCATTCAGGTCGTCAGTTGGATCTAGTTACTTGCAGTTGTAGGGCTGAGGTCTCTGTTCTGCTGACTGTCAGCCGGGCTTTGCTGTCAGTAGCGGGAGGTTGCTCTCAAGTTCTCTCCAGAGTCCCCTCCACCATATTCAAGCCAGCAGAAGTACACTGAGTCCTTCTTGTGCTTCACATCTTCCCGATGGACTCTTCTGGAACCAGCCAGCGAAAGCACTCTGCTTTAAAAGGACTCGTGTGTCTATGTTAGACTCACTCACATGAATCTCTGTATCTTTTGGTCAACTGATTAGTAACCTTAATAACATCTGCAGAATCCCTTTTGCCACGTAAAGTAACATAATTGTGGGGGCCATCTAAGAGTTCTGCCTACTATACTTACCCTATATAGGCATTCAGTGCTGTATAGATTCAGGTTTTAGGTTGATAACACGACAGAGCATTTGGACCACCATATGTGAATTATATTTAGGTTAAATTACTTTTATTGTGAATGTGATGCAAAGGATTTGTGGTACTGAAAAATATATTTAATTGTTAAATAAGTCTATAAATATATCAGATAAAAGTACATTTAAAAGACATACAGGGGTCTGGCAGAAGTAATGCTCAGACTTGAGTTATGATTTTATTACAAAATCGTAACTATACATGCTTATGATTACACAAATAACACCCTTTTATGAGCTGGTAATCTAAATACCAAAACTTTTATTACAAAATCATGGTTATGATTTAGTAATAAAATCATAACTCAAGTCTGGGCATTTCTTCTGCCGGGCCCCTGTAAATTTAAAAAAAAATTGGTTTTTATTGTTAAATTTATCGGGGTGGCATTGGTTAGCCAAAATTACATAGGTTCCATGTGTACAATTCTACGGTGCATCGTCTATGTGTTACATTATGTGCTCACCACCCAGGTCAGTTCTCGTTCCATCACCGTGTGTTTGACTCCCCCTCCCTCCTCTCCCACCCCCTCCCCACTGATAACCACTAAACTACTGACTGTGTCCATGAGTTTTTGCTTCTTTGTTGCTTTTAGTTTTATGTTCCACATATGAGTAAAGTCATATGGTTCTTCGTTTTTTCTGTCTGGCTTATTTTGCTTAGCATGATGATCTCAAAGCTCCATCCATGTTGTCACAATGGCAGCATTTCATCTTGGGTAGGTACCCAGAAAGAGGATGGCTGCAGACCCCTGTATTTTAAAGAGCTCTTACAAATGTTCAGCGTGTTGTCTAGCAGGCTTTGATTCTATCAGGTGACAATGAGTAGCATTATCTCCTCCATGCATGCCATTAATCATGGTCTTGCTCATACATTAATGACACAAACTCAGACTTCGGAGCTAAAAGAAATCAGAGGTCATCACCCTCCCTTCTCCTCTGCCTTTTTCATAAATGAATAGCCAAGGACTCAGAGAGGGGCTCTGACTCAGAGCAGGCCACAGAGCCAGCTCGTTAGTGGTTGAGATTGGCCTGAAATACATGTTTACTGATTCCCTATCTGGTAGTAATAGAAATAATAGTACTATTAATTGAAGATTTTCTATATATCAGGCACTATTCCTAAACACTTTAATAACCCTACAGAGGTCACAGCTGATCTGAGAGGTACAAGCAAACTCTTTTCTTAAATTTTATTACATATTTGTTTAACAATTTCTAGATTGTTAATTGTATTTGTTTATTGTATTTGCAGTGTTTTTCATTTTTTTCATATTTCAGCACATACTATTAACAGTAACGTACACGCGACCTCCACAGGTTAAATATATTATTTTCCTTAATTCTCACAAAGCTTCTATGAGGTAGACTTTGGTTACTACCATTTCACAGTTTGAGAAGACCGAGTCACAGAGAGGGTTATGTAATCAGTGTTGCCCAGCTTGTACGTGGCAGAGTGGGAATTCAAAGGGAAATGGTTTGACACCAGGACCTGCCGTCTTGCTGTGTGCTCCTCCTGCACCCTACCCGCTGCTTCTAACGGGCCTTTCACGTGCGGTTTCGGGGTTAGCTTAGTGTCGGCTCCAAGGACAATTACACAGGCAGCCCACTGGTGATGATGACAACAAATCCGTGAATAGCTGGGAATTTGGAGTCTGGGAACTGTGCCCAAACTCTGGTTCTGTCATTTCTATGTGGTTTCAGGGAATTGTGTAACCTCACCACCACCAGGACCCTTGGATGTTTATCTGTAAAATGGGATTGTTCGAATTCTGAAGGGGACCCACGGGAAAAACAATCTGGAAACAAAAGGATTATATGCTCATTATATTGTTCATTTGACAAATGCGGCTGGTTCTTATCCCACTCTGATAGCAGATTTTCACATCACTTTTGCTATGATAGAGACAGACATTAAATGGAAAACACTAAATCTTTGACATTGCAATGGCTGTGCCATGAGATCTTTAGGAATTTCATTGCCTTTGAAAGTCATGTTTCCTTGACATATCCTCACTCCACATTTTCAAACTTCACGAAGTTGTATGTCTCATTTGATGGTGATTTTTCACATGAGCATTCCTCGCAGGAAGCGAACAGTAAAACTACTAGCAGAGGCCAGCACTGGCTCCTTCCCACCAGCCTAGCACCTTCCATGATTCCGGTTCTCACCTGGACAGATTTTATTACTTTCTGATATGGCCATCTGGGAATCCCACTCAAACGAAATCATACAAGGTCTACTCTTCATCCCATCCTTTCTTTTTTAAAACATTTCATCCTCTTTGTTTTATGAATTTTTGCTAAAGCATTCTAAATTGCAGATCATGTAAGATTTTAGGTCAAAATACTTCAGTATGTATTTCATAATGATAAGGACATTTTTTATAATACATGCCATTATCTACCTAGGAAAATTAACAATTTTCTTCCCATCTAATATCCAACATGTAGTCAAAAATTTTCTAATTGTCCCAGAACTGCTCTTAGAATGTTTTACTTTCAGGATTTTGGGGGGGGTTTTGTTTTTGTTTTTGTTTTTTCCCAAAAAAAGAAACCAATCAAGGTATACTCACAGCATTTAATGATTACATTGCTCTTTTCTTTTAATCTGGAACGATTTATCTACTTTGTTAGTTTGTTTTCATGATAGTAACTATTTTAAGAGGCTATGCCAGTTCTCTTGAACAAAATCCAATGTCTGGGTTTGTGAGATTGTGTGTGTGCGTGTGTGTGTGTGTGTGTGTGTGTGTGTGTGTGTGATTTATCTTGTTACTCTATCTTCTCTATTTTTGAAAACTAAAAGTTGGTTCCAAAGATGTGATGAGAAACAGGTTGTATATTTTTGTCCAGAACAACTCAATAGTTGATACTGTGTATTTTATACCAGGAGGCATGTATGACTGCCTCACTGTTAGTGCTGCTAAGTTTGGCTGCTTGATTAAAACAATGATAGCCAAGTCTCCTGGCGTTAAAATACACTTTTCTTTAGTAAGTAGAGCTAAGCAGTGGAATGATTTGGGGGGGGGGCTTATATAAATACCCTTTCATCTAATGATACTAGCATTGATTGGTGTGCCTGACTTGATTCATTTATTCCACTGGAAGTTGCAAATGGGTAATTTAAAATTTTTATCATTCCTTTCACATTTCTCAATTAACATTCCCCTGCAAACAAGAGCTTTCCCTCATCAGTGGGGGATGCTTTATATCATCTGAAATTCATATCAGTACAACATGTTTATTATCAATTATCTAAAATGCCAGCCTTATATTATGGAACTGAGTTGTAGGTCAGTCATAACTTATTTAATAGATAGTTGTTAAAGCATTTTAATATATATTAAAGTTGCAAGTGGAGAATATATGAAATTTAGGGCAGTGTTTCAAAATGGTGAGCAAACATTGTAAGAGGCTTGGTGAAAGGGATTTCAACAAGTCACTGGCAATATCAGCAGATGTTTATTGATCTAAAATAAAATTTTTGACACCAGGCACTAAAGAAACTTACTGAATCCCAAAATACTAATGATATGCATGGACAATGCAGATAAAGATCTAGGCCTGCAACAAGTAAATTAATACAGATAATTTGGACTATCACCCTGGTGCTCCAGTTTTAGTAGTCTCTTAACTCCACGTTCCAACATGCAAGACCCTTCATAATTTGGGCTCAGCTTCTTAGCTGACCCTCCCCCACCCTCACTCCACCCTATGTTTTGGTTATTGACACCATCCCTCAACTGCACGTGGGCATTGCTATCGTCACACCTCTTGCCCTTGGCAAAAGCACTCTCTCCTTGGGTTCCAGTTTGCCCATTTTGCAAGCTCAGCTCAAATTCCACTCCTGTGAAGCTCCTTCCTCCCTGACTCTCCAGGTAACACTTTTTGCCGCTGTCACGTCTGTGGTACCTGACTCAGTTTTCCATTCGGTCTTCTAATTGGCTTCTATGAGTAAACCTCTATCCAAACTGGTGATGAGCCTTGACGACGTGACTCTGCATGACCAAAAACTGAAAAGCTCTTTTCCCATGGCCGTGCCAGGTCTTTGTCCCTTTGACAATCTCTCCGAAAGTTACCAACAGATGTGAAACTATTGTCAAACAGGGCCGTCTCCTTTCTTTGCCTCCTAGTATCAATCATGCAACAAAAACAGGTTTTTGTGTGAAAGTTAAAGCTAGAATTGAAGATTACTCACCACCCCTTCTTTGGAAATAATGTGAAGGCCTAGCTCTTTTACCATAACAGAAAAAAATGAAAAAGGAAAAGACAGGTATAAATTAATCTTGAGCTTTAATATTATCATGAAAACAAAGCTTATTTTATTTTCCTTGGTTTGAACCCTTTTGTTCCTTTTGTTCCCAATTTGAACACTGTTTTAAATGGAAATAAAACAATGGTATTTTGTGCTCCTGGAAGAGTTTTAGAAAATTTTCATCCCACTCAACAAGGCGTCGTTTGAAACACCTTTTCTCCCTTTCTGCTTCATAAAAGCACTTGGCGTGTGTGCAGTTCTTTGCGTCTGAGGACCTCAGAGTGTGAGCTGGTATGTTTCGTCACCAGACGGAGGTGACAAAGCTATCACCCTGTTTGTTTTCTGTCTGTGCAGAAGCAGGAGGTAAAAAGCTCCGAAGCACTGTCCAAAGAAGTACGGAAACAGGCCTGGCCGTGGAAATGAGGAACTGGATGACCCGACAGGCGAGCCGGGAGTCCACCGACGGCAGCATGAACAGCTACAGCTCGGAGGGGAAGTGAGTGAGGCTGGCTGGGGCGCCCGCACCCCGCATCTCCTGGGGCGGGGTGCGAGCTCTGCCTCACGCTCTCTGCCCCCCACCAACCTGACTCACACTCTGCAGCACCACTATCTGCAGTGAATCAGGCTGATTCGCTGGGGGGACTTCTGCTCACCTGCCACCAAGAAATGTGACAAATCTGGCGTTTCATATCGCAGGAAGTGTGTTTGGGGAATAAAATGTTTTGCTTTAGTGGCAAGATACGAAATGGTGATTTTCCCAAGACATGCAAATGAAAACGTGCCCTAATTTGAAAAAATACGTAAAAGCACGCATGTTATAAGCACTCGTGCCAAACCATGTGAACAATGCTAATTTTAAAAATCTTTTCTCTAAGAATTGCCACTAAAAAGTGTAGAATATTGCTACATCCTTAATTGCGTGCAGTAACAAACATCTCAGACAAATGCAATAGCCAAAAAGGAACTCCACAGAGTTGGTGAGCCTTTCCTATGTGTAGTTACCGTGTAGCTTCCCCTTGAGTCACTGTGCCTGAGGTATTTTGTACGCATTTGTAAAGATTATATAGCCTTGTCGCCAACACATAAATAGTAATTAGCGACTGCAGATCCAGAGATGGGGT
Source organism: Lyroderma lyra (assembly GCA_004026885.1). Lineage (NCBI taxonomy): Eukaryota > Metazoa > Chordata > Mammalia > Chiroptera > Megadermatidae > Lyroderma > Lyroderma lyra. The sequence continues at coordinate 236,045 of PVJL010000417.1, forward strand.
GTATCAATGTCGTTAATAGAGGGAAGTGGGGTTTGCTGACCTCACTCTGTCATCCCCGTGGGAGTGTCACATGCTTAGAGCACATAATATGTAGCCAGTTCACAGATCTGAGGCTGTAGGAGCTGCTGGCAGAGCACTGATGGCAGGCCCTAAGGATCCTTTGTCTAGCACGATTATAAGAGGGCTGTCCAGAAAAATTCCAGCCATCGTCACTTGTATATTTACTAGAGATGTATGTGGTTTCTATGCATTTATAAATAAGGTTAGGTGGAATACTTAGGAAAACATTAAAATGTTTGGATTACCTGTATATTTGGGAATTAAGGTTGGGGGAAGAAATAGATTGGATGTAGATCAGGCTGTTGTAAAAGAGATGGAGAATCAGGTAAAAAGTAAATGAGCATGAGTACTCATCATTGCAAAGCCCCGGGTTAGATACTGTTGGGTATATCAAGATGTTTAAACTGTGGCCCCTGCACTCCAGATGTTTGTAGTCTGACTAGAGAGATTAGATGAATACTCATAAAGTCATTCGACAAATAGGACATTAGACCTTCCAGTGTTCTTGGCACTGAGTTGGAGGTATGAGCACACAAGGGAGCCAAAACCAGTGCTTAGAATCATACAGGCTGAAGTTCTCATCTGGTTTTTGTTGTTTGTTTTGTTTGTTTGTTTTTTGGTACTAGAAACTTAGGCACCTATAGTACATCTCTAGGCTTCATTTTAACTAAGTTATTGAGTTCAATAAGTATTTATTAAGTGCTTACAATATTCCAGGCATAGTTCTAGGTGCTAGAGATGTATCAGTGAACAAAATAGAGAAACAAACAAACAAACAAACAAACAAAAACAAAAAAACTCCATCCCTACTTTCACCAAACTTACAGTCTAATGGACGAGCTAGCCATTAAACTAGAAACTTAGTAAAATATATAGTAGATTGGGTGGTGTAAGTACTAAGGTGAGAAATAAAGAAAGGAAGAGAGATAATAGAGGGTACAGGTAGTGTTTTATACGCAAGGTTGACAGGGAAAAGGAGACATTTGAGTAGAGATCTGAAGGAAGTTCGTGAGCATATGGATACTGGAGGGAGGAACATTCCAGGCTGACGCAGTGCTGAGGCCTGAAGCAGGAACTTGCCTGGCATCAGCACTGTGGACGAAGGGCAAGAGTAGTAACAGCCCCGACAGTCTGTATAGTCCTGCACATCGTTGTACGGACTTGACTTTTACTCTGAGATGGATGAGAAACCAATGGAGGATTTTGAGCAGAGCCCTGACATCTGACTTTGGCTTTAACAGACCATTCTGATTGCTGTGAGGGTGCAGAATAAAGGTGGCAACAGGGAGCTCAATCAGAAAGCTGTTGCCGGAATACAGAACAGTGAGATCAGATTCTGGATGTATTTTGACAGTAGAGCCAACAAGATTTATAGGTTCATTTGATGTGAGCAATTAGAGAGAGTGTATTAGTTTGCCAGGGCTGCCTTAACACAATACCACAGACTGGGTGGCTTAAACAACAGAAATTTATTTTTTCATAGTTCTGGGGGGCTGGAAGTGCAAGATCAAGGGGTCAGCAGGTTTGATTTCTCCTGGGGCTTCTGTTCTTGGCTTGCACCTGGCCTCCTTGTCACTGTGTCCTCACAAGGTCTTCCCTCTGTGTGTGCACAGCCCTCTTGTCTCTTCCTCTTCTTATAAGTGCTCTAGTCACAGAAGATTAAGGCCCCACCCTTATGACCTCATTTAACCTTACCTATCTCTTTAAAGACCCTATCTCCAAATCAATCAAAGCTAGGATGAAGGCCTCAACATATCAATAGGAGGGGCACAATTCAGTTTATAACTCGGAGGAAAGACAGTGCCAAGATTGAACAACTGAAAGAAGTTACCTGTTAAGATGGGGATCCTCTGAAGGAAACAGTGTTTGTTTTTTTGTTTGTTTGCAGGTTGCGAGTCAGTTTGGGACAAGTTATATTTCAGTTACCTATCAGACATCCAAGTAGATATGTTGACAAAGCAGTTAGAATATAGGCCTATGACCCAAGGCGGGGTCCCAGCTGGAGAGAGAAATCAGCATAGATGGTGTATAAAACTCTGAGACTGGATGAGATTACCAAGGGAACTGGGACATACGGAAAAGAGAAAGGGTAAAAGGACCAAACTCCCAATATTTAGTGGCAGAACTTGCAGAGGAGACTGTGGTAGCGTGGCCAAGCAGGAAAACCAGGACACTAGAGAATCTGGGAAACAAAGTGGAGAAAGTGTTTCAAGGAAGAAGGAGGGGTCAACATGTCAAATGATGCTAGTATGTTAAAATAGCATTAATAAATGCAGAATACCACTGCGGCTCTTAGGTAACCTTGATCAGAGAAATTTTACTGGAGTGGAGAAAAATAAAGCAAGGAAGAAAGCAAGGAAAAACTGATTAGAGTTTCACGAGACTGAGAAGAAAGAAATTAAAGACAGCCAAGAGACAACTCTTTCATGGAGTTTCAAGGAGAGAAATGGAGTGGTGGCTGGAGAGGGACTGGGGTTAGGGAAGGGATTTTGCTTTTATTTAAAACAGAAGTAAATTTTTATTTAAAAAAATTTTTTTTATTGTTAGACTTATTAGGGTGACATGCGTTAGCAAGAATCACATAGGTTCCAGGTGTACAATTCTACAGTGCATCGTCTTTGTGTTGCATTGTGTGTTCATCAGCCTGTAGGATTTTGTTTTTAAGGTGGAAGAAATAACAGTATGTTGTGTGCTGCTGGGAGTGATCCCAAAAGTTTCTTCCTGTATAAAATGGGTTAAACAATAGACTCTATCTCATAGTGCAGCTAAAATGACTAAAGATGATAATGCTGGTCATGGAGTAAGTGTTCAATATGTCCTGAGTGCTGTTGGTCCATGCCCTCCAGACAGGGAAAAGACAGGCTTCACAGAAGCCTGCAGCACCGTTTGACGGGTGCTCCTGGTGACGGACGTGGGGGAGGGAGAGCCGTAGGAAGTGGAATGGGGTGTTGGGATCCAATTAATGTAAGTGACAAAATAGAGGTACCCACTGCTCCTGCCACAGGGAGGGGTTACAGGGAGACCTGCACTGCTAAACATAACCAAGGGTTAGGGGTTTAACCCCAGATGTTATTTTGCTTTTAGCCTGATTTTCCCTGGTGTCCGCTTGGCCTCTGATAGCCAGTTCAGCGATTTTCTGGATGGCCTTGGCCCTGCCCAGCTAGTGGGGCGCCAGACTCTGGCTACACCTGCAATGGGTAAGAATTTCTGTCACGTGTTCTTGTTCGCCTCTTAGATTATTGAAAACCACGTTCTCTAATTTCACAGGATCTTTAACAGTACTATCAGCAGGCATGAGTATCTTAGATTTTAGCAATTAAAAAACCTTCAACTAATTTTTTTCTATTTAATTTATAAGCTTTTCAAAGTAAGATATCATTGATAAAAATTTAAATACATATGAATTTAGGAAATAAATGGGAAATAATGAAATGATGTTCAACCGAGATCTGTGGCACAAGCATTTTTCTCACTGCATTTATATATTAACGTCTCATTTGTCTCTTCCTCACATGCCATTAGGTGACATTCAGGTAGGAATGATGGACAAAAAGGGACAGTTGGAGGTGGAAATCATTCGGGCTCGTGGCCTTGTTGTAAAACCAGGTTCCAAAACACTGCCAGGTAAAAACAGAAGAAATTCTTCTATTATTGTGCATAATCCGCACTTTTCAATTGAAAGACTTTGTTTTTGATTAGCTGCTAAAAACTTTGTTTTTAGATGACCAAGGATATTAATTAACACATGAGCCAGTTATCTGTAGTAGTTTGTGCATTTCTCATGTATGAGCCATGAGGGTGGTCTAGTGGCGATAATAAATAAGTAGATATGTAGTCAAAACCACTGCAATATAAAAACTACCAGACTTAGATCATTCATTTTGTATAGCATGTACACAAGAAGTTCTTTTTCTCCTTAGCTGGTGTTTTGTGTTATTCTAAAGTTTATCTGGAGCTTCAAAATTCTCCTTGGAAATTCTTAAAGGTCTAGAATTAGACTAAAAATAGATACAGAACCCAAAGTAGCATAAGCCTATATATGCAAAACATTCTCATTATAGGACTTTTACTTCCTGTAGTGTATAAAGAAAAAGAGGCACCATTATACATTTTTATTGTGATGTCGTAATTTCATACTGAAGGTACATACTTAATTAGATTTAAGTATTATCAAATGAAAGACTGAGTCTGAGTAAGATATCTCTTCAGTGTTGTTAGGGACTAGAAGCATTTCACCTTATTTATGCAGTGTTCAAATCTGTATAACAGGTTGATGGCAGAACAGTAATCAGCTCCAAGGCTGTGTCACCATTGCCTAAAACTACCTGGATAGCTGATAGTTATCTATTGTTTATCTAATGATTATGACATCATGTGGAAAGGCCAGTGACTTTGGATTGCTAGCTCTTTTAGCGTAAGATTAAGCTGTTGCAGATGTCACCCATGGTAGCTCATGACTTAACTCTGCTCTGTTTTCTTCCCCCAGCACCGTATGTAAAGGTGTATCTATTAGATAATGGAGTCTGCGTAGCCAAAAAGAAAACAAAGGTGGCAAGGAAAACGCTGGAACCCCTTTATCAGCAGCTATTATCTTTCGAAGAAAGTCCCCAAGGAAAGGTTTTACAGGTATGTAATGAGTTGTTTCTCCCTTACCAAACGTGGGGTAACACTCTGTACCCGACATCTTTTCTCATCACGTTCTTTTCCGTTCCTCACAGCTGAATTTATTGGGAAATACAAAACAGTGGCCAGTGCTATAAAGCACTAGACACTGTTGTTTCCTTTAAAGTGACTTGCACCCCACCATCACCCATAAACTCCAGTCTCCCTGGACTACTTAAGGTCTTCACACTCCATACAGTTTTCCTAATACACCTTTGGATTCTTGTTGCTAAAGACAACTAACTCAATATTAAATACAACTATTTAACTTGATGTTTAATGTCAGCACATTAACCGAATGTAGTTTAGTTTACAAGTTCTTATGTGCACGATTACACTGACATTGCTTTCCTTTTTATTTCGCCAACAGATCATTGTCTGGGGCGATTATGGCCGCATGGATCACAAATCTTTCATGGGAGTGGCCCAGATACTTTTAGATGAACTGGAGCTGTCTAATATGGTGATCGGATGGTTCAAACTTTTTCCCCCTTCCTCCCTAGTAGATCCAACCTTGGCCCCTCTGACAAGAAGAGCTTCCCAGTCATCTCTGGAAAGTTCAACCGGACCTTCTTACTCTCGTTCATAGCAGCTGTAAAACTGTTGTCATAGCAACCAGCGTTACAAAAAAAAAAAAAAAAAATCACAGGTCGCAAACCCTGGTAACACTGCATGCTTAACGTTGTGTCTTCTGAGCCTGTCTCTAGGGCTGCAAAGCGACCCTGTGCTCTCAGAGGAAGTGGCACACATTGTGCCCTAAAGAAGGCCCTCAGGCGAGAGCGGAGCTGCGGAGAGCTCGTAGGTTTGGAGTTCAATTGCTACTCACATTCTGGTCCGATCTGAAGCCATGGATTAATCTCAAAGAATCAGTCAGTTTCATGCAACAAAAGCCCTTTTCAATGGCACCTTTATATTTTTATTGTTCCTTTTTCTTCATTTCTCTGACCCCAAAGGCCTGTCATGCCACAGGAATGGAGCTAGACAGCCTTTAAGCCATGTGACAAGACAAGGAGTGAAGTCCTAGGAAGCATCAGGTGAAAAGCAAGAGACCAAAGAAGTGGTCCAGGACAAAGAGTCAGCCCTCCCCTGGATGGCGACCAAGAGCAGTCAGTCCGACGTGACCGGGGGCAGACTCAGAGCTCCAGCAGGCACGGCCCTCACTCATGCCAAGATGCGTTGGACTCTGAAAAACACAATTCTGTGGCTGCACTGTACTGAATGAAATTAAAGAAACTTTTTTTGCATGGACAAAGATTAGCTGAATACTTAAATTATTTTCTTGGGGCTGCAACTTGCAAAAAAATCAGCCATTTTCAACAATTTATATTATTTTTAAAAATAAATTTCACTAGTGCATGGTTTTAAAAAGGGGAGAGAATGCAGGGTGATACAAAGACACACCATGTTTATTCTTTAAACTGATCATAGTCTGTGTTTTGGCAGACATTACAAATGAAAATACTTTCTAGAAGATACTTAAAATTCTCTTTATGTGACAAATAAGTATATATTCAATTTATTTCCATGTTAAACATACAAATCTAATGAAGTTCAATATGTGCAAATTGTCCACATCTTTCTCCCTCTAATCTTACTTTTCCTCTTCTCCCTATTCTTTTCTTTGCTTTCTCCCTACCAGAGTGAACATGATACTAAAAACTTAAAGTTTTTGACCTGATACTCTCCTCTTATACCCCACGTTTTGATTCAGAGCTGTAGATGCTTCTGAATTTATGAATTTCTCAAGGGAAATAAAAAACTATTTAAGAGCTTTCTTTTTTTCAAGCATGTTGAAAGGATTTCGCAACATGACTTGGGAGTCCATTAAAGTAAGTCAGCATGTATTTGATAAAGAAGATATTTGAACTTTTGCAATTTATTGTATAGTGCATGGTAATTTTATTTTTACCCTCGAAGTTCAGTTTACAAGAAAATTCTAAAATCATGTGGCCATTGTAATGTCTAATAAATTTGTTTTTAGCACCAGCATTATTCATACAGGGGTTAAAGTATTATTTCTAGAATGTCTTAGGTTTTGTTTTTTAATTAATTAAAGCAATTTCTTTAGCCAGTTTCCATATACTATGTGAATAGAAACACTGCTAAAACTTTGGAGCCCTGAAACATAGGGCTGTTTATTAATTCATTTTTCTGTAGTAAAATTCAATTTTTCACAAATTATATTTCTAAAGAAATATAGTAAACATGAATTTGCAACAAATAATTTTAAAGCTCCAATTTCTAGGTGACTCAAAGAAAGTCAATCTGCCTATTAATAGTTCTTTGATGCCATCACCAAAAGTCTACACACAAATCCTCAAAAGTTAAACCCCTGCCTTTGATTTTACAGACAGTTGTTACCATTGGGTGGTGCTGCGAGGTCAAATTTCTCTTAAGTTCCCTTATTTAGAGGAAAAGTCACTGGTTAATGTAACAAACCACCCGTATTTTCTGCTCTTTTATGTATACTTTGGTAACACATTTAATAGTTTGATTTTTATTTTTCACAATAACTTTTGAAGTCCACATACATAACCATTTCTTTAAACTAAGACCATGCACACAAATTATTTTCTTTCCTTTTTAAATTCACGGCTGACCATTAAAAACTATCATGCTTGATATGGTGCAAAAGTTAAAAAGAGTATCACTAAAAATGCCTTCACTTTATGTGGTGCAATATGAAATATACTGAGACTGTGTCTTGACATGCTGAGATCTATGATGGACCTGGGTAAAGTCGTTCAAAGAATGAATAAAACTTTATTGAAATAATTTAGACACTTGTGTACCAGCAAACAATTGATTTAATAGACCTAGAGTGTCTATACTCTCCCTTAGAATAAACGTTTATCATTTTCCTGATACTAAGATGCAGTCACATAGTCTTTTGTGCATATTCCTATATAAATTATTTCTAATTTTAATAAGAGGGACATGACTGTATGGAATATTTGTACATACCTGTCATTATGCAGTATTTATTTAAAAGTTGGTGTGTTTTTTGTTTCTGTTTTTGTTTTTTATTTTCACCTATCTGCACCTCAACTTGTGGTTTAGTCATGTAAATAGCACTATTCCAGTGACCATTGCTGCCCTGTACATAGTATGTTTTAAAAGTAAAGGGAATTCCAGTTGGGGGAAAAAAAGGGCAGATTAGTCCTGTAATGAACACCAACTATTGTAAATCAAATTCATTCTGGTGATGGTATTTAACACTTTAAATAAAACATTTTCTTTACAGAGGTTGTTTGCATGACTTTTTCTTTGACTTCTCTTCTCCCCACACATCCCCATCTCTGCCGCAGCTTATTCCTAAATGCGCATCATTTAAAGACAAGGAGGTAATCTTCTCTCTCTCTCCATAACAGAAACAGACTGCTGGTCTTTAGCAAGTAGCCCTCAGGAGAGCGTTTCTTTAAAGTGCCAAAGGATTTCTGCTCACGGCATTATTTTTAAAATAAGGTTGTTCCGGATTGAGGCGCTCCCTGCTTAAATGACTCAGCAGCTCACGGGTGTCACGAGTGAAATGTGGGATTTCTGAGTCAGTAGGGCCACCACTGGTAGTGGGGTCACAGAATCTTGTGCAGGCCCTGCCATTCCCGGGGTGAAGATGACAAGGGTCACAGCCAGCGTTACACTGTGTTTCCACTGACGTGTCACTTCCACTTTCGGGGGTTGGAGGGTGCATTTTCAGGTGAGACGTGTGGCTGTCTGACATGACAACCTGTCCAGGGACTGACTTCTCTTGTGTGAGTTTGAGTGAATGAGTGGATTTCTCCACGCCCTTCCAGGGGAATTCCTCATACTGGGCAGAAAGAACTCCACAGGAGTTCCAGATGTCCTTCCTGGCTCTAAACTTAGGAACTAGTTTGATTAGTTAGAAATCAACTGATGTCTAAACCGCGTTCTCGCTTCATGCTTGGAAATAGCCATTTCTCCACTTCCGAGGACTCAATTCCAGCCCAGTCCCCCAAACCTATCCCATATTATTTTTCATGGTTCAATATACACCGCCTGCTCCAGCAAGCTGTTTCTTTGCTGTTTATGCACTCCTATTATACAAATCCCCTTGTCTTATATGATGTCTCCTGAAAAGCCCTTCTACTTTCTCAAACATAATCCATATGAGTCCCTTCCTGCAACTCCATAGGCAGGCCTGGACTCTTCAGCAGTTCCTAAGTAAACCCTAACAACATCGTGGCCTTCGATGCCAACGCCTGAACTTTCCCAGGAACCCCAGATCCAGCGCTCTGCAATGGTAAAAGGCATTATGGTCATCGTGTAGGAACTGTTAGAGAATTGGTCGAGCAATCACCAAAGCTGTCTGCCTGTACTGACTTAACCTTTAGCATTCTGTACATAAAAATCATGTTCTCTGCGTATTTGTCTCCACTCACTGAGCTCCATAATGCCCTCCACATCCTTCAGGCATTCGTGGACTGAATAACAGAATTCATACACACACCTTTTCTCTGTGAAATGTGTATTGAGAAACAGCTGTATGTAAGAAGAAATTAAGAAACATCAAGTGACTTAAGCTCTCTGGCACTTTTTCATTTGGGAAATGAGTTTGAGTTAGATACCCTTAATTAACATGTAACCTGCTTCAAGGAAAGGACCATGTCTTTTTTTTTTTTTCTATTTTGTATCTTCAGTGCCAAGAACAATGCTCGACGTATAGATGTTCAATAAATACCTGCCAAGTTAATGAATATTTAGTCACGGCTATTTTTGAGACACTATTCTAGACATAGAAGTGAACAGAACAAGCATGACCCTGTCCTCATGGGGTTTTCATTCTACTAAAGACACACACTGGGTAAAAAAATTACAAGTATGATAATATTCCAAAAATGAAACCCCCAGGATACTACGGGAGCACATAGCAAAGTGTTTTAACCAAGTCGAGAGAGTCAAGGAATCAATCTAAAAAAAATGGATAGGAGTTAAATAGAAGGAGAGTTAAATAGCAAAAGGGGATGGGAGTAAGGTGAAGAATATTCCAGGCAGGGAGAACAGTAGGTAAGAAATTTGAGGGAAAGGAAATGTGACTCTACCACTTTTATTACCATCTAGAGCAGACATGTCCAAGTTGTGGCCTAGGACCAACACAAATTCTTAAAACGCTATGAGATTCTTTTTGTGACTTTTTTTTTAATCTCATCAACTATTGTTAGTGTTAGTGTATTTTACGTGTGGCCTGAGACAATTCCTCTAATGTGGCCCAGGATAGCTGAAAGATTGGATACCACTGGCATAGAGTGTCTAAAGCAACGGTGAATACATAAGAAGTGCTAATGAATTGAATGAATAAGTGAATACAGATTGCTGCAGCCTGAGCTATTTCTATATCATTGAGAGTTTTATTGAAAAGCTTATTTTAATTTAAACATGATGTGAAATCTATTTGTAAGTGAGATCATTGATGAAGGGTAACCTTCTATATAATTATATTTTAAGTGGTTCTCAGAATGCTTCTCAGTCCTTAATCCCATTCAACTCTTAGGTCTTTGAACATAGGAAGCATAGCTTGTAGTTCTTCTGTACCCACCCTAGCACCCAGCTCAGTGCTGTGCACATTGTAGGTGCTAAGTACTCATCCTTAACAGTGAATATCCCTTTCAAATATTCTCAGAAAGATCGCTGTTATCAACATGAAGACTCCCAATTCCTAAAATTTATATTCATAGTTTGCATTGGTTGGGTCAAACAGACTTTAAACCTGTGGTGCTCTTAATGCTTTTTGAGTATCAGCTTTCTGTCATTTTCTTTTGGGGTAGGGGACCATTTTATTTGGTATGTGTCATTTCTGATCCAGCCATCTTATTCCCTTGAGACTTGCAATTTTTAACTAAGCCCATTCTCCTGGCTCCAGCTAATGGTGGTAAGGAGGGTACAGACTCTCAAATTAGGTTAATTTGTACCATTGCCTGTGAAAATTTATTTTTTGTTTTGTTTTGCCTTCATACTAAAGAGGCAATCCATCTCCAGTGACAGAGACTATTAGATGAGAAAAAAAGGTCAGGAGCTCCCAGTGGCTATTCTTTCTGATATATGAAGGAAGTTGGATTAAGAGAAGAGAGAAGAAAGTCAACAAAGCCAAGCAGAGGCAAGAAGGAATCTCATAGATTTCACGTTCCTGGTTCTATTATGACAGGATTAGCTGTCTTCCAAGAAAGCTCATAATTCTAGCTCTGATTAGTTGGGTTCCGGCTGCTTGAAGTTATGAGTCCTAATTAATACATTTGGCCAAGTACCAGCCTAATGGAACTGTATTTTGGAGAAGTCTTTGAAGTTACCTAGGACAATCTCATAACATCAAAAGGAACCCTAAGTGGTGACCATCTAACTACTGCCTGGCAAGTATCTGGAGAAGTAAACTCTGCAATACAGCCCATTCTAGAGCCTGACAGTTAGATTCTTCCTAACACCTAGCCTAAATCTGCCTTCCCAAAATATATACTTCTTAGTACTACATTCTAGAATTATATAATAACTATATATATTCCACATGGCAGTCCTTCAAATATTTCATTATATATATATATATATTTCTCCAACTCTTAGAAAACAACATAGCAAGTTGGCTAAAAGTAACAGTTCTAGATAAGAATTTACTAGCTATATAACCTTGAATCAGCCATTTATCCTCTCTAAGTCTTTTATCATCTATAAAATGGCAAGCAGGGATACCACACAAGGTTGTTAAGAGGATTAGATGAATTAACATGGATAAAGGACAATTCTAGACATATAAGTACTCAATAAATATTAGCTATTGTTGTGGTTGTAGTAATTGTAATCAATACAACCACCATTGATTTTTCTCTTTGCCAGGTAGTTCTAATCCCCTCAACCATTTGTCACTTACTAAAAATCTTGCTTATCCTCTCTCCAATTAAGCAAATGACTCCAGATGGGTACCGGCCCAAGAAGAGTACTATGCTATGGCCTCTACTTCTATGAACACACCTATAATTCTGTTGCTTTTTTCTGTAGCCACCTCACATCTCTCCAAGAGTGGGCTGTAGGTTGACCAGTTCTCCCAGACCCTCCTTCACATGAATAGCCTCATTCTGTCCTTGTGGAATTTTGCTATTAGTGAAGCACAGATGTAAACATTAATTCTTGCAGAATTTTTTCTTATTGTTTTTTTAAATATTTCAGCCTGCCAAAATCATGACTGTCCTAATGCTAGCATTAACTCTGAATTTGACTCATCAAATATATTAACTTTCACTGCCATCTCTGTGTTACCTACAAATCTGATAATGCTGTTTCTTCTACCTTCATCTATATTTTCAGGGTTAACAAAAATAAGATTAAGATCAAAGCTTTGTAACCCTCTACTGGTACTAATTCATATCAATTGTTATTATTGTCTTGTAATACATTATAGTTTGCAAAGTGACTTTCATATACATGATCTAACTTAATCCTTATAAATGCTTTATAAGTACCAATATTATCATTATATTGCAGGTAAGAAAACTGTAGTTTAGAGAGCTTAAATAATGTGAGCAAGGTCCCTCATCTGATAAGTGCCACATCCAGCTGCAAACCTGGATTGTCTGAGAACACATCGGGTTGTTCAATCAGCTGTGTAATTTCTTCACCTTACCATCATCCACCATACATGTTCCCATTTTATCATCAGGAAATTCATTAGTGCCTTTCTCAAATTGCTTGCTGTAATTTAGGTTTACTACCTTTACTGTTTTTCTCCTAGTGCACTCTAGGTGCTAGCAAAGCATAGAGGGTGAGATGGGGAGGGAAGACAGAGTTCCTGGTTATAATAATGCCTACTTTTCTGAGTTATGGGCTGTGATTAGAACACAGATATGAGCATAAAATGGGTACTCATTATGGGCATCAGCTCCTACTCTTTAGTCTATTTTTCCATTTCCAAAAGAAGATTCTTCTCCCAGATACAGTCAAGGGAAGCAAGAGTGAATTGGAAAATGCTTTAGCATTTGTTCCACTAATTAATTCTGAGCAGTGTGTCTGTCCCTTCTTTGACAACTCTTTGGCCACCATAGAGCTAAAAGGGCCATTTTTATTGCCTTCAGCATTTTTCCACCCTCACTGTATTCCAATCTTCAGCCTCCTGCCACTCTTCCTATAGGTACATGCCCTGGCCTTATGTGTCCTCACTATGGGCCCCCGTCAGAGCTCATCAGTTGAGTGTCTCTCTAATTGGACTGTTTTTATCTATTTGTTTCATATGTTTCTGTTTTGCCTGACTTTTTTTTTTCTTATTGGGATATTAGAATAACTTTTTTCCTGGATTTTTGCATGCCTCTTTGGCCATTACTACCCCTGCCGGGGGCTCATCCTTACATCCTCTGAATTTTTCAATGCACCAGTTAAAAACTGTGGGACATATGTCTGTAGTATCTTCCTTCCTCATCATCATGACTATAAAATGAAATAGTGACTTACTCCCAAGAGTGTAGGTGACTAACTTCCACATCACAAACCAATTTTAGGGTTTTTTGGGAGAGGGAGAAGGGCTTTTTTTATTTTTAGAATTATATTCGATTGGCTGGTACTTGGCTCTATTCCTTATTCAGTGTTCAGTCTTGACAATGTCATTTATATTCTCAGTAGAGAATTCTGTTATACTTGTACTCTCATATTCCTATGACAACCCAGTGAACTGAGTTGTTTTACCATTTCCATTTTGCAGCACCCACAGTGGTTAAACTTCTTAATTCATTGGGTTGCTATAAGGATTAAATCAGATAATGTATATAGAACACATACAAGTTATGACAATTATCTTTGCGAACTTGCCACTATGCACTGACAAACAACTCAGTAAGGTGTCGTAACCTTGGTATATCTGTGTCTCACGGCTGTGTTCGTGTTGACATGTGGCGGTGTCTTGCTGAGTGTCATTCATTATTGTTGGTGCATGTTTTTGCGTGCTGTCAAGAGAATGTCAGATCTTGAATTAGAGCAACAAACAAACATTAAATTTCTTGTTAAACTTAGCAAGAGTGGAAGTGAAATCAGGGATATGTTAGTCCAAGTTTATAGGGAAAATGCCCTAAAGAAAATGGTAGTGTACAAATGGAATAAACATTTTTCTGAGGGGAAAGAAAGTGTCACTGATGAAGAGATGTCAGGGCAATCAATAAAAAGCAGAACTGACAAAAACATTGCAAAAATTCATCAAATTGTGTGTCAAAATTGTCGACTGACTGTGAGAAGCATAGCAGACCAAATAGACATTGATAAAAAAATAGCAAAATCTTAACTGAAAATCTTAGCATGAGAAACATATGTGCAAAAATGGTCCCAAAGGAGTTCACTGATGAACAAAAACAAAGAAAAGTTGAAGTTTGCCAAGACCTTTTGGAGAGGCAAGACTGTATTTTGGGCCTTGTTATCACTGATGATGAAACATGGGTGTACCAATATGACCCTGAAACAAACCATCAAAGTGCACAATGGAAGTCAGCAAATTCTGTGTGACCAAAAAAGTTCCATCAGTCCAAATCAGAGTCAAAACTATGTTGTTAACCTTTTTTGATATCAGAGGGACTATTCATTATGAATTTGTACCAACTGGACAAAAAGTCAACCAAGTTTACTATTTGGAAGTGCTGAAAAGTCTGGATGAAAAGTTAGAGCAAAACAACCTGAACTTTTCACCAATTCATGGCTCTTGCATCATGACAATGCACCAGCTCACATGGCACTATTTGTGAGGGAGTTTTTAGCCAGTACACAAATAATGGTATTTGTTGGCATTTGTAAGCACTTACTTTATACTACTAATGATCTGACCTGCAATGACTTTTTTCTTTACCCAAAGGTAAAAGAAATAATGAAAGAAAATCACTTTGATGATATTCAGGACATCAAGGGTAGTATGACAACAGCTCTAATGGCCATTCCAGAAAAAGAGTTCCAAAATTGCTTTGAAGGGTGGACTAGGCACTGGTAACAGTGCACAGCTTCCCAAGGGGAGTACTTTGAAGGTGTCTGTAGTGATATTCAGCAATGAGGTAGGTAGCACTTTCTTTAGGATGAGTTCGCAAATTTAATTGTCAAATCTAGTAGCATCAGTAGTAGTATAGAGTAAGTGCTTGCAAATGCCAACTATTATGAGCATACGCAATTGATTAGAATGACTTGAAAACCATTTCTTCCTTTGCTGGTTTGTCTTACCAAAGGTATAAATACTCTAAAGGAAACAAATAATTCCCTCTGGATATTCAGGGCCAAGCTGGGGCACCAGCTTCTGGATTGGGAGGGAGTTCTGCTGAGCTCCCTAATGGCTGACGGTGTCTAATCTTCCCTGGAGATGAACGGTCGCCTGGTGGATTTAGCAGTCCACTGTCAGGGCTGCATAAAAGAAAGACCCCAGGGGGGGATCTCCAGCAACAAGGAAGCTTGGGGCCTTCTCAGGCAGACTGAGCCTGGCAGCCATCCAAAAGATAGGACCTTAAAAATGCACTGGGAGAGTTCACTCCATATGGACTATCTCCATGTGACCTGGAGAGCCAGCATGGGACAGGAAGTCACAGACTCTAGAAGATAACACTGGATAAGGGGCAGAGCAGCCTCAGAATTCAGACTCCTCAAGGGCAGATCCTGAGTTCCTTATCACACAGCTTCTCTGGTTGTTTCCTAAGGAAGAAATAGGTCAGGCTCTTCTCTGGTTCCCACCTTCTGAGACTGGGCTCCCCTGTCACAGGTCTGATTGGTGGGCTGTCAGAGGCAACAGACTTCTTGGGTGACCACCCAAGGACAACAGGGCCCCAGCAGGCTGCAATGGGGCCCTGATGACATGTTGGGGCACTCAAACCTCGAACCACTGATGACGTGGGCCCTAGCTGGGAGTTAGACACAGATTGGCAACAAGAAAGTATGTGTTAGACAACCATAGGCCTTCCTTAGCAAATCTCTAACTCTTAATGGAGAAATACTGGAAATGTGGGGAAAGGTATATGTTGCCTAGTTCATTGTTGATTTGTTGTAGCCAGGAACTTTGTGTGCTAATACCATACAGCTTATGTAAGCTGTTTGTAACATAGTAAAAAAAAAAAAAAAAAAAAAAACCAATGAAGCAAAAATAAAAACAAAAACCCCAAAACGGTGGTGGGAGGAGGCTGTGTGGGGAGCTGATACATCCTGAATGTTCTGAGTTCTGATGAGTACTGAATGCTCAAGGTTGACAGCCCAGTCACCCTTTAGATACAAATCTTGGGCCTGAAGACTGTTAGAGAAATTAATCCCCAAATCACAAAACCAAAACTGTTATCCTTGAGGGTTTTCTCAGAGAGGAGAAACAAGAGGGTACAACAAACAGAACTCAAGTCTTAGAACCATCTAAGAGACAGGCTCTCAAAACATCCAGGAATCCTTTTACTTCCAGTACAACTAGGCCTTCCTTCAACAGTCATCTCTAGATACTAATAGACACTCCTTTCCTATCTTATTTCTTGTCCATTACCACAATAAATGACACAATAAATCATCCTCAGGAGTCAATACTGTGTACTCTCCATTTAAAGCTGAAGCTCAAGCCATGTTATGAAAGAGGAAGTGGGGGCAGAGGAGGGAGAGGGGAAGAAGAGGGTGGGAAAAGAGGGAACCAGGGGCGAAGAGGTCTGAAAACAACCTGGCCCTTAGCTAGGATTTGCTCTGTTTTCCCTAACTGGAATTTAGTACCTGTGTCCTCACAAGCAGCTCAGAGCAAAGCAGAGAAACAAATTGGAAAACAGGAACAAACACTTGGAAGCTTCTTTTAATGATACACAGTAGACTCTCAGTCATCCGGCACCCATGGGGATGGGTAGATGCCCGAGAAATGTAGGTAGACTCTCGGTTAACCAGAACTCAAGCAACTGGGTATTTTGCCAGTTGCTTGAGAGCACTGGTTACTTGAGTTTTGGTTAAGGGAGAGTGTCCTATAATTATATCCAGGACCTCCCTGAAGAGCTGAGTGTGCCTTGAACGGAAAGGAGAGGGTCAGGCATTTAAAAGGACACTCAGAGAAGCGACTGCCACACCTCTGGGCTGAGTTGAGTTTGAGGGAGAACTAACCACACCGACAGAGAGCGGACCCCAGCAACAAAGTGAAGGAAATGTCTTTCTCTTAGAACACAGAAGTGGCAGTGGGAATACCTTGCAGTTACTGTGATTCTCCACTGCAAGATACAAATCTGTTAGCTCTCCTTTCTCTTCTTTTAATATGGAAGTATCAGAGTACTAGTCTGCCCGGCCAGGTGTATTTTTCTTATTTGTTGGGCTGGGTAGTTTATTAGTTAGATTTAAAACACAGCATTTTGCACTTATGAAACAGAATAGAGGGCATGAAACATAGGATAGGGCTCAAGGGTCTAAAGAGTGAGGTCAGGCATGGGTTAGCAGCAGTCCAGGAGGGAAACTGCCCACCGTACAAACTTGTCTGTTCTTGGTCTGTGGTAAAATGCTCCATGATGGCCACTAGCTCTTGTGTCCATTACATAATGGGTCTTCTTAATAATGACAGTTTTGGAGAATATACTGCAAGACAACATATCCTCTGAATTTTATTTTTTTAAATATTCTTTTACATTTATATGTATATTTTAAATTCTGTCCAAGCACTAGCAATGCCATGGTGAATAAGACATCATTTCCAGATTGCAAAGGGCCTCCTGAATATGACCAGTGTGTAGGTTTCTGTACCTCAAATAGGCATCAGTCGCTAGGTAAGATTTATACTGGACAGGAGCACAGAGGCAGAATTGGTAGAATTGGTTGACTTTCTTAGGAAGGTTGCCTGAAGGAGGTGAGCATTTCTGTTTCTCTTTACTTACACTGTTTCACTTTACTAATCTATAAACAGAGGCACACAGTGCCCACTTCTAAGGGTTTTGGAAGTTTAAATGACAAAAGAAATCACTACATCCAACACAGCACAGTATGTGACAAGTGCTCAACCCAAAGTATTTCTTGTGTTAATCAGGAATTTCATTCATCATAGGTAACAGAGTCCCCAGTAAGAGAAGCTTTAAACATAGAGGCTTATTGTTTCTTCAAGGCTACTTCCTGGTTACAAGATGGCAGCTGCAGCTCCTGCCATCATTTCTACCTTCCAAGAAAGAAAAAGAGGAAAAGGGAAGAACAAAAGGCACTAGGAAGATGGGAAACTAAAGCTTTCCTGGTAGTACAGCCCAAGACTTCTTGTCTTAGGGGGAATCTGTTCAGTATTTAACCATTAAGTATGATGCTACCTGTAAGATTATTATAGATGCTCTTCATCATATTGACAAAATTCCTTCTTATTTTTAATAGGCATTAAATTTTGTCAAATGCCTTTTCTTTTATTGAGATGTTTATATGGTTTTTCTCCTACACTATGTTAATATGATGAATTACACTGATTTTCCAATGTTAAGCCATTCAAAAATTTGGAAAGAAACCCAACTTAATTATAATATGTTATCTTCTTTATATGTTGCTGGATTCAATTTAATAATATTTTTTCAAGGATTCCTGAACCTATTTTTCAGATATAGGGCTTTAATTTCTTTCTCTGTAATGTGTTTGTCAGGTTGGTATCTGGGTTGTAATGTCCTCATGAAAAAAGTAGTTGAAAGTATTTTATCCTCTATTTTCTGAATGAACATATGTGAAACTGGTATTATTTCCTCCTTAAATACTTAATAGAATTCACCTGTGAAGCCATCTAGGACTGGAGTTTTTTGTGTGTGTGCAAAAATTTTTACTAAATTAAATTAAATTTGTTTAATAAATAAAAGACTACTAGAGTATCTGTCATTTTGGTTATGTTTTAAAAATATTTTTTATTTTATGTAAGTTTCCAAATTTTGTCACTATAAATGTATCTGTAATATTTTTTTATTCTCCGCCTAATTTCTGTAGAATCTAAAAAAAAACAAACCTCTTTTACTCTTGATATTGATAATATTTTTCTTTTTCTTGATCAGACTTGCTAGGGGTTTATTAATTTTGTTAATCTTTTTCAACATACCAATTTTTGGTTTTGTTATATTTCTCTAATCTTTGTTCTTTATCGATTCCTGTTCTTTGTTGTTTACTTTGAGTTTGATTTGTTATTTTTCTAGTTTCTTAAGGTGGAAGTTTAGATCATTTATTTTAAACCTTCTTTTCTAATATAATCCTTTAGTTCCCTTTAAACACTGCTTATAGCTACCCAAATGTTGACATATTTTCATTATCATTCAGCTAAAATGTTTATTATAATTTGTGATTACTATTAGCACTTTTCAGCTATTTAGAGTTGCATTAATTCCAAATACTGGAAATTCTCCAGGTATCTTATTTTTAATGATTTCTAATTTAATTCTATTTTGGCTGGAAAACAAACCTTGCAAGATTTTGATCTTTTGATATTTGTTGGGACATGTTTTATTGTTCAGTATATTGCTTATCTTGGTGAACATTCCAAAATGTTGAAAAGAATGTGCCTTCTACAATTGTTGGCTGTAGCGTTAGTATTCTATAAATATTAATTAGTTCAAGTTGATTGATATTATTGTTAAAATCTTCAATATCTTTATTGATTACCTACTTGTTCTATCAATTACTAAGAGACAGGTAATAAAATTTGCAACAAGATTCAGGTGTGTCAGTTTCTTCCTTTAATTCTGTCATTTTTTTACTACATATATTCTGAACCTCTGTTATTAATTATATAACATATATAATTGTTATTTATTCCTGATCAATTAAACTGTTTATCATTATTTAGTACCCTTTTATCACTGATAATATTCCTTGCCTAGAATTTTACTTTGTGTTGAAATACTTATACCAGATTTCTAATGCTTAGTGTTTCTGTCCTTATACCCTTAACCTGTCTGTGCTAATTTATTTAAATTGTCTCTTCAGCTCTTTCAGGCAGCATATGGTAGGCTTTTGCGTTTTAATCAAGTTTAATAGTTTCTTCCTTTTAATTGGAATGTTTAATTCATTTACATTTAGTACTACTATTAATGTGAGTTTAAATGTCCCATCTTGGTATTTCTTTCCAAATCATTCTGTATGCTTTTATCTAGTCTTTTCCTGTCTTTTGGATAATTGTATTTTTTAATATTCCATTTTAATTATTCTCTTTGCTTTGCATTGATTTTTTATGGTGCTTCTGGATAGATTGAAATTAATCTTTAACTTATTATTATTAACTTAAAATTAATATTTTACTAGTTCACATAAAATGTAAGAAACTTACAACAGCAAAATTCCATTTACCCTGCCTATCCTTTTTGCTATTTTTATTGTTCATTTTGTCTACTTAAGTAATAAAACACTGTAATACAATGCATTGTTTTTGCATTAAACAATCAGTTGTCTTTCAAAGAAACTAAGAGAAGAAAAAAAGATATTCTTTTCTATTTTCCAATAATATTTACTATTTCTGGTTCTCTCATTCTGTCCTGAGATCCAACTTTCTGTCTAGTGTCATGTCTTTTTAGCCTGAGTAATTTTCCTTAGCATTTCTTATAATGCAGGTCTGCTGTCAACAAATCTGTAGGTTTTTGTTATTCTAAAAGCATCTTTATTTCACTCTTATTTTTGAAGTATAGATTTTTACTGAATAAAAAATTCTGTGTTGAGTTTTTCACCCCCTCCTTCAGAACTTTAAAAGGGTCATTCCTATTTTCTGACCTCTATTATTTATGATGAGAAGTCAGCCATCATCGATACCTTCTTTTCCCTTTTTGTAACTTTAAAATATACATATACAAGGGCTGTGCAGCAAGTATCCAGCCATATAATATAAAAAATAGAGGCATTTATGGCTAGGTTTTTTCTGGACAGCCCTCTTATAGCTAGCTATCTTTAAAATTTTTCTCATCATCTTTTGTTTTCAGTGGTTTGACTACATGGTACCTCAGTTGCTTCTCTTTGTATTTAAATTACTATTAAGTTATTGGTGGATTCTTTTAGTCCAGTTAGGCTTGTTTCATTCTTTGTTAGGGCAGGTTTATCTCATTTTTGTTTTGTTTTGTTTTGTTTTTTTTGGGGGGGGGGAATGGTAGTTCCCTGGGCTGGGAATCAAACCCAGGCCACAGCATTGAGAGAGCCGAAGCCTAGCCATGACACCACCAGGGAACTTCCTTATTTGATTTTTGAACTTAGTTTTAGGGCATAGCCCTCGTTCCTAAGGCACGATCTTTCTGGAGTCATAGCTGAACATGTGAAGTCCTCAGTGATGTGTCTCTGCTCTGGCTGGCCTAAATTCTAACATCTCCCAGTATCATCTCTCAGCTAATAGTCTCAAAATGTTTGATTTCTGGATCCAGCTCTTGCACACAGAGTCTGACCCTCAGACAAAGAACTGAGGTAAATTCTCATGCTGACTTCTGAGGTCATCTCTCTGTACAGCTCCCTTTCCTCATGTATCCTGGTCCATGAATTACAGTTGCTTCAGCTGCCCAGAATTCATCTCCCTGATTCCTTAACTCAGCAGGATGACAACTTTGCTTCTCCAACTCCTCCTTGGACTCCTAAAGGCAACCCTTATCTTGTATTTACATTTGTCAGTTTTATGAATGTCTTTATACTTTTTCTATTTATGAATCTATTCTGAAACAGGAGAATGACGAAATAATTGAAACACTTAAACACTGGAATAGAGATATGCTTTGGAAAGAGTATGGAGTTTGTATTAGAAAGAAAGATTCTAGAAGCAGAAAGATGAATTAGAAGGCTGTTGAAATGGTCCATGTGAATGTTGGTAGGGTAGGGGTTAAGACAAGAGGAATTGACAAGAAGACACAAAGGCCATTTACAAGGAAGAAATACTATATTAGATTTGACTTACAGCTTGTGTTTAAAGTGTATTCTTGGCACTATTTAAATATTTTGAAATATAGTTTTCTGAAATACATCCTGTTAAACATTTAATGAGTGTCAGGCACTGTGTTGAACTCTGTGGATGTAATGTTGGGGAAAAAAAAAAAGAAAAAAATGTCATAAATTTTGTCTGTTTAAATTTGGTTTGGGGTTTTCGTTTTTGTTTGTTTGTTTTTGTTTTTGTTTTTGCTGTGACCAAAGTCCCTTCTAAAGAGACAAATCTACACAGCCATTATTTCAATCTGATAATCATGATAATAAGCAACAAGCTTTGGTGTGGTTGTGCCAGGTGTGTACAGTCAGTGCCCATTCTAATTGGTTAACACCTTGTTCTTATTGGTTGATTCCCCATTCTGAGTGGTTGATGTGTGTATTGTATCGTTGTTAAATACTTGACTATCATCACAAATGACCCAAATAATAATTTTCTCTCAAGAGGAAAGCATTGAAAGAATTAGCTTTTTGTAACCCAAAATTATGAAGGATCACAAACATGATTAAATGGAAAAAGGCAATTTGTAGCAGGAAAAAAAAACCGACACAAAAGACTGCAATTGAATGGCACCCGTGGTGTAGTTAGTGTTAAAACTCTGCCAGGATGCTTTGACAAATCTTGAATTCAGAACCATCCTTCAGTACCAACTGTGTGAGGCCTCCCCATATGTTTTAACCTCTGCTTCTCAGACATCCAAGGCATTCTCCAATTCACTTCATGTGATCTTGGTATTACTCTTCTACCTGCCTCAGCATTACATAAGCTACCTTGAGCGGGTCTTTGCTTATCTAACCAAAGAGACAAGCTAAAGCTATGACATGATCTGTAATTCAGAATATTTGTGAGGCCATGACACCAATCTTCCATCAAATATGAGCACTAATCACTGCAG
Source organism: Lyroderma lyra (assembly GCA_004026885.1). Lineage (NCBI taxonomy): Eukaryota > Metazoa > Chordata > Mammalia > Chiroptera > Megadermatidae > Lyroderma > Lyroderma lyra. Next base: position 258,502 of record PVJL010000417.1, read on the forward strand.
AAAGAGGCCTAATATATGATAAACAGATGAGCAACCTGAAGCCCACAGATATTTTCTCTTTTTTCTTTTTTCTTTTTTATGTGGGTAGCTCCCTGGCTGGGAATCAAACCCAGGACGCAGCGTTGAAAACGCTGAAGCCTACCCACTACACCACCAGGGAACTCCTCACAGATATTTTCTGACCACACTGAGTGATGGATTTCACTCAGTTCTCTAGACTTCACGTCTTAACAGATGATACAGAGCAGTGGTTCTCAAACTTGGTTGTGCAAAAGAGAAGGCCTTGTTAAAATGCAAGTGTCCAGGCCTTATTGCCAAAGTTGCTAAATTGGTAGGTCTAAGAATTTGCATTTCTAGCAGGTGGCCAGGCACTGCTGGTCTGGGGACACACTTAAACTACTGGTATGGAGAGTTCTCAGACAAGTTCATGTTTATGTTTGTGTTGGCTTTCCACTTTTAGAGTCACCAGCTCCCTGGTCATTCATTGTTTTACAACATTATGTCGTCATATTCCCAGGATTGGCTGGGTAGTGTTGGAAGCTGATATTCAAGGGCAAGGAGAAAGTTATAAAGGAGCCATTTCATTAAGAATGATTTCTTTTTTCTTGGAAGAAATGACAGCAAGGAGATTTGAGGGTTTCCAGTCACTTCTCCAGGGCTTACTGTGTTAGGAATAAACTGCTGTAAGTATACAATTGAGATCTGGCGATATTTCTTTAATATACTATACTGATGAATGATGGTAAACTACAAATGTTTCTAATATTTAGGAGGTTATTATCAAGGTGTGCATCTCTAATTCACATAAGATGAAATTTCATAACCCAGTGATGATCCATTTTTATTAGTTACAAAACTAAAAATCAACAATACTAACAGTAATTATTGCCTAGGCTTGACATAGCTCTGTTTTGTCAAAATGGAAAATTGCGGCATGAATTCTCTTCACTTAGTCACACACTTGTCTGTGAATTGAACCATGTCCTGCTGCTTCTTCACCCAACTAATGTTTATGGAAAAATAACGAGAGTTAGAAACGGTTCTCTGTGGGGAACATTCAGGATATGATGACTTCACAAAGAAACGCTGTTTAATGGGGTGATGAGATTTCTGCAGAAACTACTGTGACGATGAGAAGCAGAGCGGAGCAAGTGCCCTAGGAGTCAGAGGAGAGTGGAGTCGCTTTTGGTTGGAATGATCAGAAAAAGTTCTGTGAAGAAAGTGGAACCTCAGCAGGATTTTGAAAGTGGACTTGGGTTTTCACAGGCACATGGGGGAAGACAACCAAGGATGGAGAATTAATTCTAAGAGAACCAGGGGCAAACAAACTTAAGATATTTTCCATTTATGGTGGGTTTAGTGCTCATGGAAGTTCCATGCAAAGAGGAGTGGGAGAGGAGATTATAGGTGAGAGAGAAGAGGATCCTAAATGTCAGATCAAGGATTGAGAGTTCATCCAGTAGACAGTGGGGACACATTGAGGTTTCTGAGCAAAGGAATAATATGACCTAAATTTTTATCTTTATCATATTCATGAAGGGCCAATGATGAAGTATAGTTGTTCAGAAAGTGAAGGGAATAAAAGCAGTGCGGTGACTCAAAAGGTGTAATAGTCCAGGAATGAAGGCCAAGGTTAGACCTGGGAGTCCCTTATGGAAACAACAATGCAGGGTTGTAATTAAAGCTGGAACAACATGTGGCAATTGATTGTGTGAGGGTTTTAGAAGAGTGTTGATGCCATTCATCAAAATAGAAAAGTCCGTGGAAGAGGAATGTTTCGTTGTTGGGGAGGAAAATGATGAATATAGATGTAGACATGTATAGATATGGTGGGTTTATACTTGAATAAAGCCAGATAAAAATGTTGACAGTAGTTAGAGAAGTGGAGCCTGAGGAAAAAAAGTCACATTGAGCTATTGTATCAGTCAGGATAGGCCAGGTTATGTTGCAGTAACAAGCTGCACTAAAATCCCAGTGGCTTGAAACAATGCGATTTTTTGCGACTGAGAATCTACAGCCACTGCATTTCAGGAGGGGGACTCTGTTCGCCCCAGTTACTCAGAGACCCCAGCTCCATCTCAATATTTTCTCTGTGATCACAGAGACCAAGAAAGGGGAACTTGGCAAACCAAGGGCTGGCCTATAAAACTCCTGCCTGGCACTTTTGCTCACATTTCATTGGCAAAAGTAAATCACTTTATCATTCCTGAGCTAAGGTGAATGCAGGGAAACTGCCATTTGTGAACCTCTGTCCTGACTCCTGTGAGTATCATCCAGGTGAGAGATGATGGAGACAGAGCAGTAGATACAATCTTTGATGTGAAGAGGGGGTAAAGCCAAGCTCTAAGGACAGAACCTCAAAGAATACCCCTGTTATAGGGCAGTAAGAAGAACCCATATTTAAGGAGGCAAAATAAAAATACATAAAAAAGCAAAGGGCTCAGCTTCGTCTAAGGTCACATCTGTGGGAAACATCTCAGGGAAGTTCCTCTCTGCCAAATCTGGGGGTAAGTCAAAGAAGCTGAGGCTGAGGAAGGGCTGTTGGATCTGACCTTGAAGGAAATATGGTTGACCATCAAGAGACCTGATTCAAGGGAGGCGATGGGGCCAGATACAAAGTCAGAATGATGAAGCAATGATCAAAAGTGGAGCCAGAATATTGGACTGTGGAAAAAGGGGAGGCCAATAAGATGGTTGCTGGAGGTAGCAGCAAAATCAAAGCTGCTTTGCTAAGTCCATCTGACAGGTTTTCTTTTGGTCATTCAGCAAATATTTATTGAGCATTTACTCTTGCCAAACACTGATTTAGGAGCTGGGGAGAGAGCGAGCTAGATAAGTTCCCATGGAGCTTATCTTCTAGTGGAGGCAGACATACAATAAACAAGCAAGCAAATAAATGAATGACTGGGGTAGATAATTTGCAATTATATTTAGTTCTGAGAAAAGTAAATAAATGATATTTAGTTCTTTCTTTCCTTTGAAAGGAAGTGACAGGATGGGTGAGGGGTGTGCATTGAAGGGTAGATCCTAGACAAGTCAGGATAGGCTTCTCAGGGGTGGAACTTATAAGCTGGCTCTTAAAGCACAAGAAATATCAACCAAGCAAAGATTTGAAGCTGGAGTATTTCATGGTAGGCAGAATGGAAAGCTCTGACAGAAAGATAGAGTTCTTACAGAAAATGAGGATTAGAAGGAAAATTTTAAATGGCTGGGTGTATGTGTGTGTATGTGTGTGGGTGTTTGGGTGTGAATATCTACAGTAAATGAAGGTTCTAGAAGGCATCTGCTTTTCAATGTATAGGATTAATTAGTTTAGAAACACACGCCTTCACCTACAGGTAACCCTCCACAGAACCAGCCTCAGTTGTTGGGGAAAGATTGCAGCAGGGTAGAGATCTGCTGAGGTACGTTCTTTCTCAGTGTTTTATATTGTGCAGACTGTTACTTTTTAAAGTTTTGGAACCAGTCCTTACTGGCTTATCACAAAATGCCTTTTATACTTGCATTCCCCTTAATTTCAGATTTGCAGAATGTAGTCACACACTTGGATAAGCTTGACCTTTCTCACATGTCCCTGTGGGTGTAGGACACATTTTCTGGGTCTGCTCTTCCACCTATGTGGTTTTTTAAAAGAGACGCTGAAACAAATCTTTGCAGAACGCTATCATGAGCCCCTGTGCCTTAGGCGATGAGAGGGGCCATTACGGCCATGAGGTCGGAATTACCCTGCCACTAGGAAAGAGTATATACAATTTTGTTTGGGACAAGCTGCAAAAAGACTAAATTAACTTTCCTTCTCCCTGTGGTGGGACCCTGGCAGGAAAGACGGCTTCCTGTCAGGGAGTGCCCCAAAGGCAGCCAAGTGCCGGTGGCAGCTGTGGCAGCTGGTCTCAGGACTTGTTCTGTAGGCCTCAGCAGCCCCCACCCTGATGTCCTGAGAAAAGCCTGCGCTCAGAGAAGTGGAGTGGAGACCCAGGACTGTGTGGACGGCCCTATGGAGAGTTCTAGAGGGCAGTTCCTTGCAGGATGCCAAGGAGGAGGAGCTCCTACTCATTCTGAGAGGAGAGGGTCAGAATATATTATTGTAATTTACATATTTTAATTTACATACATTAAAAAATTCCAAAATTTATCTTAAAGACCAAAATGGGATGACAAGTTCGGGAAAGTGGCCACACCTATGTTACTTTTTGTGAACATGCTGTGTGTGGGGTGAAGCTGCAAAGTGCTTTACAGTCATTTTGTCACTAAGGACTCCAAACCACCCTGGAGGGTGGTAGCGTCCCCACTGACGCAATTTATAGAATGGTTTACTCTGGAGGTGCTGGTGGCTAGTGTGGCCTGCAGAAGATGGGCTCAAGTCAATGCAGTCAAGGTGGGAGCCGAGGGCCTGCTCCTCGCGGCGGACGGGATCGCCAGCCATACCGAGCGCAGCCGGCAGAGGGCGTGCTTTAGGGACCAGGGAGGGGGAGGGCAGGTGGCGTTATCAAAGGCTGTACGGACCACCGCTTGGTGGTATTTTATCAGCAAGTTGGAGAAATCTTGGCCAAGAGCGTTGGCCAGACAAATGCTGCTTGCAGTACATGTGGCAGGGAGGGAGACTGGCTGCAAGCCGAGCTCAGTACCAGCGCAGGAGAGCACGGGTGGGAGAACCAAGGTCCTGCATAGCGTAGCCACTGCCTTGTTCGCGCCTCTCACTGAGCCCCAAGTTTCCTGTAGAAGAAAAGGCAAAACAACACAAAGAGTCAGTGATTCCCAAAAGCATCTCTAGTCCTTTGTTTGTTTGTTTGTTTGTTTGTTTGTTTGTGTTGCGAGTGGTCATTTTGGAAATGAGACCCTTTGCCCTCCACGGAGCATCCTCTTGACCCTGGGAGGGATGAAGTGTTTCGAATTTCCCCCCTTTCTGCTCCCAGAGGCCGGTGCGCGGATGCACACGGGCCTGTGTTCTCCCTGCAGTGCAACAGCCACGCTCGCCCTCTCCCAGTGTCATGCTGCCCAGGGAGATGCGCCAGGCACACTCCAGGAGCTCTGAGTCGGGACGTGGGCCGCGGGCCTTCCTTTTGTCTTCAGCGCCTTTTCTTCATCTCCCTGCGGCTGACTTGAGGGGTCAGCATCCTCAGGGCCCGCTGTGTCACTCCGGGCGGAGGCGGGGTCCGGAGGGAAACGTGCTGCTGTTTGGTGACTGACGTTGGAACTGGCTCTGAGAGGAGAGGTCAGGCTCGGCCTGGCGCGGGTGTTCGCGTCTTCCGCGCGGTGAGCACGGTGTGTACTCACAGAGCTAATGCCCTGTGACAGATGGGTTCTGGGCGCCGCGCCGCATGCAGAGAGGACAGTCAGCAGGGAAGTTGCTCCTAGAGAATTTATTTCCGTGGGTTTGAAAAGCTACAGGGCTCTGGGAGCATTTGAAGACGGAAGATAGAGGGAGATCAACATTCTATTTACAGCTTTTAAATTCCCTTCCAGACAACCTGAGGCATATGCAAGAACAGAGAAAATTGGTTCCAAGGGGGTCAATACTCAGGGTCAGCTGAGCTCGGGGCCCCTCCTTCCTCATCCATCTCTGCAACCCCTTCTAGCACAATGCTGCTCCTGGAAACATCCCCTGACTTTTATTAATTATGAAGATTTCTCTCCTCTCTCACTTCCCAAGCTACCTATTATTTCCCTTACATTCAACTCACATTTACCAATCCCTTACTTTCTTCCAGGCAAATGAAAATGACAATGACACCATCCTTCCCTCTTAGAGACTTAGAGGGGAGACAGGCAATCATTAAGAGCACTCATAGTGCATTAATATAACATATACACTGCCTTAAAGACTTAATTCACCTCATCTGTATGTGTGTATATGTTAATTATACATCCATACGTTTATGTGTGTGTGTGTGTGTGTGAACTGGTTTTCCCATAAGAATTTAAGCACTCTGAGCACAGAGCTGTATCGTGTGTGATGATTTCTGGGGTGCAGAGTATCAAGTAAGTGTATAACAACTCCTTTTGAAATGGAGAGGAAATGAATTTGAGGTGCTAGAGTGCAGCCAGAGCACCTTCTGAAAGAAAAACAACAGCGTTCATGTTTGTTACAACTAAGCGTTCCTTGTTGGTTTCCCTTGCACTTTTTCCACTTGAACAGAGAGCCCCACCATTTATGCCACTAGAACAGACCAGAACCCCATTGCTGACCTCAGGACAGCATTGCAGGCTGATCATTTCCAGGCATATCCTTTCAAAACAGCCAAATGGGCCAGTAAAGAGCAATGAGGGACGATTCTCAAGGGGAAAAAATTAAGTTGGATCCCTATGTCACACCACATACAAAAATAAATTTCAGATGGAGTAAAGATTGAGAAGAAAAAAAGAAAACCTAGATAATTAGAATATTTCTGTAATCTTGTGATTAAAAAAGGCCTTCCTAATAAGACAAAATAAAACATAAAACCCAGCAGACTTAAAGAAAAAGATTGACAAATTTGAGCATCTAAAATTAAAAACTTCTCTAGTAAAGAAAGAAAAGGCATTTTTAAAAATTAGTCTCAGGTAAAAGGTTTTTTGGTTTTGTTTTGTTTTTTTAAGCCACCAAGTAGGAGAATATTATCCATGTTAAACAGAGATCAGTAAGAAAGGTAAGAAATTTCAAAAGAATTTTTTAAAATGACATAAACAGAATATTTACAGAAGAATACAAATGACCAATCAGGGATACCCTTCATTTTGTCTTTTAAGGTAAAAACCCTCTGTTTTTATTGCCATTAGTCTGTTTTTGTCTCCATCATAGAAAAATTCATGTTTTTACATCATTTCATAAAATAAGTCACCATCTCTCATATAAATCTTTTAGAGAGAAGTAAATAATTTGATCCTTTTGAAATATTTTACCTCTTTGCAGTCATTAGACTCCGGTTTCCTTGTTATGACCTAGAAACGAGAGGAAAACTTCACTAAGTCCTCAGCTTTGAGAAGCCATCAATGGAAGATAAAAGTCACAGATCACCATTCCCAAGGCACAGCCTCCTCTTCACTGCCAGCAGTGAACCCTCTGATCATCCCAGGGATCCAGCACTCTCAGCAGTGATAAGCTGAGTGTTCCTTGGTGGCTTAGAATAAACAATTTATTTCAGAACCAATGATGCTTCAGATCTTCCTCATTCACAGGCAATCAGACCTCAAATCACACATATTTTCACCACACATAAAGATAGGATGCCTTTGTGGCCCCAGGCATTAGAGGCCTAAACACATTTGTCCTGTTAGCAGCTTTCCCCTTATCTGGTCCCGTTTTAGAGGTAGACGACCACTTCCAGAGCCATAAGCTGCCTTGGTGGGCTGAGCACACAGACCCAAAGAAGAACTAGGAAAACTACATCTATATACCTATGAAAAGGGCTTTTAGGAGAGCTGAGAAGAGAGATTTTTAAGGATCAGATGACACCTTTGAGAGCAACAGGAGCAACAGTAATGCAGATAGTTAGCTGTAAAGGTAAAGTTGCACCTTCCACTAAGTGTGACTGGGAGAAAACTAAGTATTGAGTTAAGAGGTGTCTGTGAATGTTGCTGGTCATGTGCCTGAGGGCGCTCACATCGCCTTTGTTAACTCACTGTCAGGGTCAAGTGCCGGCCACCTGGCGGCAGGGGGAGGCTGCCCCGCCCTCTCCCTGCCTAACTCTTCCCTCTCTTGCCTGCCTGGAAGCCATGCCCCCCCCCCCCCCCCCCACGGTTATTGTTGGCGTATTTGGCATTCTTAATGCAAGTCTTCTCTTCTTCCTGACCTGTTAAAGGTGATGAATGCTAAAACATGGATCCCACTCACGATCCTATCTCATTAGTGGAAATGGGTTAAAACAAATCTTTGTCTCTCTTATTTTGTTTGTTGCTTGCCGTAGTATGGATAAGCTCATCTTTCCTTCTCATTCCATACCCCCTTCAGCATAACATTAATAACTGTTCCATTTTGCAGATTCATAAAAACGTATGAGGGCTGTCTCGAAAGTATCCAGCCACACAACATGAAAAACAGATGCATTCGTGGCTGGAATTTTTCCGGACAGTCCTTGTCTATACAATATACTAAATATGCACATATGCTATATATGATTCTCTATTTGAGGACACATGTTAACAATAAACATAAAATACCTACATTGTGTGTGGTTTAGAGGGCACTGTGGTGGCAGCCTGGTGCAGAAGAGCTGCAGTAGTCCAAGAAGGTGAGTCAGCACGGTACTGCTGCAAACACACCCTGGTGCCATTGTGTGCACTGGCCTAGAACATCAGCGATCAAAGGAATGGAACCAAAGCAGAGAGACAGATCACAGGCCACCACACATATTTCTAGGTTTGAAAAACAGTTACAACCTCAGAGAAAGGAAAATTACAAAAGCCAACAGAAACTACAGACAGATGTCAGGACAACTGTCTGTCTTGGACTTGAACAAGAACCAGCTCTCCCAACCTGAGTATTGTCATTTAAGGTGACTGATGTCTGTAGTACTCTGCAATACCTCCATGCGGCATAAGCAAACACTAGTTATACCCTTAACACAGGCCTCAAATATTTCCATTGATATACTTGCAGCATTTACCTGTGAGCATTTACAAAAAAAAACAAAACAAAAAACTTGCAAAACAGAAAATGAAACATTTCATGAATAAGAGTCAGAATTTAAAAATAAACAGAACTACAAAGACTTCAGATACTGAGATTGACTTTAGGAGTTTAGATTCTTGTGCTCTGGAGATCGAAAATAAACAAACAAGAAACCTATCAGAGATCAATGTACCGAGAATTAAAACGGAGAAATGAGATTGCAATTAATCAGGGGATGGCTTTAGACTGGGTGGCCTTTAGTGCAGCCCTTGTAATGGGGAATAATTGATAATTCATGATCTATGACACAATTAATCAGGTTGTGAAAGCACCAGATACCCCACAGAGTTCTGCCCTCTTGGCTCTAAGTTACAAAAAAGTAAGTTTGCTTATTATACCAGAGGGTGTCATCAGACCTGGCTAGGAAATGAATAAAAAGTGCTCCCAGGTCCCATTTCCTTGGTCTTTACAGAGAGAATTTTTAGCCTTCAGAAAGCTTTCATATCAGATCTTTGGTAAGGAAATGCAAAGGCTGTTACCTAAAAACAAACAAACAAACAAACAAAACCAGGAGATGCATATTTAACACATATGGTACCTTCTTTAAGTCCCAGACATGCAGGGACATTTGAAGGTGACTTGAGATCCCAAAGGCAGGCACTACCCCTCAGGCTCCAGCACTAAGTCCAGGGGAGCCCTTTCAAGGGGGCCACACCTTTGCTGAGTGACCGAGGGCCAGGGGGCTGCAGCTCCCCAGGTCATGCAGGACTGTCCTGTGGGGTTTTGTGGGAGGGATAAAGGGGTGGGGGTTGGGGAGCAATAAGGGGTGCATAGTGCCAGGAACAATAAGAGCCTCTAGACTTCCCCCACCCTCGCCTCTACTCCAAAATGGCTGGAGAGATAGTTTGGTTCTTATCACTGATGTTCATTCCAGGGCCAACACACTGACCTTCAGCTCAGGAAGTGACTTCTTGGTTAATTGCTGCTTTTTAAGGGGCCTGCCAGGAGTTGAAATGAAGCAGCAGTTCTTGTAACATCCAGCCATAAATCCTTTTTTTTTTTTTAACTCAAGCAAAATAGTGAGATAACTTGACATTTTGCATGCCTAAATTTAGAACAGATTACAGAAATTGAATACCCACGTCATAAGCTCTTCATTTAAGCACAACACACACACCCAGATTCAGTTATATGTGATTTGCATCTTGAAAGTGCTTTCTTCTTTGCCAACGTTTTTAAATCCTGAGGTGGCTAATGAACATCTGCCTAAGAATGAAGCCACCTGACCTCCAGTCCTGGCCCTCATGTGGCTGAGCACAGGAGCCCCTCTGGGGCTCAGCGATCCCCTCTCTAGATTCCTTGGTGTGGTGTGCACATATGGTGTGCTGTGCAATGCCTGGCTCTTCTGCCCGAAGATCATAATTTCAGCTAACCACAGAGAGTGGACAAGACACACTTAAGTGTTTGGGATGATGTGAGTAGGGAGGTACATAAGATTACTATGGAGTCTATGCCTACTAATGGGTATTAGTAATAGATGCCACTCACGAGTACTTCCCATGTGCTTGGCACTGTTGGAGGTATGCTTTGTTTGTCTTAATTCTCTTAATTCTCATTAACATTTTATGAGGTATCACCATTTCACCAATGAGGATACTGAAACTCAGAAGTCAAGGAAGTTGCCCAAGCTCACACAGATCTAAGTGGGGAGCCAGGATACAAATCCAGGCATCTCAGGGCACTCGCTCATGTGCAGCCTTTGTGTATCAGCTCTGGGATCTTCCCACTAGCACTGACCCGTGTCAGTGATAGAATGGGACAGAGCCAGTGATCCTGACCCAAAGGTGGCTCCTCACGGGGGTGGTTGTCTCTGGGCCTGTGCCAGAGCAGTGGAGAGAGGGACTTGTCCAGAGACAGGAGCGATGAAGAAAATATAAAATGGTTGCTTCAATTTAGGAAAAAGAAGAAGAAGAAGAAGAAAAGCATTGCCTCGTTATCCCGGGCAAAGTGCAGTGTTTTTAAGTTTCCTTTTAAGAAAATTGCTGTAGATCTTAGAAAAATGAATCTAATAGAAAAAAAAAAAAGAAAGATAAAGGGGTCCTGATGATTTGAGTATGAATATTCACATTTATAACATCATTTCCCCTTTAAATACAATCTCTTACTCACCTTGGTGGAGAGTCCTTGGTGGAGGTTTGTCTCAACTCTCACTCCAAAGGCTGGCTAGGATCGTGAGGCAGGACCATCTGTGCCACAGTGAGGTTTCTTCCAAAGACCTGATTTTGATTTTCTAGGAGCTGTATACATCATACACTTTAAAGAGAAAGTTCTGCACTCTGCTTATTGTCTCCTTTCCTGCCTAAACAGGTGCCTGCCTGTTATTCTACAACCAGGACTGTGGGGAGGTGATTGCCCCTTTGCAGGACACCACTGTAGAAACCAGAGCCCAGAGGTTCAGCCAGGCTGTTCCTCATTTCCTCTACTCAAAAGTTGTTATTCATGGAGCTTTTAGTGGTTTTTCTTGGGGTAGGGGATATTGCTTGTACTAATCATATTGATACATGTGTATATCGGTAATTTCAACCCCTTTGTCACCTAATTTGAGTCTAATAAATAAATTGGTACACGGCAGGTGGTCTGGAGAGTGTTGGCGTCATAGAGAATTACACAAGTCCCTGAACTCCAGAGCCTTATACTGAAATTAAATAACCATCTGTGTTTAAATAGATCAATAAAAATAAATACATAAAGTACAAGAGAGTCATCCCTGTTGGATCTGAGCTATTAAATAAGACTGAACTATTACTATTAATAATAATAATAATAATAAATAACACCATTATTGAGCATCTGTTATGAACCTAGCCAAAGTGTTGTGTGTGAGGTACTTTCCCCATCTGGATGACAGGAGGGCAGACTCTGTGTAACACCAAGGTTACCGAGTGAGTAGTGGCTGAGCTACTTCCTGAGTCCAGATCATGTGCTCATCATGCCCCCTGATGAGGAAGCCAAGGCACAGATTGGCGATGTGACTTACTCAGGTGTGAGTGCGAAACTTGCCAATAAACACAGCAAAATGGTATAATAAAAGGAGCTGAGTCCAAGGACCTGGGTTTGAGGCCTTTCTGAATTTCCTACTTAATGACTTTAGGACCACTGGAAAATAACTCTTTGTACCTCAGTTTCTTCATTTCTCCATTTTTCATGCAACCAAACAATTCTTTGGACCCTGCGGAGGTCGCGGTCAAAAAAAAATTACAGCGTGAGTCGCATGTATCTGAGAGATACATTCATTACTATTATGTGCTGAAATGCAAACAAAAGACATTTAAAAATACTGCAAATAGAAAAAGAACTGACACTGGGTGATGAACATATAATGCAACACATAGACGATGCACTGTAGAATTGTACACTCGGAAGCTATGTAGTTCTTGTTAACCGATGTCACCCTAGTAAGTCTAAACAAAAACTAAAATGTAAAGCTCTGAAAAACCATTACAAAAATTGTAAATATAATGAAATACATGATTTTAAAATTTATTTTTAGTTATCATCTAGAAATTATTAAAGAAATATAAAAATATAAAGAATAAAAAAGATTCTTACTAAATCACAAAAACATGGGTATTGCAAAAAAATATATATAAGAGAAAAATGTCTGCAAGTGTTGGATGGGAAACTAGATATGTGGATGGTCTTTGTCAACTCTCCTAGTTTGTGTAAGTGCCATGCAAACTAGCAATGTCTGTTCCCACCGCTGGTGAAGCAAGACCTATTATAACCACCAGTGAACTGAGGACAATGCTTCCGGCGATGGCATTAGTGTTCCCGTATTCTGCAAACAAAACGTGTATCTCGGTCCCTGGTCTGGTGGCTTCTTGGTCCTTGTTCTGGCAGCAGGCAGAGCAGCCCTATGAATTCCCAGCAGGAATCCTTTCACAGAGCCCCGGTTAATGAAGCCATTTCTGGCTATATGGAGCGAAACTCTATCTTCCCCATTGTCTTTGCCCTTAAATCGCAACAACAACAACGGGATTTACCTGACCCACAGGACAGGGTCCCTCTGTGTATGGAAAGAGATTCGCAGAGAAAACAAGACATCTTGCCTGCTTGCCTCCCCTTACCAACAAAGACCCCACAGCACGGCAGAAAGAGTCGTAAAGCCAATTGATGATGCTTTAGAGCTGGCATGGCCACCAGTGACCCTCAACACCCTCAGCCTCCCTTCCCACACCAGCAAGGGCCCCCGAGGGCAGGCTGGCATGACCACCTGTGTCCAGTCCTCTCTGCTTAACTGATTGACGACTATGGCTGAGCCCTGGGGGGCTGTGGTGTTGTCGGGTTTCATAAAGCAGGTGCCCTGTCAAAGGACCCCAAAGCAATCTCTAAGCTGTCTTCCAGAAGAGAGAGTAAGCTCCTCTGTGCCCCAATCCACGCTCCTCACGGCCTGGCAGCCCTGACCACGCTGCAGCGTAAGAGCCACCGTAGAGTACCTCTATGATCCTGGCTCTGTGCTTGGTGCTTTTACGGTGCTTTCTCCTGTCCCCCTAGGCAGCCACAGTGAAGGTTGTGTCCTCAGGCCCAAAGGAGTGAAGGGCAGCTCAACTGGATAGAATCAGGATTTGAACCCAGTGCTACTCTTTCTGCTGAACTTTGTTCCAGCTTAGTAAGGTTGAGATTGAGATAGGTTAGTGCCCAAAAGTGGCCTAACACTGGAGGAGTCCATCCAGTCCACATCTCCAATACGGCCACTCCTCGCTTAACGACCTACTTGTTTAATGACCGCTTGGACTTACAACCAGGTCTCCAGCACGGGGAGTCTCCTTTCTCAGTCTTTGTCTGGTTCCTGCAGCTCATTAGTATTCAATAGAGGAATCCCGCACGACTACACATTTACAAGTGTGGTGTCACATGATACCTATTGAAAAGTGCATACCCTATGGCACCATGACACACCACAAGACATCCGCTTTAAGCTCCTCACTTACCGACCTACTTGTTTAATGACCTAGTCGTAGGAACAGAACTTGGTCGTTAAGTGAGGGGTGCCTTTAGTAACTTCTGCATTTTGTCTGATCTTGTGTCTTACTAATGGTATTGCATTAATTGTCGTAATAATCCAATGATATCAGTACCGATATTCCCCCCCACGGCCTTCAGTAAGTTACCCACAGGCCACAGCTATAAAGGGCTGAACCAGAATTCAAACCTAGGCCATTGCTCTGAACCAACCCACTCCACTGTCCATCAAGGGGTCCCCTGACTTTCACCTTAGGAGCTCATCAAGCCTAGGCCACCCCACATAGCAGTCAGGAGAACGTGAAGACAGGCTAGAAAAAGGTAAGGGGTATGGCCAGCTTGGGGCTGGACTCTGCCATCCGTCCCTGGCAATCAGATTGGGATCCAGCTGTGATCGCATGTGCCGGGCCCTGGGATGTTTATTTATTACATTGCTTAGCTCTCAGAATAATTTAGCTGAGTACGTGCTATTATGTCCATTTCACAGATGAAGAAATTAAGGCTACCTAGATAAGGGGACAGTTATGCGAACACATAGCTATTAAGTGGCAGAGCCTGGGTGGGAATCCTGACTCTACACAGTGTTTGAGAAATGATTTTTCTGGTAGATAATACATCCTTGCTGATTGACGTATCAGATGGTCCCCCTTACTTATCCTTGGCACCTCCATTAAAAGGGGCCATTGTTGCCTTTCACAGTCACGTGTATGGTCTCACGACACAGTTCTCATGAGTGGGATGTCAGCAGAAGTCCATTAGAAGCTTATGGGGTGGTCCTTGCTCTTTCTTATGAGAAGGCTGATGCTACTGACCCCACCTCTTGGTTTAATGTGGGCCTATACCTTATGTAGCATCAACTGTTTTCGTACCCTTGTAAGAAAGGCCAAGAGCAGCTGGCTGTGACACTACTGAGTCACTGGACTAGCACAACCAGCTTCTTAGCCAAAGACTGATTAGTATGTGCACCAAACATGTCCCTTTGTATATATACCTCTATAAATCTGGTTTTCTGTTTGCAACCCAGCATACTCTTGACCAATGAGGTCCTTATAAGCGAGAATGAAGCAGTAGCATGTCTGTGATACCCTAGTCATGTTGCATCTATTGATTAGTCAGTATCATTTCATGCATTCACCAGGAATGAAGCTCTTGGGTGTGATTTTGAAACTCGTGGAATGACTAGACTCGTGTAAATACAGTGTTTCATTTTCCCAAAGTAAAATGTGGAAAGGGCAGATCAGCGAGCAAGCACAAAACATGAACTAACATGGATGGACTTTCAGGGAGCAAAGTTGTCAGAGGCTGTGGTTCCTTCCTGTCACCCCTCTAGAGCCCATCAAACCCTGGTGGAAATGGTCCTGAGAAGGGTGAAAAGGAGAGCAAGAGTCCAAGTTGGAGACCCCAAGAGATGTTTCCCAGGGAGTGCCAAGAAATATGGGGATACTGGTGATTGACAACCCCTCTGCATCGTTTGGGTGTATAATTGACAATTCAGTGTAGGGACTGAGAGTGTAGGCACTGCGAGTGTAGGCTTTAGATGGTCTGAGTTCAAACCTTGGTTATAAATACAATTCCAATCATGAAACTTACTCTTCAGAAAACACTGGATAAGTTACTTCACTCTCTAAGCCTCGACTTCTTTACCTATAAAATGAGATAATAATGCTTAATTCTTGGTGTTGACCTGAGGCTTAAATCAGATAAGCCATGTTATATGGATAACTCAGGACCTGGCATGTGATCTATAATTAATGATGTTATTAATAGTTTCTTCAGCGAGAACAGGTGGCTCTTTGTCTATGGTGGTTTTCTGGATCTCTTATCACATGGAGAGGGCTTCCAATCCCCACTGTTCCCTGAAGAGGTTCTGCTGTTTTGGCCATTATGCTCTTATATTGTTAACTCACCTTGAGGTCAGGGAAGCAGGTGGCTGGGGATGGAGGGCAGTCAGGACCCTGGCCAACATGCCAGTTGAAGGTCTGGCCAGTAGCTTTGTCTTTGTGCTATCCTTTTTATACCCAATAAGGCCAACTGCCATGGGTCAAGTCAAGACAGAAGCAGGGGTGCAAGGAGAGAACTGGCCCATGAGATAGGAAGGGGGGGTAGGCCAGATACCCTCTGAGAGCCACTTTCAGCCTTATGATTTGATATTGGTATAAAACTGAAAGCGATAAATTTAACACATGGATTACCACCTACGCCACCCCACCCCACCCCAAGTCTGGGCAGGCTTCCTATTAGTCAAGAGAACAAGCCATACAGTTCCCTGTGGATGTGAATGCTGGGTACACAACACACTCCGCTGTCTCCCCTATTTCCAGAGAGGATTGATGGATCTTTCCCGTCACATTTATTTCAACCATTAAAGTGACACAACGCAATTTCAACACGACAGAAATAGAAGACAGAAAGGTTGGTCCTGTCAAAAGCTCTTAATATAATTATGAGAGTCCAACCTCTGTGTGCACCCCCAGCTCCATCCCAGGAATAATCAGTTGGCAAGACACTGGGACCTGAACTGAGGTGGGGCAGACGGCAGGTTGAGGGCACTGTGGTCAGTGCAATGGCTGCTGCTTGTCTGCAGGACGACGCAGGCTGCTGGAGCCCTGCAGGCTCCCTGGGAATTCTGCAGGCTCATAAAAGCCCCAGTTGGAGCTTGGATCATCCCAGGCAGCAATTAGTGGCTCTAATGGTTTCAGCTATGAGGAGTTATGACTGCTCCCACTGCCATTCCCTCTGCTGAAGGTTAGTTATGTAGAAATGTGCCCTTATCCTACCCCCACACACACACACACCCACAAACACACCCACAGTGTCTGCAGAAGGCAGCTGGGGACATCCAGGCCGCAGCACCAGGCCCTGCGATTCACGGTCTCAGAGCCCCTCTCCGCTTGAACATTTGCTTTAGTGTTTAATTTTCTCTTCGAAAGGCAATCTATGGAATGAAGGAGGGGAAAGCAGTCCCCAAAGTCCACTGAGCTGTCTCTTCTCTCCAACTTAATTTCCATTCTAATGTTTATGTAGCTCCCACCGTGGTGTTAGGCATTCATTATTCTAATTCTGCTGCTAGTCTCCCCGGGGTTGGCTGTTTTGTCAGGGGCCTGAGCTGTTCTATTTCAGGGTTGGAAGCAGAATTAAAGAGCTCAGGTGTTGATGAAGGGGCACTGGCGGGGCCCAGAGCCATCAGAATAACAGGGCTTTTCCTGGTCCAAGAAGCAGGCTGACCATTAGCTCTATCTGGGCTCTGGAGCATCCACTCTGCAACTGGTGGCCAAGTGACAGAGCCCTGTGTCCTGTCCATGGACAGGCTCAGATCCCTGAAAACTGTTTCTCCATGACTCTGCACCTGGCCTCCGTCCACAGTGGTGCTAAGAGCATCTTTGAAAGAAACCTCAGTTTAGTCTTTAAAAGTGCTCTTGAGAGCTGAGATTACCTTGGGTTCGAATCTCAGAACTGCCACTCACAGCTGTGTGAACTTGAACAAATTCTGTAATCTCTCTGTGCCTTGGTTTTATCATCTATAAAATTGAGTACCCACAGTACAGGACCGTTACTAGTATTAAATAAGTTAACAGGTATAAGTTGTCTGGAAGAGTGCTGGGCACACCGTCAGCAGCAGCAGGTAGTGGCTGTAATGGTTATTGCTGTTACTAAACCCTCCTGGGGCTGGTCTGGGGGCAGAGGCTGGGGCTGCAGTCCCCCGTGTGCTCAGCAGGGTGCGCCCTGCATCTCAGCAGCATGGTGTGTGAAGTCCAAGGTTGCCAATGCCAAGTCCACCCGATAATAACCAACTACCTGGTACCTATACATGGAATTCAGTTGGACACTGGGTACTCCATCTTGTCACAGGCTCATCTTTACCCCTGACTTATTTGAGGAGGGCAAGCAGGAGGGAGAAAAATCACAGGAATTCTGATTCTCATCCTCAGAGGGGTTCAGTAAGTAAGCCAAGGCCACTCAATTAGGAAGTGACATTGCAGGGGTTTACATGCACTTTGACTTGACTCCCAAGGGCACAATTGCCTACGAGGCCCCTTGGGATGATGACCCTTTCGCCAGAGGCTGTGTGTACTATTTCAGGCTGCAGAGCGGAATATGTATAATTCCACCAACAAATCTTTGAAAACAGAGGTGAGGCTGTTTCATAACCTCCAAAGGCTGGACACAGTCCAGGGGAGAGGAGCTGGCCTACTTTAAAGGCTTCGGCAAAGGAAATTACAGACTCTCCAGGCACAGGATGAGCTGCCACCTTCAGGCCAAGTGTGGATGACAAGGCTTCTTCCTAAAATGTTCAACTATCAGCTCGACCCTCGTGGGACCCACCACCTCACAAATCTTTGCCCCTGCCCATAGCAAAAGACCTCCAGAATCGCACCAGAGCCCATGTCCTGCTGACTACCTCAGTGGCTCTGCTTCTGCGCGTGTATGCATGAACCCCCTACTCCCACCAAGTGAGGGCCCGGGGACAGGAGGACACACAGTTGTCAGCCACTCCTCTGTGTCCTCCTCGCTTGCTTTGTGGCACAGTGTCAGCTAAGGTAATGGTTGCTCCACCACGCAGAAATGCTGACTGGTAGCCCATGGGTGCTCCAGGGCTGCAGGCTGCACTCGGCCTCTGACAAGTTGGGTGGCGTCTGATGAACCCCAGGAGGGTGGGTGTCTAGAAGGCTGGGCTCAGGCTGCGGAGTGGGCAGACTTCCACGTGTGCAAACTGCCACCCGACTTTCCCTAGGGCCTTCCATGCCCTGGACACCCCTACAGAGGCCTGGGCCTTGACTGCCTGTGGCTCTCTCTGTTCAGCCTCTGCTTACATTGCCTGAGGAGCTGTTTCCGGCTGAATTTCTCTAGATCAAGGATACATCCACATCGTTCCAGCAGAGCAGGCAGCCCCAGGTGATTTGAGAAGTTGCCAAGTTTTGGTGTTGGTCATTTCCCAGCCACCGTCTCCTCAGGTGCTGGCTTTTCTGAAGTCCCTGCCTGCTAATTTTGGCAACAGTCAAAGACCTGGGACCTTACATTATACCCCTGCCGTTCTGGAGCCCTCGCTGCCCCTGTAAAAGGATCTGTCTTCCTAGGCCCGTGAAGAAGCAGGGGATGGGGTGAGCTGTGGGGGAGAGATCCCAGCTTTGGGACCAGACCTCGGCTCCAGAACTCGAGTGCTGTGTGGCCTTGTGCAAGGGACATCTCTACTCCTCAGGATGCTCCCTGCACAGTAAGAAGGGTGGTGGCCCCATTAACTGTCATGCTATAAGCAAGTGATACAGGGAGCCCTGCAGCTCAGGACACTGCACACCCTCCGTACTGCTCAGAGCCTTGCTGAACGATTGTCCATTAAGGCCATGACACCCAGGCTGCTCAGTGAGCCTGGCGGCTGGCTGGGTGGGAGGTCCTTCTGAAAGGAGGCTGGGCTTGTTTGAGTCTGAGAAAAGTGGAGGGGGCTGCCTTGAGACTAGGCACCCACTAAAAAAAGATAGCAACAAAACCTGGAGCTCCCCAGAGTGGAAGGGAGAAGCACTGAAGGGCGTTTGGGGAAGTAAGTGGTGAGGAAACAGCAAAGGTGCCAGTAATGACTTGCATTTTTGCCATTTTGCCCAAAGATGGCTCATCTTCAGGCAAGTCCAGATTCTGGAGTTTCCCACCCACCAAACCTCCCTGGCCCCCGACTTTGCAGCCCACACGTGGCCCATCACCTTATGGCCTTGCTCTTTGCAGGGACAGCGGATTCCCTGTGCTGATTCCTGAGAATGCAAGCACTGCTGCATGCTGGGAGGATGGTGGGCAGATGTGGTCTGCTTCAGGCATTCTGGAAGTTCCAAGAATTGGAAATCCCATGGAAGAAAGAGGGCGGATGGGGAGAGCAGGCAGAACTTTCAGCTCACAAGGATTCTGGGCCACTTTGGAATCCCACCAGACAACGAGAAAAAAGTGACAAGATGAGCAGACGTGTGTGATGGAAGGGTCAGGCTGTTGGATACATGGATTCGTCCTCTTGGATCTTGGAAGGTCTGTCACCTGGGAGAGAGGTTGGTCCCACAGAAGACCTGGTCCCCCACATGCCCAGCTGCTGGGGGCTTAGGCTGCCTCCCTCCAGGCTGCCTACAGAGGAAAGGGACAGTCTCTAGAAACAGGTGCATGAGCAGGCCTGGGCTGCAGGGAGTGCTGAGCCAGCGGCAGGCCTGGGCGCCTTCCTGTCTCGGCAGCCTCGCAGGCAGCCAGCTCCCGCTTCCTCAGTTCTTTCCCTGAGAGCATCACAGACAAAATCGTAGCCCAGGCATGTTGGGGCATTTTCAGGCAATTTCCCTGATACCTGAACTGCCCCGCATGCCATTCGATGTAACGCTTCACAGCCACCGTCAGCATCTACCATCTCCGCCGTAATGAATGGCGCTGCCCCGGGGCCTGCTGAAGGCCCGAATGGGCCTGTGCTGCCCCAGCCGGAGACGGTCCTGAGCTCTCAGGCGCCGCGTCCCGCATTAGTCCTCCAAGCTCAAGGCCCTCCATCAGTCATCTCTGGCCTTATCTTATCGATCCTTTTAATAGCAAGCAGTAACAATTTATTAGTAATTTTCCAGAGTTTCTGCCTCCTGGCTAGATTTTTTTTTCCATCTTGAGAGCTGAAGTAATATTTCTTCTAAATCTGGCTCCTTTCACGGCACTAAGGGAGACCAGTCTGAGTTGGTGATGCCTACAGAGAAGGAACGACTAAATTAAGACATTTCTGTTTTTTCCTCCCTGCTTATTTGTAGAAAAGAAAATAGTGGTTGGAAGTAAACAACTGCGCGTGTGCTGGGAGTAGGACCTACAGAGTCTCCGTGACAAACAAGTAACCTTCTACTTTGATCTTTTATTTCCCATTACAGAAATTTGATTTCTAAAAGTCAGTGAGAAGTTGGATGGACGGAGTTGCTCAGGCTGGGCTAGGGGTGGGGGTGGAGGCGGTGAGGGGCCAGGAGTTTCCCCACAGCCCAGTCTCCCTGCCTTTGTGACTCAGGAGTTTGGTGCCACAGTGTCACTCACTATCAAAAGTAAGGAACAAGAAGCCACTTCCCTGTCTGATGACCCACGAGTTGATTCATGACCCCTCTCCTGGTTGAGAATGAACTGCAGGAAGAGCCTGACAGGGCGCCAAGCACGCGCTGGCGGCCACTGCGCCCCAGGAGGCTCTGGACTGTGGGAAGGAGAAATTGGGCCGCGGGGCAGGGGCGCAGGCAGCCTTTCTGGCTTCTCAATGGCCCACCCGCGCCAGGAAGCTGTCAGCGACTCGGCCCTGGCAGGCGACTGGGGACTGCGTAAATTCTACGTGTTATCTTGTTGATGACCCGAAGGAACCGAGGCCAAGATGAGGCTAGGGACTAACAAAAACTCAGAGCAGGGCGAACACTGCGTTTCAGGTTTTCAGGCCGAAATTACAAAGTCGCCTCAGTCACTCAGTCAACAGACTGCTTCACAAAGGAGGAACTGATGTCTCAGGGAGGCTTTATGCACCCCAGGAGGGCCCTACTCTGTTATCCCCTGGTCCTCTGCCCATCTCCCCTGGCAGCTGGTCCCAGAGCTGACACACGCGAGCCACCAGCTAGCTTCCCACGGTACAGTTTACCTGTTTAATTTGCACGACAATAATAGATGTCATTATGGCCAGAGCAAAACAGAGGCTCAGAAAGGGCAAGTGACTTATCTAAGACCACACAGCTAGTAATTGGTTTCAAAAGCAAGTCCATCTACTTTATTATTTACTTATTTTTTCCACTATTTATATTATAGTAAGTTATTGGCTTAACATTTATATAAATATATTTATATAATTAACATAGAACTTTAATATATTTGTTTAATTGTATATTAAATTACAATTTTGTAGTTAGACTGTTTTTATTATTGTTGAGGATTTTATTCAACCAATAATATTGCTTATTTCTTGAATAAACAATAGTACACATGGTTCAAAAATTGAAATATACCGAAGGAATGCAGTGAAAAGCCTCCCTCTTCAGCCTTTGTCCTTTAGCACCGAGGCCCCTCTTCATTTAAATTGTTTCTTGTGTATCCTTTCAGAGACAGTGAGATAGATGAAAATAATATGCCTATATATTACACAAATGTTACACACAATACATATCATTCTGCTTCTCATTTTTTTCCCCCAAAAAGTATTTCCTGGAGATCATTCTATTTCAGTATATAGGAGCTGCCTCATTTCTATTTGTGGCTCCATGGGATGAAGACAACATATTAAATTATGTTTTAATCTCAAGAGGCAAATGCTTTTCCACTCTCCTGTTTTATGTATTAACTTTAAAAGTTCCACCTTCTATCTAACCAAACTTTCCATTTGGAACCCAGCTCTCCTGGTGTGGAGTGCATTTCCAATGCTGGGGACCAAGTTGGTTCTCACCAGAGGATAACCAGTAATGAGGTAGCTGACTCTGCATTACCTGCTGTCTGGCAGGGTCCCTGACTTGCTTCAGTCTGGCCCCTCCACAAACTACAACCATAACGTTCTGCAGTTAAGACTCCTCGGACCACACGACGGGATTGAGTCCGTGGCTGTCTCCAATAATGAGTGAGAAGCAAGTCAGACGACACTCCATCATACATAGAGCCCATGTTTCAGGAGTCAATGAGGTTTGAGCTTAGGGAGAAGATATTGGGAAATGCTATAACTTTTAATGTCACTCAGAGCCATGCATTTGATAGTTTTTCAGTAATAGGGATTGTGGCATAATAAAAATTTTAAAAATGGGTTTTGGTTTTTAGAGCAGTTTTAGGTTCACAACAAAACCGATGGGAGGGAGAGAGACTTCCCATGTACTTCTGCTTCTACACATGCACAGGACCCGCCCCCCATCGACATCCCACACCAGAGTGGAAAATTTGTTATAGTCAACAAACCTGCATTAACACATCACAGTCACACAAAGTCCATAGTTTACATTGAGTTTCACTCTTGGTGCTGTACATTCAATGGGTTTGGACAAATGTATTATATATATCCACCATTAAAGTATCATACACAGTCATTTCATTTTCCTACACCTATTCATGCTTTCCTTCTCTTTAACCTGTGGTATCCACTAATCTTTTGTCTTCATGATTTTGCTTGTTCCAGAGTGTCATATAGTTAGACTCATACTGCACGTAGCATTTACATATTGGCTGATTTTAGAAATATGCACTTAAGTTTCCTCTGTGTCTTTTCATGACTTGATAACTCATTTCTTTTTAGCCCTGACCAATAGTCTATTATCTGGATGGACCACAGTTTATTTATTTATTCACCTCCCTAAGGACATCTTAGTTGCTTCTGGGTTTGGTAATTATAAATAAAGCTGCTATAAATATGCATATGCAGGTATTTGTGTGCACATAGTTTTTCAGCTCCTTTGGGTAAATACCCAGGAATGTGATTGCTGATCATGTAAGAGTACATGTAATTTTGTAAGAAACTACCAACCTTCTAATAGTAGCTGTACTATTTTTGCATTCCCACGAGCAATGAATGAGAGTTGGTATAATAGAATTTTAAATCTAGAAAAGACTCTAGAGGTCATCCAGTTTTACTCTTGTTATATTGCAAATGAAAAATGAAGCACAGAGCAGTTAAATGTCTTGCTTGAAAACACACAGCTTGACAGTCAGTAACAGAGATGTTTGTAATGACTAGAAAAATGATTATAGCATTTCCTATCATGGCTGCTGCACTTTATGCCACCGGGTAGCTGTTGTTGCTGAAGAGGCAAATACCAGACAGCCTCTCACTGTGAGCTCAGGGTATTTAGAATAATTTTACCAATGACCACTGTAAGATATTATCATTACAATCAAACGCTAATAAGGACATTGCAATTTTAAGAGATTCCACTATTGGATAAATGAAGAACATGGTGGTTCTTAGTAAATGCTAACATAATGGAAGCAGCAAGAAAGGTAAACCAGGGTGCAACTCTGTGGGTGAGCTAAAACGTGCCTCTAGTACAACAGCTATCTCTCTGCATAAACCTGTCATCTTGCATATTTGAATTCTCTCCCAGATTGGGAATGCCTCAGAAACAAAGGTGGTGGCTTATTCCTTCTATAACCCTAGTGACTAGTTTGGCATTTGGTGCATCAATTGTTCCCAATAAATGTTTGTTGAGCTGGAATTGGTAAGCATCAGAATATAGGTCATTATTTTTCAGAGTCTGGAGTGGTATCCTACCATTGCACATCGCATAAATCTGGTATGTTCACTTGGGTGTCCCTTTAGAAGGTGGTACTCTTACATGGTAGTGTCATCGGCAGGTTAGACAGGTCATCGTATCACTAGGCTCCCCTGGTCCTGGCTGGAGCCCAGGCAGCCTTCCAGGCATGGTGGGCAAGGAGGCTAAGAAGGGGGACAGTGGAGGGTTTTGGAGGTCTCAAGAGACAGGGGAAGAAGTTTGAAAGTGACCCGTACAATGGGAACCAGGTGTGAATGTTAGAAAGTGTGTTCTATTGAGGAATAGAATAGAAAAGTTCTGAAATAACTACATCTCATGAATTTCTTATGTGATGAAGTTGACCTTTTCAATCAGTAAAGAAATTATGGATTAATTATTTAATAAATAATATTGCACTGGCTGGTGAATCATTTGAATGAAAAGCAGTATTAGATACTGTAACAGAATAATTCCCCCCACCCCTTGCCCCTGCTAAGAGGTCCATGTCCTCATCCCCCGAACCTGTCAATATGCTACTTTACATTTACAATGGCAAATAGATTTGATTCAATGAAGGGTTTTGAAATTGGGAGATTATCCTGGTCTATTCAGGATAAGGTAGGGCCTGAGGTAGTCACAAGGGCTGTAAGAGGGAGGCAGGAGTGTCAAATTCAGAGAAGGAAATGTGATGATGGAGGTCACAGTGGTGCCATTGCTGGCTTTGAAGATCAAGGGAGACACGACCCAAAGAATGTGGGCAGCCTCATTCGTGTCCACGCTGCACGAAGCAAGGACATGAATTCCTCTCTAGAACTTCTAGAAAGAAAAACAGCCCCCCTGACATTTCATTTAACCTGTAGGATAACGGGGATACTTGTGTCTCATAGCTGGGGTCTGGGGACAGAGGGGATCGAGGGTTTGTTCAGTGGCTACAGATGCTGCTGAGGACCCAGGCGCTTCCCATCTTTTGGCTCTGTCACCCCTCATGTTACCAAAATGGCTGCAGCTCTTCTAGAAGGCACAACCACGCCCAGTAAAGATGAACTTAATTCTTCCTATGCATGTTTTTTTTTTTTTAAGAGAGAGGAAAACTTCCTATTAACTCTTCTAAGACTTCCCTTAATTTCCCCTTGGCGGGGGTTGAGTCACATACCCATGCTCTAATCGCAAAGAATGCTGGGGAAAAGGAGGGGGAGGGCTCCCAGGAGAGCCTGCACCTGGGCAGACACCTGCGGCTTTGCTTGTTTCCTGCACATGTTCTCCAATGGGAAACCCCTCCTCGTTGGCTCTCTCCTCTCTGCCACCTCTGCTCCTGAGAGGGTTCAATGAGCAGTGTTCCCCAGGCCTCCTATGTAACTTGGCTGCTCCTCTGTCTGGACTCCCTTACGTGTGCATCTCCGTCTTAGGCCCAGCCCAGGCCTGGTGCACAGTTATGCTTGAAAACTAGCCGTGAACAGGAGAAAAAGCGATGGAGCTAGACAAAAAGGGAAGGAGGTTGAGGGGTAGGTGAGAAGCAGCTTCAGTGCAGAAGTGAGTGCAAAACCCTGGAAGACTTCCGTGTTGAAATTGCAGAAATCATCAGGATCTATATTTGTAAAGGCTGTAACTCGGACAGAAAACTAGATGGGGACTATCACTCTGACATTAAAAGGAGAGCGTTCTAGACCAGAGATGGCACAGTTGGACTAATGGGACAGAATTCTCCCACTGTTCACTCAACCTATGAACCTCACGACCTCTATAGCTTGTTAAGCAAAGGCTACAACACTTTTAAGGGGTTCAAAGCTACTAACTGGGTAAAAGGATTATACTGGTCTCTGCTGGGCCTCACGGCCTCAAAAACTCCCTCTCTTTCCATTCCCCAGAGGCAGCCCTGGCCTGGATGAATCACGGGCCTCCCATGAGCCCTGCTTCAGGAGTCATCAGATCGAAAATCACCTCTGCAGGACAGAGACGCCTGGTGGCAGGACAGAACGTGGAAGATGCTCCTGACCCTCGGATCCCACAGTAAAAGCTCAGCTCAGGCAGGATCCTAGAGGTGCCCTGGACTTCAGGCTCCAAGTTGAATTGGCTGGTGGCCACCAGGCCCTGGAATCAGGTGGCTTCGGCACCTCGGGGCCTCTCAGCCAGGGGAAGCTACGCGTCTGGGCGCGCAGACACTCTCGCAGAGCCCGGCCCTCGGACGCCGACCTCCCGGGCCGTTCAGGCACGCAGGGGCGGAACCACGTGAACATTCCCAGCTGCTCCAGCTCCCCGTTCTCCCAGTTCGCTGGAAGCCCAGGAAAGAAATCGTGCAGCAACCGCCAACTCTCAGCTGCCTGCATCCCAGCCCCCCACCTGAAGCTGCACCCACATTTAGGAGTCCCCAAGGTCTAAACCCAATTCTCTGTTTTCTCCTACTACAAAGTTTGGGGGTTTTCAAAACTATGCTCACTGGCTCCCCTCGATGGCCCCAGGGGCAGCGGGGCTCCTCTTCCCAGTGCTTCCTCGGGAAGCTGCTCCCAGATTTGCTTTCCCATAGCCAGCAGCCTCTGTCCCCCATCCTTTCTTTGTGAGCAGAAGGCTCCCTCTCCTCCTCCCCAAGGGGGCTGAGACCGCCCTCCACAGCCTTCCTCCCTTTCTCCTCCCCGGGCCCTCAGGATCGTTCTTCTCTGTGAGGCCGATGCACTCCATTTTCTCTGTCCTTCCAGAAACCATTGCTTCTGTCCTGCTGCCTTCCTTCCTCCATTCCCACCTCCAACACTGCTACCATGAAGTGACCCGCGGCTCGCCCTGGCCCCCTCCCCACTGCTCACTCTCAGCTCCCCTCCCCCACTGAAGAGGCTCTTCACAGTGACCTCCTGATCACCCAAGTTTAGGGTCATCTCCTGGGCCTCGTTCTTCCCTCCCTCACGATCTCCAGTCTGCCCGCCCCCCGCCCCCCGATTCTCCATTCTCCAACTCTTCTCTTCCTCGGGACCCCCAGCACTGCATCTTCTGGACCTTCTTTTGGGTGAAAACCTCTTGCTTTAATGGCTCTCTTCAGCCTCAGGACTAGATAGGCCTCCTGGCCTGCTGGGCTGTTAAGGATGTGGCCCTGGCCTGCCGGCATGCCTGCGTCATTTGTGTCCACTTATTCCTAGCACTTTACACTCCAGTCACATCCAGACATTTGCCCCGGTCTCATTGGTCTCCATGTATTTGCACCTGCAGTTCCCTCTGTCTGAAATGCCTCCCTTGCCCCCACCCCCCCAGGCCAAGATGTGCTTCTCTGTCTCCCAGACGCAGCTGTGCTCCTGAACTTGTCCTGAATGTATTCTCGATGATTCGGCCCCAGGAACTCACCCTGTAGCCTAATACACAACAAACAAAGGCCTCACTCTTCTGCACTTCTCTCTCCACTCTGTCCCTCTCTGAAAATATGTTTGGTCTCATAGTTTCAACATGCAACTCAATTCAGCAGGCATGCCCTGGATGCTACGCAGCAGGCACTTGCCTGGCTCTTAGCTCTCTGTTGTCACATCTCCCATCTTCTCCTAGCCTAGGGCCATGTTCCTGGCTGTTCACAGGATGGATATTTCCGGGGAGACCTTACTTCTCCAGCCACATTCCCGATGGACCTCCATGCTCTTCATTTAAATCAGCAGACTTTGAGTAAAGCAAATTATGCTTAATAATGTGGGTGGACCTCATCCAATTAGTTAAAGTCCTTAAGAGAAAAAAGAGCGGGGATCCCCCCCCCCCAAAATTATGGCTGTTATCCTCCTTTGGACACAAGTTGCAACATCAACTCTTTCCTGGACCTCCTGCCTATCGGTCCACCCTGCACATTTCCAAGTTGCCAGCCCCCAGATCATCTGAGTCAACTCCCTAAAAGAAATCTCTCTCACTGTGTACACACACACACACACACACACACACACACACACACACACAGGCTATTGGTTCTGTTTCTCTGGGGAATCCTGACGAATACACTGGTCCTAATTCTTATTCCGGTTTCCTGTCACTGTACTCACTGGCCTCCAACTCACTACAAATTTTTTTGTAATGGTGATTTGCTCACACCATTCTCTGGATCTCCACTGTTTGCTGATCAATATAGTTGTGTCTCCCCAACACCAGATGTTTGCATAGCTTCATCATGACGTTTGAAATGAGTTTTCAGGGTCTCATCTATACAATTATTTATTTTTTAACATCAAACCTTCTCAAGGATATTTGTATTTTGGCAGGAACCCAGGTATTTTAAGATAAAAATTCTTGCAGTTATATTGTATTATGGGTCTTAATCAAAAGGTGAAGAACAATTTTGTGGATGGGCTTGGAGGCTTTCTTAGCTCCCTGAAACCACACCAGTTGGTATTCTTGATTTGGAAACTCAATTTCTAAGCCTCGTGCAAGACCGAGCGTTGTGACACATTATTACACTTGTCCTGGGTCACCGACGCAGAGGTGGCTCCTCCGTGCGTCTGCCTCTTGCTCTGTGAAGGGTTTGCCGTTGCCCCATCGCTGGGCGTGGAGGGGAAGAATGTGAGAGGGAGGGGGAAGAAAACGGAGGGAAGGAGGCCGGTCAAGCTTTCATAATTCACTCCCTTGTGTTTGAAAATGTCTTGGTGCATTGCTTTCTGGAACTGATTTTTGGAACATCTACATGGAGAAAAATAGTAGAAAACTATTACGTAGTTCCTTTGCATCAATTATCGCCTTTGTCAATATTAAATGACTTAGTCACTTTGTAGGGGAAATAAAGAGGTTGATTCATGATGATGTGACCCTCTTGTCATTCCAGTTCCTTTTTTCCTGCCCTATATCAAGACTATGAGCCCTGGAAAGGGCCTCTTTATACACAAAGAAGAGCCTAACAGGAGCTTGTAAGTACACTTTCAGAATAATCTTGCTTGTGAAATTGCCTTTTTGAAAAGAACAAATTAAATATTAGTACATTGGAATCAACAGCTGAGGCCAGAGGATGCTTTAATCTGGCTTTTCTACTCCTAACTGTTGACCTATGCGCAGAAATGTCAGAAAGGAAGTTTTTGTTAATGTGGCCTGGGGATCTGAACACCCTCACATCAGGCAAGACCCGCCACCAACAGCCTCTTAACAGAGCAGCTTGTAACTCGCGCCTTTCCCGGCCTTTGCAGGGCTAATCCCTGGAGGCCTAAGCCTCTGGGTGGTGGGGAGGAGCAGGGCCTGCCAGCCCCATGGACCACACCGCCACCGTGCACGGTGACAGACGGAATTGTGTCGTAAATGCACGCTCTTCTGTTGACCCAGTAGCTTTCATTAATCTTTCCTTTCTCGTGTGAAGGTTGCTTTCACAGAGCAAGGCATTTGCTGGCTTTCTCAAGGCAGGAATGATGAAAACAAAGTTATAAGGAATTCATTCCTTCTCCAACGGAGGCCTCGCCACCTGCTCCATGTGTTTTGGCAGGCTGAGAGGACAGTATGTTCCAAACTAAATCACGAGTTTGCAAGGATTTAAGAAAAAAGATGAAAAGAAAGAAAGAGAAAGAGAAGAAATGCTTCTCTTGTCCCACTTACAGGGATGCGACTACTGTAAACTGCCAAAGCCCAGAGCCAGCTCTTCTGCTTGCCTTTGCCTTTAGTTCAGAGACTGTTGGGAAACAGGAATCTTAGGACTAGGCTAAAGCGAGGGAGCTGTGGTCCTGAGAGGTGACGTGACCTACCCAAGGTCACACAGCCCATTCTGGGTGGAGGCAGGCTAGACCACAGCTCTCCTGTCACCCTGCCCATGCCCTCTCCCTAGTCTTCCCTACCTTGCATCTGAATTTCCTTTAAAATGAGGTTCCCAGCAAGTCCTGAAGACAGTGAGAGCAGCTGCCGGGTTTGGGCGAGGGGCCTGCAGGAGATCAGCAGAGCTGTTCGGAGGCACACAGAAAGCACGGAGGGATGGTCCACCTGAGCTTCTTTGTTTAGCCCCAGGTGTCTGCAGACTGTATTTGGGCTTGTTGAGCGTAAGCCTTTGGCTTGTGCATGGGGCACAGGGTCAGAATGAGCTGGTCTCACTTAATGGAAATTTGGGGATGTCAGACAAGGCAAGTGCTGTGCTCATGGGGTACCAGGAGCGTTCGGAAGCTCCCAAGGTCTTTGTTTCTAGGTCCTTCCCCAGAGAAGCAGTGAGCCAATGGGTTTCTGTTTGCCAATCACAGGGTGGTACTGGTGATCTGCATCTTCAATACCCCATAATCGAGAAAGTTCCTAGGGGGTGCCATTTGTTTGGAGGCTCTATTTATTATTTCATGGCTCCATGGTTGCTGACAGGGCCTCATATCTGAAGCAAGGATCCATGCTCAAAGATTTGTGCTCAGGAATGAATGCTGGTTTCTTTGACTCCCAACAAAGTGTGCGGACAGGGCTTTGCAGTGGGGTGAGCGCTGGGAGCACACGCCCTCCATGCTTGGGCTTTTGCTGCTGCCAGAGACATTTAATGCCCACCCAGGGAGAACAGTCGAATGCACTACGTACACCTCGAAGCCTGTGTCTGCTAGCACGTGCACGGAGAAGCTTAGCCACTTCTGTTTCCCATGGCAACAGCTCAGCTCTGCGTGAAAGCGGGTAAGTATGGGCTCAGGCTGGATGCACAGACTGGTGGCTCTGCATGGCTCCCCGCCGGGACCAGCAGCACATCACCAGCTCTGTTCCCTGCCTTGGTGCCTTTCACCCAGACATACAAAAACAGCTTTCACCCCATGAAAGAGAGATGGGGGTCATGATACGCCCCTGGGGACTCCAGCTGTGGTTTTCCCAACCGGGATGCAGTGTAAACTGCAGGTTAGGGATAAAGGCAGAAAAGTGGTCATTACTCTTGGGATTTGCTGTTGTAAAAGCAAGAAGCAGGTACTTGATCTTGGGGATACAAGGATGTTGAGCCAGCAATAAATGTCATTGACAATGCAGACAAAATAAAGAGAGACAGCAGATTAAAGGGATCAAGTTAGCCTTTTGGATGCTGCTGGAAGAAGTGATGGAGAGAGAGGAGGGAAGGAGGTCAATCCAGTCACACAAGAGAAGAGAACAAAATAGGTGAGAGATCTTTGGGCAAAAGAGAAATATTGCAAGGCACAGAGAACTTTTATGGGTGAGTCTGGAAGCTGGCCTGCAGCGCGACTTCGACTTGTCCCAGGGGGTGAAAAGAAGGAAAGGTAGTTCAGAGAGGTGGAGATGAGGAAGGGGAAGGCAGGAGGGAGGCAGAACAGAGAGAGAAGGAGGGAGCAATGTGGGGATTTCCCAAAGACCAAGGGTTGCCAGCTGACAACGAGTGGACAAAATCAGCCAGAATGTTTAAAAATAATTTGAGCTTACTTTAAAAAAAAATCAGAAAATGTCACAGAAAGAAATCTAGATTTCTGCTTGTCTTGAAAAAAAAAAAAAAATCAGAAAACCTGGCAGTGATACAGCCTTGTCTCCATACAGCCTAGAAGAAAATTTGTCCGCTCTCTTGGAGCTTAGATTGGGGTCCAGGCCCATCACCCCACACTTGGAGCTCCCAAGAAGTATCTGTATCTCCTGATAGCCTTCCCTCTTTTTTCCCAATACCTATGTGAACCCTGGAGGCATTTGAATTGCTGAGTTGCCCACATACTGCTCTGCTTTTCCAGCACAGGTAGAGCCCTGACCCTGACCCCCCAGCTCAGTAGAGTTGAGGCCAACACTGAATGCACCTCTCATCTTATGACCCTGAGAGAGGGGGCTTGGTTGAGAATGAGGGCTCTGCAGCCTGGACCTCAGAGCAGGGCAGGCCTGATACCAGCATGGAGACTCCTAATCAGCTTTGGGGGGTTCAGGGGCTGTGCAGGCAAAAGAGGTGGCAAATGCCAGGTGCAGATGACAATGCAGGGAGAGCTGAGACTGGCATTGTTGAATCTGCATTTTGGGATGCATACATGCTTGGGGTGGTGGGAATATATTTCAACCAAATTTAGAAGCTATTCTTAGAAGAGCATGTTAAAGAGGGTCTGAGAAGCTGCCCGTCTTGAACCCTCAGTGTCACAAATGTGGATTAGAATTGAGGCCCTTCCACTTATTCTCTGTGTGACCTTCGACAAATTATTAAACCTCTCTGAGCCTCAGTTTTCTCATCCCAACTACATAGAGCTAATACAGAGCTGCTGTGATGACTAACGATTATGTGTATCTGATGCCAAAACAGTGGTCACACACTTGGTTAAGAACTCAATATTATTATTACTATTTAGCTAATTTTTGGATAGAGGCACAGGCTAGAGGTTGTCCATATCTCTAATTATGTAATTTGTGGCGCTTGAAGGCAAATTTGATAGGTGAGATCGTAAGCTCCACTACGCGGGAACCCTGTTAAGGATTTCAAAACGGGGTTCATGACTCTGGTGATGGACTCATAACACAACGATGTACTATAGAATGTACACCTGGAACCTATGTAATTTTTACTAGTTAACAATAAAAAAATTAAAAAGAAATAAAATGGAGTTCATAAAGACATCCAATGCGATCGTGTTGGGAAATGTGAGACTGCGTGTTGGAAACCCGGGGCCTCACTCCCAGCTCGGCCTCCAACACGAGGGCAGCCTCCGCCAGTCCCTTCGCCCTTCTGGGCTTCCACTTCCTCATCTGTGACGAGCAGCCGGCTAAGGGTCTGTCATCTAGGGCTGTGCTGTGTGACACACAGACCCCAGCCACATGCGACCACGTAAACAGAAATGAAAATGAAAGAAAGGTAAATATTCAGCTCCTCAGTTGCCCCAGCCCTATTGCAAGTGCTCAATTGTCACATGTGGTTAGTGCCAACCATGTTAGACAGCACAGATGGAGGACAATTCCAGCATCACAGGACGGGCTATCAAGCAGTGCTGAATTCTATAGCAAGAGCCGAGAGGCTCCACCTGGGAACTTGTTAGGACTGCGGAATCTCATGTGCCACTCCCGGCCTTCGGAATCAAAAATCGGCATTTTTTATAAGATAACCCCAGTGATTACACACTCAAGTTCAAGAAGCTCTGATCCATTAAATTTCTTCCAACTCAAAATAATAATAATAATTAATAATAAAATTGATGAATCTGGGTATCTTCTTCACAAAGTCTTGGAGAAAGAAATAAACAACCAGCTTGTCCAAATCCTGATTCACTGATTTGCCTAAAAGGACAGAATTGGGGCTGTCTAACTGCAGGCCAGCAGAAGGACTGCTCTTCCACAGGAACGAGAGGGAAGAAACCAGCCGATGGCTGAAGGTGACGTGTAAATCGTCAGCACTGGGCAGGGGGTGCAAGCCAGCTCCTGCCTCGAAGCCTCCCATCGAAGTGGGGCATTTGATCCTTCCTAAAGATCCTCAGAGAAGGGCCATTCACAATTTTCTGTGGCAACAAAGGAACAAGAAGACATGGGTTGCATTTGCTGGACACCTTATCTCCAGAGTGTATTCAGGTGCTTGCTCAAGCTGCCCTCATTAAACCTCCCAGGAGGAAGCCCAGGCCCGTCTTCTATTCAAGCAAGAAAACGGCAGAGCAGATTGGAGAAGAAATCAAGGCCACCCTCCACACTGACAGGAAGGGCAGACCGGCACGCCAGCCTCTGGGTTCATGGTCCAAAGCTCTCTGCTGTGTCCTGCGTGATAAATTGGGAGAGAATGCACTCAGTCCTCTCACGGCTGGACATTGGGGCGTCTTTTGGTGACGTGGTGTTTTCAGCACAAAAACCAAGGCGAGTAATGTTAGATTTGTTGCTTGTTGAGAAAACATGTTTCTCTTACAGGACAAAGTTGCAGTCACATAACTTATTTAATTGATATCAGATTTTATAGGTGATGGTTAAATTTTTAACATGCCCATAAATCTGTGTCTTATTTTCAGAGAAATATCTGTATTAAGAACACACCGTACAAGAGAAGGGGAAAATGAATCCATAATGTACATCATTCATTTTTTAGGAAACAAGCAAAATGGCACCTCAGGAAGGATACTGGGGGGAAAAATAAAACAGCTAGGATTTCTGACTTGCTTTAGAGTAAAATCTGCTGATTTGAGACATATCTTCACAGTGTCAACTATTTTGATGGTAGCAGGTGGGTGGGCATGCGAAACGAGCAGATAGAAATGGGTTTGTAACGCACAGGTCAGTTCTTGAATAGTCACTGGTGGGAAGTGTGATGTGTTGTCAGCAGACACACAGTGAGCTCAGCCTTTTGTCACATAAGCCAGGGTCGTGGAATCTGGGCACAATGCAGGGGACGGAGAACCAGCCAGGAGCCAGAGAGATCTGGTCTGATCCCCACTGTGCGACCTACTCTGTGTGTGACAGCTGACACATTTCACTGTGGGCCTCCGTGTCCACCGTGTGCAATGCAAAGAGATGACTTACATAAAGGACCTACAACAGAATAGGCAATTGAAACCTATTAGTGTATCAATGGGTCAAATAACGGTTCGGGGTCAAATCCAAAGCCATGACAAAGAACGCAAATGGAGACACATCTGGGGGAAGGGCAGCCCCTAGGGACCTGCTCTGGTGCTGGCTGTCCTGCCCTGGGGCCACCAGCTGCTGCTGCTGACTGCTCACGTCCTCCTGTCCTTGCAGTGAGGTGGGCCTTATTGGACTGGCAGTGCTGCAGAAGGTTCAGAAGCACAGGTGCTCAGCACTGACTTCTGGGGGGCAGAGAGGCATGGGAGTGGGGTCAGTGCATAGGAACCTTTGAACTAACCTCCAACTCGGAAAGGAAGGAAGCAAGTTTACAGGGAAAGAGGACTACGTTCTTTTGCTGGTCCCCATTCTAATGACTGTTCTCGTGCCCTACCCTCCAGAGAGAGGGAGTGCATTCACTTATGGAGCATCTTGGATCTCTGATAAGGCCAGTGGCACGTGGCGATGACCTTCAGCACTTAATTTCTCCTGTATCTCTTTTCTCCGTTGAGCATTTCCATTCAGATGACATGATGGGAGCTACAAGCTCTCTGTGTGATTGCTGGAGAAATTTCCATGGTTTGTTTCTAACCTGCCGGTTTCCCCATCTCATTTCTGTTCTTCATTAACCTCATTCAGCCTGCACCCCAAAAGGGAATGGCTTCCTCCCCTCGGGTTGCTCAGTTCACGCCCTCCGGCCCGTACTGAGCACCTCTCTAACACTGTGAGGGTAATCCACTGGCTCACACAGTATGAAGTGACTCCATAGATCCAGCTCCATCCTATTTGATGTGAGAAGAGATTTATGGACAGTGTTTTAAAATCGATCCATGTTTTCATTAAAATCCCATCCATATGGAATAATGCTCATTAGTGCTTTTTAATGTCAATCAAGAAACATCTCAAATTTATTTTATGTCATTCCAAAGGAACCCAAGTTCATCACAGATCTAAATCTGCACAACTGACAGGGTGGTATCAGCCCCAGAGCACCTTCATTTTAATTATGCCAAATTTGGGGGAAAAG
This sequence comes from Lyroderma lyra, assembly GCA_004026885.1. NCBI lineage: Eukaryota > Metazoa > Chordata > Mammalia > Chiroptera > Megadermatidae > Lyroderma > Lyroderma lyra. The sequence goes on from PVJL010000417.1 coordinate 293,693, forward strand.
GAAAGATAATGAACTCAGTGACAAAATGTTTTGTTTTCCTTGTAAGGTTCTCAGGAGAGAATGGCACTGGGAGGGTAGGGGCAGGAGAGGGAATCCACAACGTTTATACAGCAGAGATACAATGGCCTCACTGCAGAGCCTTGGTATGGTTTCTGGTCTGTAAAATTAGAGCACAGGAAAAATAAATGAACTATTGAAGAGGGCTCTTACATAACATATTAATAGTTTGTTGAAATTCCAGCCTCTCTGTAAACCTAGGGTTTGTTTCAACTTTTAAGACCTATAATACTGTATTGTTGTTTTTATCAAGTAACAACCGCTGCCTAACAAAGCAGGACAGGACTCAGTGGCTTAAAATAAGCATGTAATATTGCTCAAGTATCAGTGGTGGGCTGGCTGGGGACCGGCTGGCTAGGACGGACTCCTTCACATGTCTAGTAGTTGGCTGGCTATTAGCTGAGTGATGCAATAGCCTGGTCATGTGTCCCTTGTCATCAGGCCGCCCACCTTGGATATGACAGGCTGAATAATGTCCCTCCTACTCTACCCTGGAAGTCCATGTCTAATGCCCAGACCCTGTGAATATGTTATCTTTCATGATGAAGGCACCATACATGTGTGCTTAAGTTAAGGATCTTGTGATGGGAGATTTTCCTGGATTATCTGGGTGGGTGGGTCTAATATAACCACGTGGTCTTTATAAGAGGGAGGCCGGAGAATTAGAGTCATAGAGAGATGACAGAAGGATGAGAACAGAGGTCAGAGGGAAAAAAAGACCCAACATTGCTCGCATTGACATGGTGGAGAGTCCACAGGCAGCCTCTAGAGCAGTGGTTCTCAACCTTCCTAACGTTCCTCCTGTTGTGGTGACCCCCAAACATAAAATTATTGGTGGCTGCTGTCTACACATGTGTGACTGGTCTGCATAAGTACATGGTGGTGCCAACCCTGTATTTGTACAGGGTGTGTGTGATGGGGTTGGCGCGATGATGTCATCACGCTGGGTATGTGGGCGTGTCTGCATGTGGGCGGACCCGCCTGGAGATGGATGGAGGAGCGTGTCTCAGTCCCTAAGACTGGTGGAAATACGTGTTTTCCGATGGTCTTAGGTGACCCCTGTGAAAGGGTTGTTTGACCCCCAAAGGGGTCGCGACCCACAGGCTGAGAACCGCTGCTCTTGAAGCTGGAAAAGGAAAGGAGATTGATTTTCCTCTAAAGCCTCCAGGAATGGAGCTCTCTGGGTGCCTTTGAGACCTCTGGCCTCCAGGACTATAAGAGGACAAACGTGTTTCTCTAAGCCACCAAGTTTATGGGAATTTGCTATAGAAGCAATAGGAGACTAACACATCTGAACTTGTTCAGAAGTTAGTAATAGGGTTCCGAGAGAGGCAAGAGTGAGTCATAGACTCAGGATGGGCACACTGTCACTTCTGCCACCTTCTACGGGCCAACGACGTCGTAAGACCATCCCAAATTCAAGAGTTGGAGAAATAGGCCCCAGCTCCTAATGGGTTCTATGTCTCTTACCTCCTGATGGGAGAAGCTCTAACATCACCTTGCAAGGGGCTGTGGAGATCGAGAAGGATAAAGAATTCTAGCCCTTCCCTGCAGTCAATCCATCACTGTGCCCTTTACGAAGTAACAGAGGGCATTTCAAAAGTGACGGCTGACCCTGGTCTCTTTTTCATTTCCAGGGAAACAGAGAGCATGGGTGTCTGGACCTCAGGCACCGATACCTTCCTAAGTCTGTGGGGAATGTATGTATCGCCAAGAAGCCCTGGATGGATAAACTTCATCCAGCATCTGGGGGTCTGCTGCTTTGTCGCTTTCATTTCGGTGGGCCTCCTCTCTGTGGCCGTCCCCTGGCTCCTGTCCTCATTCATAGTTTTCACCGCCTCCTGGGTGGTCACGTGTGCTCTCCTGTGCTGCTCCAAGCACGTGCGATGTTTCATTCTCCTCTTCTTCCTGTCCTGTGGCCTGCGGGAAGGCAGGAATGCTTTGATTGCGGCTGGCACAGGCATGGTAATATTTGGCCACGTGGAAAATATCTTCCACAACTTTAAAGGTCTCCTGGACAGTATGACTTGCAACCTGAGGGTAAAGAGCTTTGCCATACACCTTCCGCTTTTGAAAAAGTATATCGAAGCAATTCAGTGGATTTACGGTCTTGCCACTCACTTAAGTCTGTTGGATGACCTCGTGTCTTGGAAGCAGACTCTGGCAGTCTCTCTTTCCAGTCCCAGCCAAGCTCTGGAGGCCCAGCTAAAGGACATTAAAGGCAAAGTCCTGGGGGTCTTATGCCGGATGGTGACAGCAACAGATCTGCTGTCTGCCGTAGGGCGGCATCTCCTGGCCCTCTCAGGGCTGCTCCTGGTGCTACTCAGCACGGGCCTCTTCATGAAGCGGTTCTTGGAGCCTTGCGCTTGGAAGTTTGAAAACATCTACATCACCAGACAGTTCGTTCGGTTTGACGAAAGGGAGCGGCGTCAGCAGAGGCCCTGTGTCCTCCCGCTGAGTAAGAAGGAAAGGAAGAAGTACGTCGTCATTCCATCTTTCTGGCTGACTCCTAAGGAGAGGAGACACCTGGGACTGTTCTTCCTCCCCATCCTCACCCATCTCTACGTCTGGATGCTGTTTGCAGCCATCGATTTTCTGCTGTATCGGCTCATTTCTTCAGTCAGCAAACACTTCCAAAGCTTGCCGGCACTGGAGCTTCACTTGAGGCTGCACAGGGAGGTGGGTGCTCACAGACAATTCCCCCGGCGCCTCCGGGTGGTTGGCTGGTTTGTTTGCAAAAGATCCTGAACCTCTCAGGCCACCCAGTGTCTTGCCCACTGTGGGATCTCCAGGGCCTGGCCCAGGGCCTGGCACACAGGAGGAGCTCAACGAATGCTGGTTACATGGAGTCGTAGGTGAGAACGTGTCCTTCTGAAAATTGTGGGTCACTGTGTTAGTTTCCTATGGCCCTTGTAACACATGACCGCAGATTGAGTGGCATAGGACAACAGAAATTTATTCTCTGACAGTTCGAGGGGCAAGAAGTCCGAAATCAGTGTGGCTGGGCTGACATCAAGGGGGCGTTGGCAGAGCCCTGCTCCTTTCAGATGCTAGGGGACTGTCCACTCTTTGTGTCTTCCAGCTTCTGGTGGCTGTTGGCACGCCTTGGCTAGTGTCTGGGTTGCTCCATCTTGTTTCTGCTTTCATGTCGCCTTCTCCCTGGTATATGTGAAATCTCCCTGCCTCCCTCTTAAAGGATTGTCTTATCCAGGATAATTTCTCCATCTCAAGGTCAACCGAGTCACATCTGAAAAGTCCCTTTTCTTTTTCCCAAATAAAGTAACATTTTCAAGTTTTGGATATTAGGAGCTTGTATCTTTGCTGGAGAAGGCTTTTTTTTTTTTTTTCCAGCCACCTGTAGTCAAACACTGAAATGTGGGAATAGGGGCCTCTGCCTTGGAACGTGGAGGTGATTCTCAAGCAGGAGAACCTAGCATGAACCTAAGAGACCAGATGTGGGGCCTGACTTGCTCTCTCCCCAGACTTGTTGTGCAAGACTGCGCACCTTCTCGGAACGAGAACTTCTTTTCCTGGTCCTGAGTCACTATGAAACGTAGGAGATTCCCAACGAACGCATCAGCGTAGTGTTTACTAGGACTGTCATTGAAAGAGAGTAAACAAATAGTACAACCGATGCCAGTCAGTGTCTGGTAGCCCCCAGGAAAACGTGGGAGCAGCTACACTTTTGTTTTGCAGACAACTTAGGTTTCAACCTTACGTGTGTGTTAAGAATTTCCTCAGGTGGGTACAGGGCCTCGCCTCAATTTGCAGAGATTCTGCTATAAACAGGAGAGCTCTTTCAATAAGCACCTCATGTGATTTCAAGGCAGGTGGTCCAGGGTCCACCCACGGAGAACCTCAGGCTTCTCGGTGCCTTCTAACCCGGAGGTCATCAGCGAGGCTGCTGTGTCATCACTGGGAAGGTGACAGAGCAAACACGCCAACAAACCCGATGCTTTTCTCTGACCCCCGGGGTCTGGGGTGAAGTCTGGGGGCGGGATCTGTAAAAACTCCCTGGGTGATTCTAATGTGCGACCCAGATTGGGATCCACCTCCAGCGGGATGGCGCCTCGGGTGGGTCCAAGGACATCTCAGCCACGAAAGCGTGTCTCCCTGCGACCCTGCCTGCTGAGTCCTCTCGGGGGGGTCTACCTTTCTCTGCTCCAGTCTCACCCCTCTAGGCGGCTGTGCTCCAACAGAGAAGACCATGATTTTTGTGATTCCCATCTTTTCTTCTTTCTATTTTTCTCTGTGGAAATTGGTGACTATGTGAACATTTCACAGGATCTGAATGTTGTCAGATCCTTGTCTTATTTTTTTTTAACCCAGAGACTGTGAAGCTGAGCTAGGTGACGTGTATGTGTGTAATGTGTATTCGTGTGTGTGTGTGTGTGAGTCTCACACATTCTGGGGTTGAGTCACTCGCCCAAACAGCTGTTTCCACATGCCTGATTTTCCCTTCACTCTGTGGGGCTCCCATAGGGTGTGCTGGCTGTTGGGGAAATCTTAGAGTCCCCCAAACCCTCCTCTGAGGCCCCACTTTCCATTTCTGTCTCTGTCTCTGGGGCTGGGCTCCTCCTGCTACCTCTGCCTCGCCACCCCCATCCCCTCCACCCCCACCCCCCACAACCACACCTCCCCCTTCCTTCCGGCACAGCAGGTCGAGCGGCTCCTGCCCTCCTAGCACGCCTGCCTCTCAGAGTTGATTACTCGAGCACTCTGCTTCCCCTGAAGGATTCAGTTAATTACGAGAGCCCCGTCTGGAGCAGGGTGGGTAATGGAAGCGGCATTTCAAATGAAAGTCACACAAGCTTGATCCTTGGGGGTGGCTTGTAAAAGGGCCTGTCCTCCTCTCCCCTCCCCCATCCACTCCCCTCCTGTTTTCCTTTCACAGTCTTCCCTGCTCAGTTCTCCCTCACCTTCCTTCTCTCTCAGTCAGCGCCCATCCCTGACTTGTGAATTCTCCCTGCTTTAGACAGAGGAGGGGGAAAGAGTTAAGTTCTGCTTTTCTAAAAAGGCCCAGGAGCTTTCCAATGACAATGTCTTGACAAATCCATTTTGGGGCACTGCTGGGTACTGGGGATGTGAAGAGGTCTAGACCCCGATGGCTGCCATCAAGGGACTCACGTCCTGGATGGAGAGGCCACCATGTACACTGACAATGACAGCAGGGCAGCGGGCGCTGGAGCAGGTGTGAGTACGAGACTGCTGTGGGAGCTGCTCTTAGGCTCTCTCCTGTGGCGCCTGGAAACTGCACTGCCAGGAGCTTCCGAGTGACTAGTAATGCCCTGCCCTCACCCCAGGATGCCCTGGGAGGCTCCTGGTCTCCCCATTGCTATAGATTTGCAAAGGATAGGTCAAGCAGGAAGAGAAACATCAGCTTAATGTTTTGCCAACATTTCTTTCCCACTTTTATAGGATTTTAAGTAAAGAAGAAAAGTGGAAATTGGCCTGAATTGAGTTAGTTGGATGGGTGGGCATTGTCAGTAAAAATAGCCATAGTTGCAATTTATTGAGCACCTACTATGTGCACTGCACGGACTTTTCAGTACTAACTAATACCAGAATGGGTCCTCTGTCCATTATTCAATGCTATCTCGGCAAATTGTTGACTTAAGAGAGGTAAACACATTTTAAAACATCAGGGTACCATTTAGTATATTGTGTAGGATTTTGAGAGAGTTCGTTTGTCTCCCACATTACCCTCTACCAACCCTGTACAAAAATGTTGACTCAATCTTTACGAAGCCCTGATTTCCAACTGCAAAATCCCCAGTTAGAGTCCTAGACTAAATAACTTCTCCCCAGACTGGATGCCCGCTGCTTTCTTATTGCAAGATTTCTCATCACTGACTCAATCGATGTGTTTGTTTCTTCAATAGTATTAAAAAAGATTGCATGGCTTTGCTCTGGGGATCAAAATCTTTCTATTTAATTGTAGGCAAACTGTCTTAATAAGACGAAAGGAGAGGCAACACAAATGTCTTTTATTGCTTGCTTGCGATGCTAGGGGAATCTCAGATTTCACTTGATGTTTGTATAGAGGTCCTTGGTTTGGGATTTCCAGATTCTTCACAGACATTAAGATAGAGATAGATCCAAGGTGCATGGTGTTTTGTGGGTGTGGTTGAGTTATTTTTGAGAAGTCATTTACCACTTCCCAAGCCCAGGGCTCTGGGCCGCTGGGGTGATAATAACTTATTAAGTGCTCTAGTCTGTAAGGTTAATGCTTCATCCCCAAGGTGCTTAATTTACACCGGGCGTAGTTTATTCATAGCCAGGATCTGCTTCATTAATTCCTGTTTTACCAAATTAGAAAACAAATCCACAAGAGATTAAATGACTTTCTCAGGTCAGGGAGAAGAAAGAGCTGATTCGGCACACACGTCCCTTGCTGGTGGCTTGGCTGGGTGACTCAATGTCACCTTCTGTTCTCTGTGTCAGTTTGCTGAGGGCAACTGATTTGTTCTCTTGCCTTTAAGCAGAAGAAATGTGCACTTCTCCTGAGCATCCAAGAGATAAGAAAATCTTATTTCAAGACCTCTAAAAATAGGATTTTAGAGCCACCTTCAGTAAATACTATTCTTAGTATTCTTACACAAAGAATAATTTCCCCTTCCACCCAAGCTCTAGAAGGGTGAGTTGGAATTTCATTTCATGCCTGTATATCTTTGTGACCTTGTGGTTTGATGGGGAGGATACCACTGGGTTTTAAGGGGCCATGGTCCAAAAAAATTTCATCCCCAGTTATGTTAAAACACTTTTCATTAGTTCCACATGCCCTAAGGTATAGAAACAGGTGCTCCCTAAAAATGGGTTATGTGGTTGAATTTGTTAGGGTAACCGCTGACTGAAATTAAACAGGTTTCTCTGCCTTCTTCTCAGAGACTTCAACAGTCTTGTGGGCATCGTGACTCTCCAAAGGAGGGACAAAGAAACAAACTTATTTGATACCTTTCTCTCAAGGAAATCTGCATTTCCACAAATACATTTTGGAAAACATTGCAATAACTACAGATAAGACACACTCCATTCGCCTTTACTCCAATCACAGGGCACAAAAGAAGCCACAACAGCTCTTTCAGCCAAAGCTCCCTGAATATTTTAAGATAAATACTTTGTGTTGCAGGGTAGTATTGAGAAAGATAAGAAATGATACAAAATGACATGAATTTTGATTATTTTATTCTTTCATTTTAGGAGCAAGGAACTCAAAATGTCATCCATGATTCCTCTTTTAATATATCTCTATTTGAACCTGAGTGCATCCCTAAACCAAAGTTCCTTCTGTCTAAGACCTGGATTCCTCTTAGTGTTATTCTTGTGATACTAGCAGTGCTAGGACTGTTGTCTTCCTTCCTGATGCAACTTAAAATCCTGGTGTCAGCTTCCTTCTACCCAAACGTGCAGAGGGAGCGCGTCCAATACCTACATGAGAAGCTACTGAAGAAAAGATCAAAGCAGCCAGAGGGAGAAGTAAAAAGAAAACTGAATTTGTACTTTACAAAAGTAAGACCAAGATGAAGGCATAACCTATAATTAAGGATATTTTTGAGTCTGGGAATGTCAAAGCATTCTTCAACTTCACATATACGAATACTCAGCAATAGATGGGACAAGGGGGTGGTAGAGAAATTAAGAGATGTACATGGTTAAGGTTCTTAGCTTTATGATTTTGAATGCTGATTTAGAGGATTCTACAAGATATCCTTCAAAAGAATGATTTCAAGTGAGTATATTTAGTTTTATCATAGAAAGGCTACTGGGAAGGTCCTCTATAATGGCTATTAAAGGAAAAGATTAAATGGAACTTGGTAGTTAGGAAATAGTCACAGAGATATAAAGTACAGCATAGGGAATATAGTCAGTAATATGGTAGTAACTATGTATAGTGCCAGGTGGGTACTAGACTTAGGAATCACCTTGTAAATTATATAAGTGCTGTACACCTGAAACTAATATAAAATAAAATTGAATGTCAAATGCAATTTAAAAAATGTAAATACCAAAATAAAGGACAATGCCCAATAAAGAGTTACTTGGTACCAGATCAGGGATAAATAAATAATAGAGAGGGAAATGTCTACTATAGGTTGGTAAACTACAAAGAATTTGCTCATTCTTCAATATTAAAAAAATATATGATATACATGTATATTTATAGATGTACATAATAACATACTGACTTTTATATACATGTAAGATGAGTGCTTATCAAAGGTTTTATTTAACATATTAATTAAAGAGAGAACAGTAAGGAATTTCAACCAATTCAAAGGGTAATTTTAAGTATACACATATACAGGCCATTAGGAATACCAAAATTAATTTGCTTAATAGATGCAAAACTGGGTTCTTCCTTAAGGATGGATGGGAGGATCAATTTTATAGGGTAAAATTTATTTGCAAGTCCATGAACAAGAATCATTTGCATTGTTGTTACCAGCTGTAGACAATATACCCAATTAGAAAATGGTTCCTAGAGAATGAAAGATAATCCGAAGGGATAAACTTTTCTGGCCATTTCAGTCTTTAGGAATTTTTTGTGACATCAGTAACCTCCTGAGAAAAAGTTGATGTCATAGGCATTTGCAATGACTCTAATGCTCACTCATTTACCTTTTTGTCTCTTCAGATTCACTTCTGGCTTCCAATCCTGAAAATGATGAGGAAAAAACAGGTGGACACAGCAAGTAGTGACCATCCATGAGAGACCCCAAGTAGCTCCCCAGCCACACTACACCAGCAGCTGTCCTCGGGTCTGCTGTTGGTAGTCACTATTCACACCCAACAGCAGAGAATCACACTGCAGGTCCTTACGAGCTTTGAGTTTGCAGGGCCAAATGACATTTCTTCATAAGGCCGAAGGGCTACCAGGTGAATGGTGACGTCATTTCTCTTCTGAACAAGGCACGTGATCTAGGCTGTGTCTCAGTGGAGCAGGACTACAACCAAGCCCTTTGAGGATGAGTCCTAGCATAGAGTAATATTCAAAGAAAAAAAATAAAAAAACAATTAGGAAAAATCAAAATCTCTACTGCAGGCTTACAAGCAAGTATCAAGGAGAACATAAAGGTATAATGTCAGTAAAATATTTTTAAATTCCTCCGTCCCTTCTCTGCCCTTCTCAGTATCTTTCATCGCTATTCCCTATCCCCACAACTGTCTCTCCCTTCCACTTGGGCCCTTCCTCAAGAACTGTTTCCAAAATCTACCTTCCTCAGCCCCTAATTTCTTCTTACCACGACCTCTGCTCTTACCCACTACTTTCCTGGATCTCTTCTGTTTTCTCCTTTTATGCCAAATACTCTAACCACATTTATGTAGAGACAACATTTATCAAAATCATACAAAATGTTTGTTAAAATGCCCATCTGGGGCCTCTTTTTTTTACTGTATTCAATATATATTATATAGTACAAGATCCTATTTCTCCTACACTCTCAATACTTAGGAAGGAGAAAAGAAAAATCCCTTAAATACTGATTGTATTATCTCTGAAGTCCCAGAATGGGGAAGAAATAAAGAAACATTAATTTTAATTTTAGTTTTAACTCTTTATTTTTCAAAAATTTTCGGACATACAAAAAAGTTGCAAAATAATGGAGTTCCATTTGCTCTTCACCCTCCATCATCCCCAAATGTTAACATCTTACATAAGCATACCACAATCAAAACCAGGTAAATAATATTGAAAACATAATCTACAGTTTATTGAATTTTTGCCAGTTGTTCCACTAATATCCCTTTTTGGATCCTTGATTCAATCCAGGCTCACACATTACATTCAAGCGATCATGGTTCCTTGGTCTGGTCCCATCAAGGATAATTCCTCAATCTTTTCTTTTTCCTTCATGACCTTGACACTTTTTGAAGAGTACTGACCAGTTATTTTGTAAAATGTCCTTTGGTTTGGGTTTTCCTGATGTTCCTTATAAATAAACCCAGGTAATGTATTTTTAGCAAGAATACTTCAGAAGGGATGATGTGCCCTTCTCAGAGCGTGATATTGGGGTATATGATGTGGCATGTCTCATTATTGATGAGGTTACCTTTCATCACTTAGTTAAGATGGGGTGTGCCAGTTCCTTTCACTGTTCAAATTCCTATTTTTCCCTTTGTATTTAATAAATATACTGCGGGGACATACTTGGAGACTATGCAAACACCCCATTGTTTCTCATCACATGTTTCTTCTCTAATTTTAGCATGGATGCAAAACCATGGTGGCCAAATAATGATTTTCTATTTTCATATCTTCTACATTTCTTAACTGGAATTTTATATTATAAGGCGGAACCCCCCAAAACAGAAATTTATTTATAAAAACTTGTGTATTTATTCTTATATGTGTAAATTTCAGTCATCTTCAAAGTGCTCTTCGTTTGATGCAATACACCCATTGAGACGCTTTTTCCACTGCTCAAAACAGTTTTTGAACTCGTCGGTTTTGATGCCTTTTAAGGGCTTCTGCCACTTTTTATTTCACCTCTTCCACATCAGAAAAACATTTCCCTTTGAGGACTTTTTTCATCCCAGAAACAGGCAAAGAAACAGTCACTGGGGCAAGATCAGGTGAATAGGGAGGGTGGGCCATGGGGGTCATGCTTTTTTTTGGTCTAAAACTGCTGAACATTCAGCGCCGTGTGGGCAGGTGCATTGTCATGCCACATGTTGTTCATGTAAATCACCATCATGAAATGGGCAAATGATTGAAATTCTCCAAAAAGAATTCACTGAAGCCCAGCGCAGCCTCTCACAATGCCCGCTGGTACACGGATGCAGATGGGCTCCTAGAACACCCACCTAGTGGGGGAAGCCTGTACTACAAGGGGCCTGCCCTCCAGAAGATGACTCTGGTTTGGGGGAGAGGGGGTCCTTGCTTGTATCTATAGAAAGAAACATTTTTTTTCAAACCCTGAACTTTATTTCAGGCACCAGAGTAGGCATTTAACACATACGATATCATTTATGCTTCATGACAACCCTGTGAAGTAGGTATTATTTCCATTTTATAGATCAGAAAGCTCACCCTCGGAGACCCTGACTTAGCTGGGCCCTGGCATTGACACATTTAAAGCTCCTGGGTGATTCTAACAGGCAACCAAGATTGGAAACCTCCATTCCAGTTTACAGAATTGCAGGTCTTCAGTGGTGAAATTTCTCCAGCAGAAGGAGTCTACATTAGGACTGTCTAATTCCGCATTTCCCAAAGTGTGTTCCTCAGGCAACTAGTCCCTTAGTTGTCCCACAAAAACAGTTACCTAATGTAGTAAATCCATGCCATTGGCCTTGCAACTTTGAAGATTCATAAAGCATGTTGGCCTAATTCAAAAACTTTGAGAAACCTTGTAATAAAGAAATTTATTTTAAGCCTTTCTTCACCAAGAATGCCCCAAATTACAAAACTATGGAAAACTTTTACCTGTGATAACTATTATCATCACGTAGGGCCGGTTCTGCAGCCCATACTCTGGTAGATGCTGTATAACTGGCATAGCTTTCCACCAAGAAAGGATCGGAGAAGGTGAATATATATTTCTAGTTTTGGTTTTTTTAAATGTTCTGATGATTTTATGCTTTATTGTGTTTCCTAAACAAACAAATATATATATGTTAATAAACTGATACAACGTGTGAATTTTTGTACTCATTTTTCATTTATTTTTCTTACAGAGAAGAGATCAGTCCCACATTAAGAATCAACTGCTCTAAAAGCCAAAAAAAAAAAAAACAAAAAAAACCAGGGAGTTCCCTGGTGGTGTAGTGGCTTAAGGCTTCGGAGCTGGCACTGTCAGCGCTGCGGCCTGAGTTCGATTCCCAGCCAGGGAGTTACCCACATACCAAAAAAAAGCCAAAAAAAAAAAAAAAAAAAAAAGAATCAACTGCTCAATTTTTACTAGAAATTTGTTGTTTCTGCCTTTTAAAATTCTACTAATTTCCTAACATACTTATCTGCTTGACAACCTCATCCATATCTACAGCAAACATTGAAACATAGGAAGCGTTGGTGATGCCCAGGCAGCTCTCCATGGCCCCTGCTGTTGGCATGCTAACAAACTAGTCAGAAAGACAAACAAAAACTCAGGTAACACGAATAACAATAAGCAGTGACTTTCAGTAAGTGCCAAAGGCGCTGGGCAGGCAGTGCCCTTGGGGAGCCATGGCCAAGTTCTCTGCCTTTGCCTACTATAGATGGCCAGTTCACCCCTCTTCTCAATGAAATGGACACTTGGAGGGGTTGCTAAAGGGGTCTTAACATCTTTGAAATTAAAACTACTTTTTTGAAGTAGCATAATCTCTATGACTTCCCACAGCTCACGAGACTTCGTGGAGAGTGTCTTTATTGATTAGGCAAGCTTGCCCTTACGCTGAAGTGCTTGTCCCTATTGGGAGGATGCACTGGCACGGAGGTGCTGTCATGAAAGGCAATTTTGCTCTTGAAAACAAGACTTAGATTTGCTCATTAGGGCCAGTCCAACTTGGGACATAAAATGCTTATTTAATTCCATCTCATCCACTTTAGATTTAAATGAATGGTTGGTTAAATTTATTGAAACATCTATTGTAAAATGTTAATCTTATAGAGGCAGAAAGACACTGCCCTAAGTAATGTAATAAGGCTTCCCTTTTCACCTCTAATTTTAATGACTTACAAAAGTATATTGCATTATAGGCTAAGTCACTGTTTCTCATCTCACGAATGATGGGTGGTTGAGACCACCAAACTTTCAGGGTGAAAAGTCCCTTTTGGTTTTAATCATTAATGGTTGTAGTGACATTTTAAATGCAAGAAAAGAAAGGGAGATGAGTAACAGGGGACGGGGACAATAGCCTTTTATCGTCTAAATTCTGGGTACCTATAACCCTCATCTTTGTAGTCAGAAAGCAGAAGAAATCAGAGTGGATTTGTCATGTAAGGTCTTTGTGCAAATGCAATAGGAAAGCAAAAAAGGCAATGACAGAAATAAAAGCATAACTAGCCATGGTAACTACAATTAAGGCAGTAATGTTAGAGCTACCTTACTGGATGCCGAGGAAATACATACCATGGGGTGTGATGTGCCCCCACCACCAGCCTCATTCAGCGAAGACAAGAAACAGCGTGTCCACTGACCACAGTATGGGGCTGAGGAAGAGGACAGACTCACGGGCGGAGCAGCAGACGTCCATCCGCTCACTACCCAGAGGGGTGGTTCCCAAAGCTGACTGATCCTCGGAGTCACCTTCAGAGTAGGCTGACCAGATGCACTGTTTTAAACAGGACAGAAAACAACGGTGCTGTCCCGTTGCAAACGTATGGTCAGCCTAGTCTCCCTGGGCTAAATTCAAGGAGCCGGTAGGCTGACCACACGTACCATTCAAATGGGACAGAACCATTGTTTTCTGTCCCATTTAATACCATGCATCTGGTCAGCTTACTTCAAAGGTTAAAAAAAGAAAATAAAATTACAGATTTCCAAACCTAAACCCAGGTATACTGACTGAAGAGATGGGGAGAATCCTGGGAATCTGTATTCTAAGGGATTTCATAGTTAATTGAGATGGTCAGGCAAATTAAGTAACCGCTGCAGGAGAGAACTGTAGCAAGCCTTGGAAAGGAGAGATTGTTGCTCAAAATACCCACATCTACCTGGTAGCTATGTAATCAGCTGTGTGGACATGTACACGGGACTTCCATTTTACCTGATGCTGAAGGAGCTATTGATCCATCATGCTAATTGCATATTGATCCAAAATGCTAATTGCCAAAAACTACTCTTCTCATCTCCTACAGTCTAATCCCGCCACTGGGGTAAATGAGCCCCCAAACAAAAACAAAACATTATGGCATCGTGAATTAGACCATTTTAACCAGTAGTTAACTATTTAGCCAATATGATGTGGCACCCAGTATTATTTTTTAATTAAGCTATTTCAATTTAGGGATGGGATATCACATTTTTAAAAAATAGAATTTAACCTTGACTATGGCAATCGCATGGCATAGTAGAAAGAATGGATATTTGGAATGAGGAAGGCTGGATTCAAATTCTAGTTCTGGTAATTATGAGTGACATCACCTTAGGCAACTTAGCACTCTGAGCCTCAGTTTTCTTATTTATTTATAAAATGGGGCTTAAAATGGCAATCTGGTATCATCTTCTTGAGCATCCATTGAGATTACACCTAAAAAAGTATCCCTAAATTAGATAAATATGTTAGCTCTCTCTTCCTTCTCCTTTCCCATCGTTTCCCACCCAGCTCCACTTTCTTCAATTTTTGACAATAGGGTCTGATACAAAAAGAGTAGAAGCAAAAGGAGATTTTCAACCAGGCTTGATACCCACGGCGGAGATTGGTGAACTTCTTCTGTGAAAAGACAGGGATTATTCTAGGCTGTGCAGCCCAGTGGTCTCTGCTGCAACTCCTCACCTCCGCCACTGTGGTGAGAAAGTAGCCATGAGAAGTAAGGAAACAAATGAGCATGACTGTGCTTCAATAAAACTTTATTGGCAAAAACAAGTGGCAAGCTGGATTTGGCCTGCCTGATAACACAGGAAGACCTTTTAGAAAGCCATGAGTTGATTTAGGACATGATGTAATGGGGACTCAAAGTCAGAAAGAAAAATAAAAAGTGGGTTCGAAATTCCTCTTTACCACCAACCAGCTGGATGACTTTGCAAAAGTCACTTCCCCTTTCTGACTTAATATTCTCACCCATAAAGGTGAAGAAAACTGGAATACGGAGTCTTTGCGGAAGCTGCCATCTCTTCAAGTCTATGATTGTTTGGGACACGGTGGTCTCCTGGAGACAATCCCCCGGAGGAGGTCACCCGAGTTTCAGCATTTGATTTTTTGTTCTTTCATGGTTGATCAGTGAATCATAAAAAACCAAACCAAAACAACAGAAGCTCTTGGTCATAAGTATGATTTATTTGATGAAAAAGGGAAAAGATAACATTTGGTCAAAATAAATGTTATTTTCTCCACAGACACAAGGAAACAATCAGAATACTTGTTAAATTCTAAATGTCACAGGTAATTTTGTACGGTTTAGTCAGGCTGTGATGTCAGTGGCTGAAGAACTGAAAATGGGAAGTCTTGCTTTTTCGAAGCAAGCTTTGCATTGGGTCTCAATGTGACACATTAATTAAGGAGTGAAAGAAATTGATCAGAATTGTTTGCCGAAAGGGAGGCCTTGTGGAAGTGTGCCTGCACTGAGACAAGAAGGATGTTCTGTCTTGCAAGAGTAAATGCTAACACATACAAGAAAATAAATAATACATGGTTTTCAAACATGGCGTAATGGAAGAGAAGCATTCACTTGGAAACGAGAAGAACTGATTTCTAATGCTGGCTCTGCTACCAACTGGCCTTGCCAAGGCACTTCCTCTCTCGATGCAATTCAGTCCTTCATAGAAAACATCATCATAGCTGTCACGTATTTATTGAGCCCTTACTAGGTGCCAGACACTGTTTTGGGTGTATCATTTCCATTAAATCTTTACACAAAGCTCATGAGAGAGGTTCTGATGCTCTGCTGCTGTACAGATGTAGAAACTGAGGCACCGGGAAGCTAAGGAACATGTGCACAGTGTGTTCTGGAGCAACCTTTGGACATGTTGCTTGGCACCACGCTGCCTCCCAGAGCGTGGTCTGCGTGCCACTCCCCAGCTCAGAGCTGGGGACCCACCCGCCCTGGTGAGTAACATTCTCCCGCAGCAGGCATTCAAGCTCTGCTCCAATCCCGTCCCAGCCTATTTGCCCACAGTATTCCTCACTCTTTCTCTGCCTAAACCCTCCCTTTACTCGGAAAGCTCTTTCTAACTGACCCCTCGAAGAGTCCCGGGCGTTGTCCTTCACACCCCTGCCCTCCTGCGCCGCCCCATCGATTCGCCTTCCCGGCCTGTCAGGGCCCTGCCCAGGTCCTGCGTCCTCAGACACGGAGCCCTGTGGCCAGGGCCTGGGTGGGGGCCGTGTGCTGGCTCTGCCACCACCTCCCTGTGGGAACTGGGAGATGGAATTTGAATTCTTTGGGCCTCAGTGTCTTGATCAGTTGGGTGCTGGACTCCGTTTGAAACGTGCACACTTACGAACTATTCTCCTTTGGAGGCCTTCTTCTATTTCACTCTTTAGATCCCCGGTTCTCAACCCAGCAAAGACACAGTTGCCCTGCTTGAAATAAAGGGGTGGCCCGAAGCCTGCTTTCCCCGCTTTCGTGCCCCTGGGCAGTCCCGGAGGCAGGGGGACGGCAGGGGGACGGCAGGCTAACCTCAGTCCCACGGCCACATCCTCCACCATGTTGTATCCTACGGCCAGAGGCCAAGCTCTAGCATTGACTTAAATGTTCTTCACATCAACGCAGCATTTCCATGTAAATCAGTTCATTCTAAAAGGAAACTTTATAACATCACCACAAATGGAAAGGTGGTATCACCTTCCATAAATAAAAAATAATATACTTTTATGAGGGCTGTCCGAAAAGTATCCAGCCACCGTACATCCTATATGCGTCATTTAGTACATTCTCATGTCACACACATGTATTGTACGGTGTGTGACATGGACAGGTTATACGTACCCTTACCTGCACACACTGAAAACAGAACACCTTTACCACGTTACTAACTCCCATTGAGACAGTCACCACCCAAAGCCAGCATCCTACTCTCTGCTAAACGGCTGCAGAACCCGTGTCTAGGGGTCCCCCCCCAGGGGAGAGCTGCCAATTGCTCACTGTGGGCTCGTTCCCTGCCAGGTCTGGCTTTCTTCAATTCAGACACAAATTCCCAGGCGAAGAGGGGCGGGGACTGGCGGTGGGAAGTCAGTGGGGCGCACTGGGGTGGTGAGGCCCCGGGAGTGGGGCCCCAACACCTCCATGCCCCCCTCAGGAAAATGAGAAAGGGCTGCATTCCTTTGCCATCCAGGTCTCGCTGACACTCCAGGCCTGCCGTTGTCACAACGTGGTCCTCGCCTGTAAAGCAGTCAGTACCCCCTGCTCTGAGTCCTTGCCCTCGCTTGGTGCAGGGCTCTTTATACAACTAGAAAACAGTTTTGCTGAAAAATTGTCCTAATTCTCGATGTTATCTGCACTAGAAATCTGTCCTCACTATCCTTTAGAGCAGAAACATATCATGAGGCCATTAACTCAGCTCAAACAAACCATTTCTCTCTGAGCATCTGCATCACTCAACCACGAAATCCTAGACAACTTCCAGAAAGCCGTGGCCCAGAACAGCCCGATCCCACTCCGAACACTATTTATAAGATTGCTCTGTGAGCAGTAGTCTTTACTGGGGTTTGTTTTTTTTTTCCTTCTCAAATGTTCTTTAGCCTGTGTGACGGCGTTTATGCAATCCAGAGAAAGGTGCCTCGCCAGGATTAGTCAGCAGCCAGTCCTCTGCCACGGCCTCTGTGATCTAGTTAAAAATAGGAAGGAGGATGTTTTGCATAAGTCCTCACCATTGTGCAGTATGGGAGAACTGACCCCTTTTTTCTTGGTTCCCACATCCTGTCACTTTATCTAAAAATAGATGAAAACTCTGTCCCTGACTTTTTGGTCAAGACCTTTGCTTCTGTGACCTGGGCTCTCTGCTCCTGCTCGTACCGGGGCTCCTTGTCTGGCTTCCTTGCCCCTGACTCTCGGCCCCAGGCTCAGGGCCTCTCCCTTTCTTCCCGGCTCCCAGGGGTTTGCAAACTCCAGGCCCTACACAGGCCATGTGGATCACACGAACTGGGAAGCTCGGTGGGTAGACGGGCCTGGGTGTGCGCCATCCGAACGCAGGCCAGCTCTTACTCAGTTTCTCACAGATCGACTGACCTGTCTGTCCCAGAGCAGCCAGACACTCAGACTTGTACGGGTCTTGTCTCATCTTTAAATGTTAGAGATAAATTCAAATATTAATTTTAAAAAGCAGAGTTGATTTCCAAAAATGAGCATGGCGGTGTGTGGCCTCTGCCCCCTATGTTTCCCTCTGGGAAATGGGTATGATACCAGCTATAAAGTGGGATTCCACCCTAAAGTGGGGCCTAGGAACGCTCCCTCTTTCTCCAGTTCCGGATTTCTCATTTGGAGACGACAGGACTATGACGTGGGCTCTGCCCTTCGCTCGCCCCAGATCTGTGGGTGAGGAGCCCCACTTCTCAGGGCCCCAGTTCCTCTCCTGTGAAATGCAGCCCTCAGAGTCAAGGACTTCGAAGGCTCTACCGAGCTCTGTTAGCCCGTGAGGGGGACAGATCTTCATCTTCTTTCTCCCATTTCTTGCCCTACTTGATCTCAAGATTAATCCCCCACCACAGTCAGTGACCCAAGTGTCTCCCCGGTTTTCTCGGCTCCGGAGTCAGCTTTATCAGTCAGTCTGCTTCCAGCCATCACCCAACAGTGCTGTTGTCGCGGTGTCCCTTGCCTCTCCCGTGTGTCCAGGGTGGGCTGTCCCCGTCCTTGCCTTATCAAACCACCGCATGGGCTTCCATCCCCACTTCAGGAGCTCCACTGCCTCCCAGGGCTAGAGCTCCTTCTCCCAAAACCAAACAAAAAATAATTCGAAAAGCGCTTCGTGCAGAGCTTTTCCTTGCAGAGCATTTACGCCCATCACTTAGACTGCCGGTTACTCATCACATCCACCCGGCGGTTGCCTGCGGCCGAGCGGTTGATGAGCTCACCCCGGAGGGTCGTATTGAATTCACCGGGCACGAGGGGAGGGGCCGGGGGTGTGGAGTTCTCAAGCAGCCTGTCATCCGGGTATGAGGCATCTGCACTCCAGGAGGAGCTGCAAGTATTTATTAAGAGGCAGCATCTCAAACATAAGTGTTTAATGCCTTATGGGTAGCAATGTTACTAATGTCAGGGGAGGAAGAACTCCAAAAGCACGGAAAATGTTATCATCCAAGAAACAAACTGAGGACATTTCCATCTATCCATGGGGTTGTTGCACAGGGCAGGCAGGACAAAATTCTAGAGATTCCAAAACCTCTCACCTTTACCTAGTTTTCCAGTTGGTGAAGGTATCGGCTTCCTAGGACTGCTGTAAGAAACCCCCACAAACTGGCTGCCTTCGAACAGAACACGTTGCTGCTCTCACCATTCTGGAGCCTAGAAGCTGAACTCGAGGTGTCCCGAGGGCTGTGCTCTTTCCGAAGTTTCTCCGGAAGGGTCCGTCCTTGTCTCTCTCCCTTCTGGAGACTGCTGGCAGTTCTCTGCATTCCGTGGCCTACGGCAGCATAACTCTAATGTCTTCCTTCTGTGTCCAATATTCTCTCTTCTTGTAAGTACAGAGGTGGTTGGATTAGTGCTCACTCTAATCCAGTATAGCCTCACCTTGACTTAATTACGTTTGCAAAGACACTATTTCCCAATAAGGTCACATTCATTGGTAGGAGGGATTAGTACTCCAAGGGGTGGGGAGAGGGACACGATTCAATATAAGGAGCAACCAGCAAAAACCTTCCCCCACATGAATTACCCCAAGTACAGCATGCACACCCAACTCTTTTGCACAGTTAGGATGAACTTTACATATCCTCTGCAGCACTTTAGCTCTAAATGCAGGCATGATAAAGAGCAGGAGAAGTCAAAATTGAATTTCTGATGTACAGTCAGAGGAAAAGTTGTTCTAAGGAACTTGGAATTATACCTGAGCCACAATAAATGATCTACTACCTAGAGGCTCACTGCGCATCGAGGGAAGGATCTAGAGGAAAGACCTCAGCAATACAGTGATCTGAGCCATGAGAGGTCTTACAAGTGAGAGATACCAAATGTGGGAATCAAGATGATGTTTTATTGGAAGACAAGGAATGGTGGTGAAGAGCCCCAAGTGATGGGCAGGACTGGCTGCTGGACCAAGGGTGAGCCCATTCACACCATCTACAAGGGGAAATTGGGTGGCAGACTATTCTGTCAGCTGATGTGAATATCCACCTTGCAAAGAAAGGATGAGATGATCCTCAACTGGCATGACTGGGCTCCATCTGAGTATTTCCTGAAAGTCTCACAGGCGTGTAGCTGAGAAAGAGACCATGGTCAAGAGACACACAAGGAGTGGAGCAAGATGAAGTCTAAGAAGGGGTCAGAGAGATCCCACTCCATTAAAGTGATGAAAACCACGTTGGGAGCCTTAAGCATACACGTGGGCCTGTCTAATAAAAATAACAAAGTAAAATAAAATGGAACGTGCATGGTGACTCTTGTGCCTGCGTTGTCTCGAGATGGTGTTTGGATCTTCTCCAGTATTGAGGGTGAGACTGTGGGTGGTCTGGACATGGCAGTGACCAGCAAGGGGTAGAGTCTACAGAAGTTGGTGAAAGTTTGAGAGCCAGGCGTTATTTTTGGAGCGAACTGCTTCTCCTGGAGACTCTTTCCAGGGCTGGCTTACAATATGCACGCAGAAAGAAGTTTTGAAAAGAGTCCACGGGAACTTGTTTCTTGGCAAGGAAGTCGTGGAGAAATTTTATAGGTCTCGTTGAAAAAAAAAATCATGCCATAAGGTGTTTAAATGCATTTTTTAAGTTATTTCTGAGAAGGCGATGTTCTCTTAATGGAAGACATTCTGTATTAGGACAGGATGTAAACATGGCTGGGAACTGATTAAGGTACAGTGTGGCAATGCCTGGTAACTAGAAGCAGGTCGGGTGTGACATAATGAAGGAACAAGTTGCCATGGAAACAAGTCACTGAATGAAACCCAGCCCCCTTCGGAGCATACACAATCCGAAGAGAAGGGAAGGAGGCCAGCACACGCTAGATGGCCAGGAGCTCTCAGAAGGCCCAGTGAGGCTGGTACCCACATTGGCTGGCTGTCACTAGGAAGAAAACCAAAACCAACAAAAAGGGGAATAAAATTCAAAGCGTGTTGGGTGTGTTGAATTTGGCCTTATTCATTTGTTGGTTCATTCCAACAAATACTGATTACTTTCTGCATGCCAGGGATTTTGCTGGGCAGTGAGGCTACAGAGAAAAATGTCACATTAAGTTCCCTGGTGGTGCAGTGGCTTAAGGCTTTGGCACTGGTGCTGTCAGCGCTGCGGCCTGGGTTCGATTCCCAGCCAGGAAGCTGCCCACATACAAATAAATAAATAAAATAAAATAAAATAAAATAACACATTGTTCCAGGGCTCAAGGAGCCCAGTGTCCGTCACTGCTCTCTGGAGCAGCAAGACCTAAACACGACCCTCGTGTCCCACCCCCGGAAATGCATCCCACTCCTTCTACCCTGCAGCTGGGCCCATTCCAGGGGCGGGGGTGCCAGGCTTCCTTTCGGGTGGAGTAGCACCCTTGCCACCTCACTTAGGATTCCAGCTTCTTCCACACGGGTCTTGTCGGCCTCCAACCCCTCCCTGTGGAGGGTCCTTCCACCTGCTGGCAGCCTCGGTGACCCAGACATCCCTGAGCTTGTTCTGCCCTCCTCCCGCGGCCTCCCGCCGGGCTTTCTCCAGTCTCGCCCAGCACGCCCTCTCCGCAGGGTCCTGAGCAGTCTAACCTCTGCTGGCATGTGTTCCCGGCTCTGGCTTTTGTGTGTGACCTTCAATAGGAACGGTACAGTGACTCGCCTTAGAAGCTGCTCCCCAGCCCCACTCCTCAGCACATCAGAGAACGAGCCTCCGGCTTTCTTCTGTGGGGCCTGGCAACACCCCCCCCCCACTGCTGCACAGCTTCCTGTTCAGGTCTCAGTTTGTCTCCCCATTTCTCTCAAAATTGCCCTTCTGTTGTGACTGAGATCTCATCGATCCATTTTTGCATCTCCCATGGCCTTTACAGTCTCTCTCATTCTCGATCACTTTTTTGGTTTTTGCTACAAACTAACTTTCCAGGGTAACTGACTTTTTGAGTAGGACATTATGTTAGAATTATATTCTACTCGTTACAGGCATGGAGTTGTATGGTTCACAAACTCCATTTGGTTGTTTTGACAATGCAGTAAAGTAAGTAGGGCAGCTATTATGATTTCCATTTCACGGATCAAGAAATTGAGGTTCAGAGAGGCTGTGTGACTTTCCCCAGGCCGCACACTGAGAAGTCATGAAAACCCTCTGCTCGCGCCAAGCTCCGGGCTCCTGGCCCGTGCCAGGTGTCCTTTGGTGCACGAGGCACTGCCTTTTGGGGTTCTGAATCGTTGCCCACACCATGCCTCACTCTTATTTGAGGGGTGCTTCCTTGTTAGTGTAAAGACAGTGTCCTCCAAAAATTTCAATGAACAGAAACACCAACTCTTGCTTTTATTCCCCATTTCCATTAGGTCCAGTAGCATAACTGTAGGTTCTGGGATCCCACAATGAAGCTTCAGGAAGCTGCGTGTTTTGTTTGTTGCCTACAGAAGAAAGAGAGAGACAGAGACAGAGACAGAGAGAGAGAGAGAGAGAGAGAGAGAGAGAGGAGGGAGGGAGGGAGGGAAGAGAGGAGAGGAAAGGAAAAAGAAAGAAAAGAAAAAAGAAAAGAAAAGAAGGAGCAACAAAATGGTGACATGAGGGACCCCTGAAAAACTCTCCCAGAGATTGCAGCTAATAAAACACCTGTACCTCAACCAGGGACGCTCTACACAACACACAGTCACAGCTGAGGAACCTGAAGTACCTGTAGGCGGGCAGGGAGTTAAACAAAGGAGAAATAAACAAAAAGGAAGAGTGGGGATGTGGCCCAGCGGGTCCCTGCTTGGAACTCGACTGCTGGGGGCGGGAGGAGGAAGGAGGCGGCGGGAGCGCGCTCGGGGCCCCACTGGGTCCGCGGGACAGAGGAGAGGGGGCCCGCAGGTGGGGTGGAGGATACAGCACCCACCTCACTTTGGCCCCCAGGAGGGCCGTGAAACCCCGTGGCTGGATTTCACTTTGGTTCCAAGGTCGGGAGGGGCGCGGTGGGGGCAGTGACCGGGGGTGAGGAGCTGCAGCGTGAATGCTCTGTCTGGAAGGAGAAGAAAGGGGCTGCACGAACGTTTCTCAGCCCACAACCAGGACAATCTGGAAGACCAACATACAGGGCAGGTGACCCAAGGCTCCGGGCAGAGTCCTTGGGGCAAACGGAGAACAAAAAGGCACAATCACGCCCAAATTCCCTGCGCGACCCCCAGAAGCCACAGGAAGAAAACAAAGGTGTGAACACCCCTCCCCCACGGACCTCTGCCTGTCCGGTATCAGGAGTGACCACCAAAGGAACTGCAGCATTGCATGTCGGGTTAAGGGAGTTAAGACACAGAATATCTACAAACAGGGAGGCTGCCAGAATGAGAAACCAGAGAAAGGGAGCTCAAACTAAATCTGAACCACAGACAAAAAAAGTAAAAGAGATGGGGACAGATGACCCATCAAAAACAGACCTCAAAGCAATGATTACAAAAATGCTTAGGGAACTTAGTGATGATTTCAACAGAGAGATAGCAAGCATAAAGGAAGACTTACAAACCATTATAAAGGACCACACAGAAACAACGATTACATTAATTGAAATGAAGATTGGAATAAAAGTCACCAAACTAGATGAAGTACAAGCACAAAGCACTGATCTGTAAGAAAAGCCAGCAGAAAACACCCAATCAGAACAACAAATAGAAAAAGAACCCAAAAAATGAGAACGGTTTGAGATTCCTCTGGGACAACATTAAGCATAACAACATTCACATCATAGGCCTACCAGAGCTGCAGAGGAAAAGCAAGGGATCAAAAACTTATTTGAAGAAATAATGACTGAAATATTTCCTAACTTGGCAAAGGAAATAGACATACAAGCCCAGGAAGCACAGTCAGTCTCAAACAAGATGAACCCAAATAGGAACGCACAGGGACACATCGTAATTAAAATACAAAGGTTAAAGAAAAAGAGAAAATTCTAAGAACAGCAAGAAGAATGCAAGTAGTAAAGGGACATGCATTTGACTGTCAGTTGATTTCTCACCAGAAACCTTACAGGCCACAAGGGAATGGCAGAAAATACTCAACAATAAAAACCAAGGATCTACAACCAAGAATAAAGTACCCAGCAAGGCTAGCATTCAAAATTGAAGGACAAGAAAAGAGCTTCTCAGATAAGGAAAAGCTAAAGGAGTTCATCACCACCAAAGCAGTACTACAAAGAATGTTAGAGGGACTTCTTTAAGATGGGAGGAGGGATGGGAGAGTGGGTAAAATAAGGGAAAGGGATGGAGAAATTTAGTTTGGTTGTTACAAGGCAATAATCATGAGAATATAGCGTATAACATGCGAAAATAAGGTTGCAGTAACTCTGTGTGGTGTCAGATGGGTACTAGATTTGCTGGGATGATGGGAGGAGAGCTGGAGGGGCGGGTAAAAAAGGGGAAGAAATTAAGAAGTAGAGATTCATAATCAGAGAATAGTCACCGGGATGTAAAATACAGCACAGGCATAGACAACAACATTGTAGTAACTATGTACGGTATCAGCTGGGAACCAGATGTGTTGGAATGAGGGTTTAGTAAGTTACATACATGACTCATCACTGTGCTGTACACCTGAAGCCATTATAATATTGTATGTAAAATGTAATAAAAAAGAAAAGATTAAGAATAAAAGAAAAGAAAAGAAACAAACCACAAGAAAATCCTTTTTTCAGAAACTCTTGAAATCTCAGCACTTCCTGCTTGGTGTACATGCCTGCACTCCCAAGAAGCCTGGTGACTGTTAGACTCCTCTCCCTGCAACCTTTTTATTATAGGCTCTCTGAGGGCTGTGTCCACATCCTCCTAAAGTTCGGGAAGTCTGGGCAGAGCCAGTAAATATTGATTGGCATGCCCTTTGGGATGGAGAAGGCAAGCAGTCTTGTTATAAGAATTCCCAAGGCTGGAAAACTACTTACAGAGAGTTGCCCATAAGGTGTAAAGTACCTCCGAGTATTGCACACCACTTAAGACAAAAAAGCACAGACCTCGGGGAGGTGGGGGAGCAGAGAATAAATAACTCTGCCCCGTCTGTCTGCAGTGCTGAGCGGAGTCTAGAAAGCTCCGGGCGCGGAACTGGCAGGAGGCGGCAGGAGTCAGCGTGGGCCCCGCCCACCGCCGCCCGGCGCGGCTGCGCAGCTCTGTGGGGGCCGCAGCCGGCAGGCCCGCGGCGGTGCGGGGCGCAGCCGGAATCTTGCTGAACAGCAGGAGCCCGAGCACGAGCACGAGGTGAGTGGGAGGCTGCGCTGACTGGCGTTCTTTCCTGCAGTCCCTTTCCAGGGGCCCGCGGTGACTCAGGGAGACGGCGCTGGCTGGAAAGCTTGCAGTCACCGTCACTGACTGCCTTCCCGCTTCTTGCTGGTTGCTCGTGGGCACTGGTCTCGCCTGCACCGCACAACGAACTTCTGACGATGGTGCTACTGCCCCCATTTTCAGAGGAGGAGGAACCAGACTCTGAGTGGTGAAGGCTCTTGTCCACGGCCTCCCGGCTGGACAATACTGATTGCTCGACTCCAAAACCTGTGCCTTTAACCCACTCTAAAAACGTGCTCTTGGCACTTCCCTGGTGGTGTAGTGGCTTAAGGCTTTGGAGCTGGCGCTGTCAACGCTGCGGCCTGGGTTCGATTCCCGGCCAGGGAGCTACGCACATACCAAAAAGCAAAAACCCTGTGAGTAGACTGGGTGAATGTTACCACTTCTAGATGAGGAAATTGAACCTAACAGAGGTTGGGGGACTTGCCCGAGGCCACACAGCTAGAAAGGGGCAGAGGAGGGTGGACAACACAGGCCCTTGGACATGATCTTGGGAGCCGATTCGCCACAAATCTCTGAGGTCCTGTCCCACAGGGGGTCGGTGTGAGGAGTGGGCACAGTGGATAAGCACGTGACCTCAGAGGCAGTGAAGATGGAGCATGCAGGGTACAATGCCTGGTGCGGAGCGGGCTCTTGGTGAATTAACAAATGCATTTGATCCAAGACACCTCTACCCATTTCACAGTCCCTCTCTGATCATCTGAAAGGACTTGTTTGTTTGTTTTTGTCGTGGAAGCGAGTTGAGAGGCACTGCAACTGGGAATGTGGACGTGTCTAACGGCCATGAGGAGATGTCACTTTTCACCTCCTCTCCATCTTTCCTTCAAACTCTCCAACCCCCTAAACTCCCAAATCCCTCACTTACATTAACCAACTTTGAAAATGGTTATGTGTGCCTATTCATTTTTTAAAAGTATTTTATTGTGGTAAAGCACACGTACAACATAAAATTTACTGGTGTAACCATTCAAAGTAGCTTCTTGTACATTCGAAGTGTTGTGTAACCTACACCGCTCTAATTCCCCAACACTTTTTACTGTCTCACAGAGAAATCCCATATCCATTAAGCAATCACTCCCCATCTCTCCCTTTCCCGAGACCCTGGAGATCATTAATCTGCTCTCTGTCTCTGTGGATTTACCTATTCTGGATATTTCATACAAATGGAATTGTTCACACACTATGTGGTCTTCTGTATCTGGCTTTATTTAGCAGGTTAGGTTTTCAAGATTCTTTCACATTGTAGTGTGTATCAGTACTTCAAGTTTTTGCTGTAGTTCAATAACGTTCTGTTATATGGATAGACAGAAACC